>QYAK01000052.1:0-75609 GCA_003988795.1 Proliferodiscus dingleyae
CCCCTTTCCCCCACCCCCCCACCCCCCTTCCTGTCCCCCCCCCCCCCCCCCCCTCTCCTCTGCTCTGCCTCTCTGCCCCCCCCCCCCAATCCTCCTCTCCTCTCCCAGAAATCCTCTCCCTCCACATTGCGGGGAGAGTGCCTTTGGGGTCTGAAACGAGCTCATAGCCCGCCGCTCAGCGCCACGAGCAGCAACAAGCGCAGCAGCTCCCGACCCTATTTATTCTTGCGCAACATCCCCCCCACCAGCAGGCTGGTCGTCGTAGCGCGCTTGTGCTTTCGTCTGATCTGACTGTTGGTCCACACACCACACTACCACCCCTCTGTTGGTACTAGGTCGGGGGCACCAGAGTCTGTTGCGTTGAAAAGCCCCGATTAGGATAGTGAGCAGTTGTCGGCGAATGAGGAGGCGCGGCCGGACTGCCAATGACAGAGAGTGAGCCACATCCTTTCGTTGCCTTCTTTCTGCGTCCTTATATATATAGAGCCGCAGCTGTCAGCTTCTTTGCGGCGCAACCCAGAGCACTTCTGGTGATGTTATGCTGGGCACTTGAGGGCTTAAAGTTCTGCGTTTCTCCATGGGAAGTCACTCGCCGTCCCTCCTGTTGCGCACGCGTTGCTCTCTTTACCGTCTCTACTGGCAAGAGTCCCTCTCGGGCAAGCTGTATTCTCCCATTGGCCCCAACTTAGGGACGGAACACCGAGTGCATCTTCTTTCCAACAGCATACTCTAGCAGATGCCCGTGGACGGCCACTGCCGCCATTAGAAGGGATCGAAATCCCGGCAGGTGACCGTTGAAGCCGTTGTCTTTGCAGCAAGGGTAACTCCCAAGGGTATCTCCTCCTTTGCCAGACGTGCCTCTGCGCGTCTCGCGCTCCCCACTCCTCATTGACTGCTGCTCTTTTGCAATTCGCAATCCCGTTCGCTGCACCTTTTTTTCCATGCCTGCAATTTGCTGAGTGGACCAACTTCTCGGGAAGCTTGTCCGTGACTGATGCTAATCAAGCCCTACAGTTCTCACTTCTCCCAACGCACCGCTCAATCACTTCATGTGCTCGCAATCTGGTAATATCCCAGACCTAACCGCTTATTCTGGCCACTCGGCTTGCATAATCGGGTCAGAGCCAGAGCCTGACAGCTCGTCCAGACAGGAATTTACTCACCCTCCTTCTTGCCCCTCTGATATGGGTCTTCGATACATGCAACTTCCAGCTACAGATGATGTTAGGTGAGTTTCGCGCGTATGCCATTGGCTGCCTGTTCTCGTGATGCCCCAGCAACTTGGCATTTAGGCACTTTCCACCCTCCTTTGTCGTCTGTGTTTTTCGCTTTAACGCATATCCATGCACCTGATCGCAAAACTACTCGCGGCCCAAGCTGGCGGGCTGTGCAAGAAAGGCCACAAATCTGCCCTTCTTGGGGTTTTCTCGTTAGCCGTTGTACAGCTCAAGCCTCACAAGCGTTGGAGACTTCCCTACTACGATAGCTGGGGATCACGCGAGTCACCCCCCGCTCCTGTACCACGGGCAGTTGAGCTGGCTGTCCTACACATGCAGTCCAACAAGGCATCATTGCCGCATGGTCGATTGCAGCCCTTCTTTTTGTGATCTGGTTGTTGAACAACTTTAAACGTTGTCCTGCAGTTGTGTAAAGTGTCGTGGCTGACGGTAGCTCAGATTCCACTCGGACTCTGGTACCCACAACTCTGTATATTCCATTGAACCTGCAGTACAGAATTCCTCCGCCTCCTCGAACTTATCATTCCCGCCCTACACCAACCTTTATCCAAACAGCTTGAGCGGATCAACATACTCAAGCGGCGCAAGTTCTTATTTCTCCCCGGCCTCTTCGCTGTTCTCTATGCCTGATATCAAACCGCGCTTGAGCTCACTGTAAGTAAATCATACCTATTTCATGACCTGAAACTTCTATGTACCCTTCAAGGAAGATGATAATGACAAATTCACATAGGAACGCATCCCCTGGGCTGGCTCCGCCAACACGCTCTCCAGCATTGCCTCATCCAGGATCGCCATTAACTACCCGAGATCTATACACAGGTGCAACGCCGCAGCTTCGGCGGACCTCGGATTTTCTTTCCAGGTCCCCTCCAATTTCTGGAGGCACAAGGGGTCTTCCACTATCGCCATCATCACCAAGCGGCTTTGCGACCCCATCAAACATGGGAGACTCCGTTGCAGGAGCTTCGTCTCCCCCTCTAAACGCTAACACGGAGGTGGTCTATCATCTTCAGTCTTCAGATGGACAGAGCTTACGACCAGAAATATTTGGCAAGATCGATAAGGGCTTCTTCATGGCGGACAATGACTGGACGTGTTACAGGCGGAATTACTTTTCGCTCGTCTGTTCATATACTATACACCCTACGCTTCCGTCTACAGCCATTCACTTGGTGCAGAATGGGCATCAAGGGGCTCAGATATATGGTTTTGCAATGTCAATATCAGCAGTGGTTGACGGGCCAGATGGAAAGTCTATTGAGCTCGTTCAACATACCCCGAAACGAGATAAGGGGCCTCAAGAGAAGCCAGCTCGAGTAACGCTTGCGCCGCGCCCTCCCACATCTTCACATGGCTTATATGTCGAGGGCGGTCTTGGGAGCTCTACTCGAGGTCTTTACGAATCTCAGGGATTTGGCCAGAATCCAAATCAGCCGCAAACCGAAGCAACATTCGAACGCATACAATTCAAGAATGCGACAGCCAATAATGGTAAAAGACGGGCTGCGCAGCAGTACTATCACCTACTAGTGGAGCTTTTTGCAGATGTGGGTGCTCAGCATCCAGAGCGTCACGTCAAGATTGCTTATCGGATCTCTGCCCCCATGGTTGTTCGCGGCCGATCGCCTGGCCATTACCAAAATGAGAGACGAGGCAGTAATGCTAGTACTGGCCCTGGAGGTTCTGGCGGCGCTGGAGGTGCCGGCTCGTATACTTCAAGCACAAGCTCATCGCGCACTCCAGGAGACATCAACATGTCTGGAACAACGACTATGCTACCTGGCTCCAGTTACTCCCACTCTTATGATAGTCGGCCACAGCATTATCGGAGCCACATAGCTCCACTTCAGATTCCGATGGAACCGGTCATGTCCGCCGAAGAGGCGAAAAGCATCGAAGAGTCGCCAGGCTACCTCTACTATCCTGGTGCGATTTACGAGGGCAATCATCATGAAGCGCGGTACCAACTTCCCAGCATGTCGGAATACACTACTTCGAAGGTGAAACAAGAATTTGGTTCAGGCGGGTATGTTTTGCCCAGTTTAGCAAGTACACAGGAAACTCTGGGCAGACATTGTGGACGCTGGGAAGGAATGCCGGAATCCAAAGGATATTTCCCTACAACAGTGATCCAGCAAGAGCTCAACATCAGCTAGTGTTTGCCTCATCAGCAATCTCCAGTGCTTATAATCATCTCTGGATACACGCGTGCGATATGTCTGTTGCCACATCATTCTCATTTGTATTTCTTCCAACGTTTGGCATGGGGTTCTCCCCTCCCGAGAGAGGGACTGGGTATTGGGGACTGGGACTAAGGCGCAAGGCGAGAAACAAGATACCAGGTTGTGCTTGATCACATCATGTCAAAGGGACGGGCTTGGGCATTTGTTGAGGACGCTGGATGGGAAACTTTTGCGGTATTCATGAACATGACCAGCGGCGAAGAGAAAAGCACTACAAGGGTTTTTTTTTCTTTCTTTTTTTCCTTTGCTCTGAGTCTATGTCGGTTATCAGTTTTGGCAGGCGCATGTTTTGCCTCTTGGCTATCATGGAGCGAGACAAGACTGAGGCACAATCGGGACGGAAGCTTGGAGCGTGTGAGAGTGTGCGAGTGGTGGCTTTTGTTTCTTTTTTATTCCGAATATGTCGTGGGGAATTGTACTGTCGACGTTGTTATTACTCCTGGCCCCACCGATTTGACCATACGCCAAGTTGTTGCCATCAGTGGTAGATTCGCGCTTCGACCAGAGAGTATGGAGGCTGGATGCTAACGGTCGGGTTTGAGTAGGCGAGGGAGGGAGGAGAGATAATAGCTCTTTGTCGAATGTTTGCATCGTAGAAACCCTAAAAATCTTCAGGTGGCATGTTGATACCCGGTTGCTCCTCCATAGAAAACACCTTAGATTTCAGTGCTTAATGCTGTAAAAATATATTCATCGCTCTGCGTTCTGCCCTGCCCACTAGACCAGGTGACATTTGTGCCGGCCCACGATACTGAGAACCCTTCCAACGCCATAGCAGGAGCTCTGGACTCTATTCTCTTCCACTGTTCGAAAACAGACTGGCTGTCGTGTCTCTTCCTTAGATTCACCCTTTTCCCGTATCTTCATAGGACCTATATATCGAAAAGTGTTCGAGAACTACTTCGTCGCCAAGCAGTGTGTATATAGCGCGAACGGGACTCGAACGGGCTCGGAAGACGAGAAGACAATAATTGACATAGAGCGTAATGAAGAGCGTGACTTCTACATTGAGGGGGTGCGCGTGCCGGACAGTGGTCTATGTATTGCTCTGGATATTTTCTTCGAATGCAGCGAGGAACTCGGAGGAAGGTGGTGGAATGAGGCATTCTTCGTGTGTGATTCCGTGGTAAGAAGCAACCCGAGCTTTTCTAACGAGTAGAGCTGATACCGCTTTGTACTGTAGGTTATATGAGGGCTCCTAGGCGTTTGCATCTTCTGGAAGAGCAAGGTAGGAACAGAAGAAGGTAAGGGGAGTTAATGGCTGGTAGGGGCTGCGAGTACACTGAACTCACAATCTTATATCTCTATCGGTCGACCTGCGCCTCAGAAAGGTTTTGAGCGGCTGCTGATGAAGAGATGCTATAGATATCCCTGACGGATTATCAATTCCAGTTTCGTAGAAGTTGATCTCGTTGTAAGGAATGTGAATTGTGTCCAACTGTGTTGGCAAACGGCTATAGTCTCATTTTCCAGAAGCTGCCTGGGACAGTGTAAACGCTGAGGGATCATTGGCAGCCCATTGTAAGTGTCCTGCAATGTTCTCTCAAATGCTCGCAAATGCTCGCAAGCCATGGCGGGTATACTGGTATCAAGAAAGACCGAACTGCTTTCTACCGCCTTCTAACACGCCTGTGTATTCGAAAATGATAGCAGAATAATGAGAAAACTTATCTGAACTAACATATATAGCATATACAACTTCCTTGATACGCTGAACTTACTATGGCCCTTGAGGTTCGCCACAATAGGCCCTTCTGTGCATCTTATTCCACATTGGGAGTCGTGCATGAGGCCCTCGTGCAACGCAAACACAGGCTTGTTGTCCCGGGTTTGAAAAAAATCATGCCCCCCGGATGCGCTACAAGCAGCATCACATATCCTACCTTCCTACTACAGGCGACCCGACGAGAAGAGTTGTGTAGTCTCGGCAGAGGCATTACTCGCAGAGAGCAAGTTTGCACTTTCGCTCTGGCCGAAGACCTCCGAATTGCCACCTATGTACTGTACATTCCATGCTCAGCCATTCGGTGATCAGCAGAGGATAGCTACAACATTCGCACCGCGAATCGGAACGATGACTTCCACTTCTCCCGACGCTTGGTGATGAGGGATTCTGCTTTTGTCACAAGCTCATACTAATAAGTTTTGTGAGCAGACTGTTGAAAGAACCGAGAATGGCGGGTCAGAGCCACTGTTTGATCAACCTGCCGCTGACCTTTTCCTCACGGGTCTGGTCCCTGGTTCAAATATTCTGCCTCAAAGCGTTTGAAGCTGACTTCCGTAAAAGCAGTTCATTGGCCCAACCCAGCATGTCGATGTCCAGATGCAAATTTGAAGTCTAATAGAACGGAGTCGAAAATCGGTACTTCTCGACACTGTCGAATTGCCATCCGAATATGCTCGATCACATAGTATACTACCTATATCAAAAGCCGACAATCCAACTATAAAGTCTACGATTAGCAAAGGTTACCGAGCGAGGTATTCAAATCCGTACTCATATATACAAGCAATGGACCCGAATGACATAAAGGCAAAGATGGATAAAAAATTATGCTTCATATCAAACATCTCAAGAGCAGCTTTCGACAGAACGCCGCTATGCCGGCAGACTGCAACGTGAAAGGCACAAGTACCTTGGCAATTTCTTCATCTCTTGAACATCCCACTTTAAGACCACCCGCTAGCCTCAAAAAGTTTTGGAACATAGTATGTTTTGGCGTGGTTCCCATTGAGTAGTTGCGCCCAATACTACAGTATTGACTAGCATTGTTTGGCATATATAATACCTTACATTTGGCTCATTGTGCTTTGTTTCCTTAATCTTGTCTCTCTAGCGTTGGTCCCTTGTGTCTTCGTTGAATTATATCATTTCTCTCTAGCTAGAAAGCTCTAAGTCTTAATACCTCAAGCTTTGAGAGAAGCAGTACACCTAAACTTGGTCGTTATAGACAACTCTCTCATTTTGTGTGTTGGGAGGACTGACTGCTGCCTCACAAAGGCAAGTCAAAATTCTTGAAAGTCACGTCAAGAAAGGCCGTCAATTTCTCAAATAGCTGTTACATAGAATTCGGACTCAGATTCTTTCCTTGAAATCTCCTTCGACATCAAGGATTGATGTCGACCCACAAGGATGTAAAGCTACAAATTGCAGCTTGATGCTCCAAGTTTTGCAATAGAAATAGCAGTCCAAAATCCGAATGGCCATATCTCTTGCTCTATCGATCTACAGTTAACTGCATTATCTAGTAGTTCAGGGAGTGCTGACAATTTTACACTTGCAGGTATGCAACAAGGATCAAGCATTCTCCAGCTTCGAAACTACCGTCATGCAAACCTGTGGCACAGTAACGTCTGGGCGGGTGAGGCTCAACACCACTGTCATCATGTGCTGCCGAACCTTTTTTTTACGTAAATAGTCGTTCATGTGCTTGGGCCCTTGTCGATGCTCTTTCTCCCGCACGTTTCTCTCTCACGGCCCTTGGCTAAGTCTTTCCAACCCGAATTGAGTCAACCAGAAGATGGCGACTGGGGCAATATCAGTGGTCAAACATATGCTCTTTATTCTCATGTGTGACACTTGTATTATATTGTTAGGCTCGAAGCGCAGTCAATCATGTGCGAAGGGACCGCGGATGGAATGGGGGCTTAGTAAGAGCGGCACTAACATGAGCAAAGTAGCAGAGGACCGTGGAATATGACACTGGAAGCTTAGCGCCTGGTGTATTGTCTTATTTCCGAAAATACGTCTGCTTGTGCACCGTCCAATTTCCATGCATATGGCTTGGCCGACAGCTGAAGATACATAGCAGGGCTATTCCATTAACGATAGACTCGTCGATTCGCTTTCTTTACTTCTGCTAGAATTTACAGCATCTAGTGAATCAGTTTACCCCTATCGAGAACCTTCGGCTTTGAGGTCTGCATTGGACCATTGGCCAATGATAAGTCTATCGAACCTGAGTTGGTAAAACCACCTCCGCCAGTCTGTGTATATCTGATCACAATAACACTCTCTCTGTCCGCCTGGGTGTGAAGCTGCTTGGAATGAGGATAACATTATAGCTATATATATCTTGATCATGTATGTGTAGGCAAACAGGTTCAGTTCTTTCGAATTGGATATGTACTCTACACCCCCCTCCCAGAATGTTTTGTTCAACCCAATATTTATTTATCAGAAAGGCACAGGAAAATGTGTCACGGTGGCTGCTCAGTAAGTACCACTAGGTTTTAGCTTCGAATATCCTGGGAACTGACTAAATTGATTTTCGTCAATGGACGTCAGTTGAGGGCAAGATAGATCTGCTGTCGATGAGGACAGTTGCGAAGTCAACCCAGACAACGTCCCGGTGATGTCAGAGATAACCCCTGATTCTTTGATCAGATCAGGAGCAGCTTGTGTAGCGAATTGCATCGCGAAACAAGCAAGATTGTTGCCCTCCAATAACGATTGTGCGTTGAAGACACCGCCTGTGATATCCTCAGGCTGGACTCCGACGAAGGAGTTCGTTGTCCCAGTATTCCCACCAATGCTTAAGAACTTTGGATATTTAAGTGCTGCGTTGACGGTATCGACTTGGAGGAACGGAATGCTATACTCGTCGCCGATTGCTCGCTTGTACCAGTTATCGGGAATACGCTCATTTCCTGGAGTGTGCGTAAAGGAGCCATCGGCATTCTTGGTCATAGCAAAGAAGGACATCAGTACATCACCATTGAGATAACCTTCGGGATACTCCTCGGACTTGTTGCCCATGAAGCGGTAGATGAATTCGAATGCAGCGGGGGCGACCAGAACCCCGGTAAAAGGGCCGTTGAAGAAGTATGGGTTGTTATTCAGTGAGTAATCCCACCGGGCGGATCGGAAGTCATTTAGTACTTCGAGAGTGTAACTGTCGCCGTTGGCTTGACCAGCATCATATAATTGGATCCATTGGTCCATTTGGAGCGTGTAGTCATCTCCATTCAAGTACAAATCACCTCGTGTAGGCGAGGCATCTGACTCATATTTGTTGTGCGATCTATTAAGGATTAGTAGGGTAGCAACTTTATCAGAGATTACGACTTGCCCACTGATTCCCTGTGGCTCGCCAAGAAGTCCTCCAAGTGGAGCAGGTAAAGCATTCGACGGACCTCCAATTGACCAGTATACTCCATTGCCATCAAGTGATCCTCCCAAAACCGTCAAAAAACCAGAAAGGTCGGCGCCCATTCCAAATACTGAATTCATCAGCTGGAGTTAAAATGGTATTGCTCACTGAACGTACCATCGAAAGTGCCCTGAATGAAATCTAAAGGGCCGCCAACACCATTGTGGGGCTAAACATAGGGGTCAGCAGCTTTGCTATGATTTGGGACAGCAACTTACCAGATAACCGTGGTTGGCCATTGCGTTGAGTCCTGGACAGGGGCCTCGGACGTCACCGGCTTCAAAATTTGGCGGAACAAAGGCGTGCTCCCCAGTTGTCGAAACATATTGAGCAGCAGGGTCGAAGCCAGGAGCAACACCAAGGACTCTCTTCTCCTTGGTAGAAGCCGCTTGTTTGAACGCGTCTAAGACGGTAGGGAATGCGTTCACAGTTGACGTGAGCACGCTGAGAGCTACAAATATATACTTCATGTTGTTGGCTTGGGAGGCAAGATGTCTGTTTGCAATATGGGGTTGGCATAGAAATTACCAGGGTAGATATACCTCCTGGCCATCGAGTACCTAGGTCACATGTAATTCCTGTACTCTTACTACAGGTGTTCTTTTCATCGCCCATCGTCTGGCATTCTGCGGGGTAAAGGCCCGAACCTACAAGTTTTTTCTAGCGATGCAGAGATCGACAAGTAGATGATGTGTGACGTGGATGGCGGAAAGCATTCTACCCAATCTAAGAACTACTCAGGCACATCTTGCGGGCCTACCACAATTGTTGCAAGCCACAACTCGAATTTCCTCCCAATTTGGATTCACGTTTGACCTAATATCGAAAAATTTCGCAAACCATGAGGCATTATCTGGGGTCTCAGGTAGCTTTTCCATTGTCTATTAACGAGCGGAGCTCCTCTGGTTTTCTACAAGATCGAACAATCAAATCATTCGCCTTCACATTGACTTTAAGTAACTAGTCGTTCTTTAGTCTGTAAATTTGACAGTCCATCGCCCACTATAATTGCCCAGCATTGAGTGAACAAAATTGTGCCGAGGCATATCGACAAAGAATTAGGAGAGGAGCTGAAAAGATCATCGTCGAGATCTACACCTTTGAAATAAGCTTCTTTTCCAAGGTTGCCAGTTTAGTAAAAGCGTGAGCACGATTGGGTCAGTGACGCCAGTGGGCGTGCGGAAAGTATATGTGTGATACCCCACACGGCACATTGATAATGCTTAGGCCAATGGTGCGAAGCTAGAGAGATAGTTCTGACCTAATTGGGAAACTGGCCAACCTTAGCTGTGAAGACAAGACCGCGGTTAGAATGATCGATGCGGGGAATTGTGGGTTCGGCTTGCCCAAAAAGAAAATATTTAACACACCTCATCTTGCAGATTCGCTGTCGCTCGTGTTTGCCATGACCATAAGTATCCGTTGTCCCGGAACAGTTCTGAATGACATGAGCGCAATGTTTTAACGAACGGTCTAGTGGTCTACGGAAAGCTATTGTAATTGGGGCGGTTGGACTTGCCAAGATCAGATACTAAGTCAGTACTCTAAGGCACCTGAATCTGAAGAGTCGATCAAGAAAGACATGAATTGTCCTAAGTAGTTGTTCAACAAAGTGTCTCTCTTGTCATTTGGTCCTCGCGGGACCCTCATTGGCCGTCATCGGCACGACTAATTAATTGTTACGTCTCCACCACTTTCATTGACGTTCGCAACCCACATCTCCCTCACAGAAGTATCCTTTCCATTTAGATCTGAGTGAAAGACCATACTAGTTCCATCCAGAGAAACAGTTGCACCACCCGGCGCAGTCAGCCCATAGTCTCCTGTGACCAGCAATGGAGCATTAGGAGCGCCAGCTTTTGTATATGGGCCTGCAACACTCGTGGCAGTTGCCCATGAAACGTCATATAGTGTTGTAGAGTAACAATTGCTACTAAAATAAAGATAATAGATGCCATTGACCAGGTTTAGACTCGGAGCTTCGATGAGAGGACCGTCAGCGTCAGAACGATCGAGAATCTCTACCGGACTTCCGCTCGGCGTCATCCAGTCTCCCTCAAGCAGCTGGAGCATGATAGGAGTCGGCACGGGATTGTTCTGGCTTTGCCCACAGCTTCCAGTTCCGTCCCCTATGTTGTTTCCATCTACTTTATACACAACATAAGCTTCGCCATTAGAATCCACGAAGCCAGAAGGGCTATAAACAGGTTGATTAGCTTATGCTTAGGTGTTTAATTGAAGTGACATATACTCAATAGCCCCGCCTTGGTCAATCGGACAAGCAAGAGGATCAGCTTGAGCCGTGAAAGGACCTGTAGGGCTTGATGAAATACCAGCCCCAACGCAGTGGTAACTTTTACCCGCAATGCCACCAGGTGGATTCAGCCTAGCAGCAGAGAAGTACAGTATAAATTGGCCATCGCTCTAATAAAATTCAGTCACGATCATTGGAAAGGCGCTGGGGACATACTCTTTGCACCACGTTTGGAGCCCATACGAATGAGCCTGTCGGATTATCGGGAACTACCCAGCCAGGGACAGTGGGAAGTCCGTCCGCAGAAAGAACTGTCCAGGGGCCGTCGAAAGCCGGGGCGCTGGCAATTTGTACCTTCTTCCCATAATTACCAGTTGCGTAAGCATACCATGTGCCCCCAGTAAACAAAATTGAAGGGTCGGCGAAGTCAGTTGTAATTGCCTGTATAGGTGCACCAAATACTAAACCAATTGTTCCAAGTCCAAGTAGTGCTACAAAGGCGCGATTGAGATAACGAGGCATTATAATGTCGTCAATAGCGGACCCTAGTGCTATGACTCCAAGTAACATTCAAAGGACAATTTAGAACGGAACGGCAAAATGAGTGAAACGACATCTGGAGTAAATAAATAGTAATCTCACAAACCCACTTAATAAAGACTTTCTTCTTTTGTAAAGATGCGGTCATCTTGGGGCTCCTGTGATCTCCAGTAGAGCCAGGACTGGCAATGTAGTGCCGGCGCTAATGTTCCGTGATTCGCATGCTATTGGTCCTACAGAACGAAGAAGCCCAGGCATGCACACTCGTGAAACGGTAACGTAACATTAAAAAAGAGTACCTTCTTTGCCAGTACAGTAGAATCTGTTTCCGAAATTACGAGATCTTTAGTTTTCAGTACTCAAGTCACAAGCAGCTATGCACGAATGTGATCTGATTTTTCTTCGATGAGTCGTCTCAAGGGGAGGACAGCCTATGTTATTTCAACGGTTGCTATAGAGCCATGATCAATACAGGGTTATAGATACGTGCTACGAGAAGGAACTCTCCAAAGGACACTTCCAGTCATGGTAAAGTCAAGTGAAGATCTACAAGATGCAGATTATGCACAGCTAGAGCGACCGGGAGCAAATACCCACTCAATGGCTACAGCAACTTATCACGGAGTAGTAGAAATTTGGGGCAAAGTATCTCACGATTGACGATAGCCCTTCCAGATGGCATCACTCATCGCTGCCACCTGGGCCATCTCTTGCACATCATGTACTCGCACAATATCTGCCCCTGACTGGATCAGGGCCGCCACCACAGCAGCAGTACCCCAGACTCTCTCCCGCGGTTCATCCACCCCTGTGATCTCTCCTATAAATCGTTTTCTGCTGACACCCACAACCCAGGGTAAGCCTTCTAGACCTGGCCAGTCTCGCAACTCGTCGAATCTGCGGATGATCTCTAAGTTCTGGGAAGTGGTCTTCGCGAAGCCAATGCCAGGATCAAGTATGATACGCCAGCGGCGGATACCTGCTACCATGGCGGCTTCAACACGGTCTCGAAGCTCATCACCAATGCTAGGAATTAGACCTTTGGGGTCGTAGTTAAGGTTTCCTTCGTTCTGCATAGTTGCGGGTGTACCGCGCATGTGCATAAGACAGACTGTCTTGCCCAAGCTTGCCATGAGCGGCAACATGTTTTTGTCTAGTGCGCCAGCCGAGATATCATTGATAACATCGGCACCTGCATCTACAGCAGCTTCGGCAACCGCGGATCGATATGTGTCAATGCTGATGAGACCCTTAAAGTGTTGTCGTATTTGCCTAATGGGAGGTAGGACGCGAGATATCTCCTCTTCGATGGTGATGTCTTCGGCGTTTGGTTTACTTGACTGTCCTCCGATGTCGATGATATCGACTCCGCTATTGGTATGAGACCGTGCCAATCCAGGGAGGTGTGCTAGATCTAGTTCAGAGTCGGGAACGCTTTGCGTGTAATTCGAAAAAGAATCCGGCGTGAAGTTCATTATTGCCATTACCTGCGTTCTGCTTTTGGGGAGTAAAGTTGGTGATAATGCTTGAGAAGAACCCAGAGGAGTGATAGTAGACATTGAAGAGGGAGCTGGCGGAAGGGCATTTAGGTAGTCTATAGTAGATATCCAGGGTTTTTTGGGATTTAAGTTTGCCGTTGGAATAAGCCTATCACCAGTCAACACACACCCACAATAACCTGGGAATCACTTCGTACTGTACAAGTGGTCGCAGAACAAATTCTCGTTCGTACATGAGTGGATGGGGAACTTTCAGCCTCTCATGATCTATAGCTTCTTCGTCGTAGAGTAAAATATCGAGATCAATATTCCGGGGTCCCTTATCAACGAGTTTCTGCCGGCCTAGCGAGCGCTCAATGCTCTGGAGAGCATCCAAAAGCTGTATTGGCTCCAATATCGTGCTCACCTATGTTAGAATCAGCATTTGAGCCCCCATGATCGTCTATGATAGACCTCAGATTCTTGGACGGAAAGTATCACGTGAGCTAGTGAAAGAGGATTTAAAGCTCACTTCGCAGACACCGTTTACAAACTTATCTTGGTCCAACACATACATGGGATCGGTCTCCCATAAACAACTTGTTCTTCGCACCATGATTCCCTTTTCTGACATTTCGTTACATGCTCGTTCAATCCAATCTATCCGGTTCCCGAGATTACTCCCAAAGGCAATGTATGCCACATGGTCTTTTCCGGGGCTTTTTGTAAGTTTAGACGACTCATGAGGGGAGATTCTGGATCTAGGAAGGGCGTGCTGGACCCATCTGCTGGCATCCACACTCTCCTGAACGGTGCTATGAGACCGTATTGTGGCCTGTAAAGTTGGTATTTGGGAATTGGACCTGATGCATCTCGATGGACGGACGCATATAGGCGTCAAGGCCCTCGCCTTTCCGAAAGATCTTGGAAGCGGACGCTTCATCGACGAAGGTTTGTGGCTCACAGTGGCTTGTCAATATCCCGAGACGAGCCTTTGAATTTCGAACGCATATCTTAGTCAGCAATGGTCGAGGTCAAGAATTGCCCAAAACGGCAGCAGTGGGGCGAAACAAAGTTCATATTGGGCCAAAGCAGAGCAAGGCAAAACAAGTACCTAGCCACTCCTGGTAACCACTCCTGGTAATGCTGCCTCACCGCAAACACAACACATCGCTCCAGATATCATCTCAAACTCTCCTATTGATGGCTTCTCCAAAAACGCTCAGGATTGAGTAATCAGGTCAGGTCAGGTGGTGGGTGTCGCGAAACTCGGGTGGGTTGGTGTTGGGCCGAGGCATTTCCCCAGATCCAACTTGCCGATAGTAGTGCAGGTGGAGCAACACAACCCGCCGAGCGTCGTTCTTTCCTTCCACCTCCACAGCTCCTCCTCCTCTAGATAGATTCCCCTTACAACTTACACCTTACACGATTCTGCTCCTTTACTTCCTCTTCAACCCTTTGCCCCCTCTTCACAGTGCTTACAAAAGCGCCTACCTGCTTGCAGCTGGTTCCAAACTCTCCCATCCAACACACGGCGACTGACTTCCAACAAGATGGCCTCACCACGTAAGTCGCACAAGGATTGCGGCACCACAAAGCTGACAATGAAATCCAGAGCAAATTCGCACAACGGTCACCGACCTCCTCAAGATCAATCACCCAGTTCTCCTTGCCGGAATGAACGTAGCAGCGGGCCCTAAACTCGCTGCAGCAGTCACAAACGCGGGTGGTCTTGGAGTTATCGGAGGAGTGGGTTATACACCAGATATGCTGCGCGAGCAAATCGCGGAGATAAAGTCATACTTGAAGGATAAGAATGCACCATTCGGTGTCGATCTACTACTTCCCCAGGTCGGAGGTAGCGCGCGAAAGACCAAGTATGCTTGTCACATGCTAATTCTCTTCTTGCTTACAATTCAATTACTGACACTGATCCTCCTCCTCAGCTACGATTACACGAAAGGAAAGCTTGATGAGTTGGTCAGTATCATCATTGACAGCGGGGTCAAGCTCTTCGTTTCGGCCGTCGGCGTCCCACCTAAACATGTCGTCGAGCGCCTGCACAAACATGGTGTCCTGTATATGAACATGATCGGTCACCCCAAGCACGTCCAGAAATGTCTTGACCTCGGTGTGGATATCATCTGCGCTCAAGGCGGAGAAGGCGGTGGACATACCGGCGATGTTCCAACAACAGTTCTGATTCCAGCAGTTGTAGACCTAGTTAAGGGCAAGACGAGTCCTATGACCGGCAAGCCAGTACAAGTCGTTGCTGCTGGTGGTATCTACAGCGGGCAAACAGTTGCTGCTGCACTCATGCTTGGAGCGAGCGCCGTCTGGGTTGGCACGCGATTCATTTTGACTGACGAGGCGGGAGCACCGAAGGCACATCAGGAGGCTGTCCGTACCGCTGGACATGATGACAACGTGCGCACTATTATCTTTACTGGTAGACCGATGCGGGTGCGGATCAATCCATACATCAAGAACTGGGAGGATAATCGGGCTCAAGAGATCAAGGAGCTTACAAGCAAGGGTGTCATTCCTGTAGAACATGATTTTGAGACCTTGGGCGACGACCTTGACGATGATGTAAGCAGATTGTTTCTTGTCTCTGAGACGTACTATAATACTAACTAACTTCCCAGACTATGGATAACGCTCGCCCATTCTTGATGGGCAAGGCTGCAGCAGTTGTGAACGAGAAGAAGTCTGCCAAAGCGGTGGTTGACGAGTTGGTTGGGGGTGCAGTGAAGTACATTCAAAATGGTAATCAGCTGATAGCCAAGTTGTAAATCGAAGTATGACAGCGAAGGAAGTGGAAGGATAAGTGTATCTGGGCTAGGTTACTAGAGCTATTGTTATATTAGGTACTTGGAGGTGCTTCATGATCATAGGTTCTCTGATCCAGCCTAATATCCTAGCTCCGAGCCAGCTATGTTACTCTCCTACTCGGTGATATATCCATTTGTCTCGACTGATCGCCGTATCCATATGCGCTCTTGTCAGCAGTTTGAGCCTGTCATTTCCCGCCACTTCTGGCCGTTAGCAGCAGAAGAGAAGGAGTTGTAGTCGGCGCCTATAAAGAAGAGTCTGACTGGGCGCAATATGCGAAGTCAAATTGCTTTAGATGGGGTAAAATAGAAATAGAAATTCGAACTTTTGAAGTGTTAAGTTTGTCTCTTTATCCGAGAACTTTATGTGAGCCCATCTTAGGGCAGTACAAAAGGAATAGAAGCTGATAGCTTGCGGTTATGTACATGTTCACCATCATATGATATGGAACGGCCTCTTCTATTCTGTTGAGCAAACAGTCTGCTCCCAAGTCGTCAAGCCCAGAACTGGAATATCAATAATCCTAACGCCTTTAGTCGGCCTTTTCCCGTGTCGTCTTTTGTCTCTGCTCCGCCTTTTCTCGAGCAGCTTCACGTTTTCCTTCCCTGTATTTGGCATATTTCTCGCTCATGTATCGCCAACTTCTCCTCACTCCGGCTGTTACAAAACTCTTGATACTCTGACTTGTGCTCGGCCATCCAATAGTACTTTTTATCACGTCCCTGACTTTGGCCCTCAAATCCTCAGCCGGTTCGTTGGCGATCCTTCTCTCAAATCCACCGCCTTGCCTTCTGTTGATCCGCGTCGCATCTTCGTCGCTCGCTGCTGCTAACATCTTATTGAATTCTAGTTGTGGGATCTGAAATTTCTTCTGGTACTGAAAATAGAGTTTGGATCGAAACGCCTTGGGCAGACGTCGTACCATATTTCCTCGTTTGACCGGGTCCATGTCCTGACTTAGGCGAACATTGACGGTCGGATCGGATACCCAGGTCGGATCTGAGCACTTTGGGTCGTTGAATTGGACATTGGGGAGGTTTTCGATGAGAGGAGAATAGAGGCGTCGAAAATTTGGAAGATTATTGCCTACAATGTTCTTGACCTTAGAAGGATTTTCTGTAGGTAGTGCCATTCTGGGATCCCCCATGTAACTGATGCTGGCAATGGTACCATACAGTTCCTCTTCAGTGAAGGAGGGTGGGAGAAGTAAGAGTGCTGTTCGTAAGGCCGATAGAAGATTGACTTGATTTGCAAGACGTACTCGAGGATCATCTCGCAGGATCTTGACTGGCTTCTGTAATCGGCCAGCTAAATATAGCGTCGTCCACTCTGAGAGGTCTTTGCAGAGAACATCCAAATTCACAACCCCGTATTTTATCAAAGTCCCATTGACGGTCACAAATGGATTGAAGTACACGCCAGCTCCCCATCTCTCCTGAACTCTCGAGACCGCTCCCGAGCCTAGCGATCCAAGTGCTGAATAATGATCCCGATGCTGGTTGAGGTTCAATGAATGCCAATGCTGCGTATAGGACACGCCGAATATGAAATCGATCATCTTAGGGTTCCCATCTTGTGCCTTCTCTACGGCAAGCGGCGGCTTCGGATGAAGTGGAAGATGTCCGGATGCAGACGCAGATGATTTCGATTGCGGGAAGACGCCGGAACCATATGCAAATGCATATCGAATCGGTGCTTTGAATTGCCATAGGATTTGGCGCAATGCCTCTTTGAACTCGTCATTAATGACTATGTGTTGATTCACGCCGAAATCTGAGTGTGGCAGCTCGGAGAATTTTTTGATATCCCAGTTCGGATTCTCTTCCCAATCTGCCGGCGGAGATGACGGTGTGTTTGAGGTAGTAGAGGATATTCCAGAACTTTTGGAAGGCTCAGTTGCAAGAGAGCGAGCTTGAATGGATGGCCAACATCTGCTGCTCAATATCCATGTTGGCCTGAGGGTCGGTGGGCTTTTTATAATTTGCCACAAAAGCTAAAGGAATTAGCTATGAAGCTCTAGGGACACGTAGAAACCAGAAGCCTACCGGATGCCGGATTGCCATTGCAAACTACCGGCCATGAGGGGTCAGCCGCATGTGAAGTATCTTGGGTTGGTGCAGCAGAAGCTGCAGAAATGTCACCGGTTGTGTACAAGAGCCATATAATGCTGCGTTGTTGTGATATGGTGCTGTGATTGTACAAAGGAGGTCTAGGAATTTCGCCGAAACAAAAAGGTGACGCTTCTTTGCCGATGCTGTCCGCAGCCAGGCACAAGCGGCTGAAACTCAAAAAGTAGCCGGACTATGACACTCGCTGTCAATGTACGACTTGGGAATATCAGAGCAGTTCCTTTAAATCGGCTGACTGGTATACAGTAATTTGAAGCAAGTCTACATTATTTGTTGAAACAAGTCGAACCGCACATTTTGGATGCCGTCCGTCGGACATGAAGTAATGTATCATCAATGGATATGCACAATCCGTTTCTAGAAGGGGCTCTGGGACTTGAATGCCTTGAGCCATACTACGGCTCCTCATCGACCCCAGAAGATCCCACTAAATGATTCGATATTCAATATGTAGGTAGTCCTTTGAGCAAAGGGCCTCCACTAAGTGGTTTCGGGGAAAAGCTTGGCTCGCCGCTTCCGTGGCAACAAAGACGATTTGTTGTCAACACCACGTGATTCCGTCGATCAACCTCGATTCATTGCGACTTGCGACTTGCGACAGCTTCCCTTACATCCAATCCGAGCGCGTCGGGCGCCTCTCGCTGGCCAAAATGAGGTCGCATACGCCTCAGCAGTCGACGGACGCGTCAAGACGAAGGAGTTCTATCACGATGAATCATAGAATGAGCATGGGGAGCAGCATTCCACGAACACAGTCCAGAGTAAGTCTTCAGCTCGCTCCTCATCATTTGCTTGAGATATCTAGCTCACATATTGTAAGACCGGGCTGGCACGTCCGTCAAATTCACAGCCAAGCTACGATTTCTTCACCGGTGAAGACATACATACACGGCAACCTTCACGAGAGCCCGGTTTTCGAAATTCATTACGCAAACCCTCCACAGAAGTCCTGCGAGATCAATCCGAATCTGAGGCTAATCAAGAGCGAGAAAAGCACCGTCGGGAGCTAGATGAGCTCAAAGCTGAGATTAAGACTCTGAGATATACGATAGACAACCATAAGCAAGAAGATGAGCTGAAACAGCTCCGCCATGAAAGCGCCCTCCGCGATACACACCGTAAAGCCGAAGATGATTTCAAGAAGATGCAAGCGGCAGAATCTGAGAGGTCAAGGGCGCAGCGACAATATGATACCCTACAAAAGGATATGGCTCAGGTGCAAGACACGGCAAGCAATGAAAAGGCTGCTTTAGAAAGGAGACTGCGGGAGGTCGAAGAGAAGAAGCGCATGGCAGAGGAGGAGAGGGAAGATCTCAAATCTGAGCATGAAGAAGGTATACGTGGAATCCAAAGGAAGGCTGCTGAGCTCGAAACACGCAATGCGACATTGGAACGCTCTGTCGCAGAATTGCAAGAAGACTTCGCTAAAGCAGAGGCTTCGTTACAAGAGGCCCAGCAGCACCTTTCGGAAAAGGAAAAGGCGCATGGTGGTTTAGAGGCGGAAGTATTGCGATTAAAGGCGCAGACCGGAGATGTGGACACGCTCGGGATTATCAAAAGGGAATTAAGTGAGCAGGTCACACATATCAGAAAACTTGAGGCTTCAAACAGGGAGCAAGCCACCGAACTCAAACATTTCAAGAGACTGCACAAAAGTGTGGAGGTCGTCGAGGAAGAAAAAAGATCATTGCAGCGAAAGCTAGAGTCTCTGGATGCTCTAGAAAATGACTTAGGCGAAGCAAGAATCCAGCGCCAGAGGCTGGAGGACGAACGACTTGCCTGGACGGCTTACCTTGAGAGCAAAGCTGGGCTGGATGGACAAATTGAGTTTGACTCTCCAGAAGCCGTAGCTAAAGCCCTTATTGAAGAGCGGATGCAAAATGCTACGCTAGTGGAGAGAATGGGTGCTTTAGAAGCCGAAGCCTCAAGCAGAGACTCGTCCCTACAAGCTCTTGAGGCCGAAAAGCTGCGGCTTTCAGCGGATCTAGAGAAGCTCAAGACTACAGGCGCGCCAGCTAGTAGCAGCAAACCCATGCTCAGACTTGAAAGACAGCGGGCTCTCGCTATCAAGGAGGCTGAATACCTTCGCGCACAACTTAAGACGTACGACACAGAAGACACCACTTTCCAACCAGAGAGCGTCGATGAAGCCAAGCTCAAGCGTATTTCAGAACTCGAGGATATAGTCGAACAATATCGACAAGAAGTACAAACACTACATGCCGACCTAGCATCTCAAGAGCAGCTAGCCTCACAGCCTACATCAGAAGTGGGGAGCAAACGTCCTCGTGAAGAACCAGAATCAGAAGAGAATGCGCGCGCGGGCCAGCTGACCCGTAAGATTCGCAAATTGCAAGAAGAACTAAGCACCCTCCACACCACCACCAAGGTCCTCCAAAAAGAACTCTCAGTAGCAAATGAGCGCCTTGCAGTCGCCACTAAGCAAAGAGGAACACGCGTTCTCTCTCTTCGTTCAAATCCCACCGCGGATATTGAAGCTATTAAAATGGCAACCCTCAGTGGTCTACGTCAAGAAAACGCCGACCTCCTTGCACAGCTTCAAGGCAGGTCCGTTGCCACAGTCCCGGCCTCACAACTCGACGCACTCCAGAGGGACATCAAAGATGCAGAAGACCGTCTAAAGTCTGAGCGCACACGTAACGATCGTCTCAAGAAAGTCTGGTCCAATATGACTAACGAGTTTCGACAACTCGTCATTTCGTTGCTCGGCTGGGATGTCGTATTCATGAAAGACGGTAAAACGCGCGTCACGAGTGACTTCTATCCTAGTCAGGGCGAGGAAGAGAACAGTATCCTGTTCGACGGGGAAAGAGGTACAATGAAGATTAGTGGGGGCCCAAGGAGCGCGTTCGCGAAGAAGATTGAAGATCATATCCACGATTGGGTGACGGAGCGAGGAAGTATTCCCTGTTTGCTCGCGGCACTTACGTTGCAGTTCTATGATGAGAAGGAGAAGGCGAAGGACGGGACGGGACGGGGAGTCAGCTAAATATCTAAAGAGATATGATGGCAAATGGTAATGTTTATCGGTCCTGTACATAGCTGAAGATATGCCGGGCGTTCATGAGGTCTGGGTATGGAGTAAGTGAAATGGAAGGAAACGGCCATAGCTGTACCCAATTAGAGACTTCCGATTACTACTAAGCAACTCGATTGCCCTATAATATTTTGGCGATCGTTCTATGACTAGCGTGCCTCTCCGAAGGAAAACTAATCTCTCACTATCAGTTCGGGCGATGCTCCTAGTCACACTTTTATCCCTCGACATCATCAAACTCTATCACCACAATGAACTGTTTCAGCTCACATTGCAACATATTGAGTTAATATCATCTCGTCGAATCAACTCAACTGCTTTTAATACTCACTCAATAAACAGGAAAGACAGAGATCCTAGTAGCTAGCGAGTATTGGAGTCAGATTTCCTGAGCACAAAAGCACTGGGGCCTCAATTTGTCGGATGGCACCGATTCGAAGCTGGTAAAACTCTGACGACAAAACCTGCCATCGAATCCTTTCGAAAGTTGCATCCCTAATACAACTTTTGCACTAGCAAATTAACAACTAAGTATATTCAATTCGTTGTTACAAAGAAAGCATGCTCAAGAGCCTAAATTTACAGTAAAATTAGCATGTTTTTTGAGAAGAGATAGACAGTAGGGTTTCCAACCTCAGCGGCAGTCAATCGTCTCCCACTCTCAAAGTAAACCAATCTGCTAACCATATCTCGACCGTCCTTCCCAGCGTCGGGCAGAAGATCCTCCCACGAACGGCCCGGAAAATCCTGGTACCACTCAAACGGCGGTGTTGAGAATACCTTAGCTTCAGGCCATGTCTCCTTCGTTGGTGTACCAAGAGTCTTGAACATACTCAAGATGAGACCAAGCTGGTTCCCATCTTCGTGTGTGTCTCTGGACTCAAAGAGAGACTTCGGCGGAACTCGCAGGCATTCAGCGAGCATCGCACCGGCTGCCCACATGTCAAGACTTGTGGTATATGATCGATTCCCAAACAATGTTTCTGGGGCTCTATAGCAGGTTGTACCGACTTCGAGCACTTTGTGATTGGCCGGCTCGTTTGTGCGGGATAGCTGTGGGTGCCATGCCGTGCCGAAGTCTGCTAGGTAGGCTGGGCCGGTTGAAGATGCGAGTAGAACATTCGAGGGCTTGATATCCCGATGTATGATCGCGTTTGCATGGAGGTAGGCAAGTGCTAAAAATAAGTCGTGAAAACAAGAGCGGACGAGGTCTTTTGACACAGGCGTAGATTGCAATATTTTGGCAAGAGTAAGTGGCATATAAGGGAACACAAGAACAAGCCTTCCTCCATTGTCTTGGAACGTCTCGACTAGCTTAATAATCGATGGGTTCGAGATTGAAGTTAAGATCTTGACTTCCCGATCCGAGTTATGTGGTTCCACGTTTCGAGTCTCTGTGATAACTTTCAATGCAACTAAATTTGACCTGTAGACTTGGGAGACGAGGCCATCGGCAACATGATGGCATTCCAGATATCGACCTATTGAGGTTCCAGGGCCCGTGGGACCGCCATGGCCAGTTTCCGTCCTAGTAAGACTGTTTCTCTGTAATATTGCTTCACATTCTAACTCGTACTCCTCCTACATGGAGTATCAGCATTATGCCAAATAAAGGCCAGTTAAGAACCCATGTCCCTGTAAAAGCCAAATTGAATGTTCCAGAAACATATTGGATAGGGAAATAAGATGGATTTCCTTCTTTGCCGGTCTGCCGATCGCTCAGCAAGGCAAAAATATGGGAATGTGGTCACGTGATGTTCTGAGACTGACTTACTCTGGACTCTGAGATATTGTAGGCCTTTGTCTCTGCGTCAAAAGCAGCCTTTCGAGAGTCTCCTGGAGCTTTTGGGCCCCCAATTTCAAGAGTTCTTCTTCTGCGCCAATGTAATTAGCGAGAGAACGGTGTATAATGGGCAAGGAAAGCAATTCCCACATTTGTTCTATAATGTCATACCGGTCGGCAGCCTTCAGCTGTGACCTCCAATTAGATGCCATCTTGAAGTAGTGAATGCATTCTAAGAGTTCTGGTAAGTCTTTCAGATGCCAGCTTGCAACTGAAGGCTTTTGGGTTGGTACGCGGCCGAGCTGCTCTGCAACGGAGCGCCTGGAACTGCGTATCTGGAGTCAGCAATCTTTCTGAATTCGTAGTGAAGTGGATCAGTATTGCAGGATAGCCAAGACACACGTCCGAATAAAAATCAGAAATCAATCGTTGCTCCTGTAGCTGTGCATGAAGGAGGACAAAAAATGACAGGGGTGTATGGGCCGAGCGGAAACCCGCAAAAGAGCCGCCATCTCTGTCGATCATGGAGGAGCTCTGCGCACTACCATAGCTGCCATGTCATAACATGCGTCCTTACAGCCATAACATACTACCGCGTGTCTGTATATCATCCATTATTATGCGCCATCGCCTCCTGTGTTTCTGAGTGTTGAGGACCTTACACAACGTCCAAGATGGAGGCACTATCACGGCAGGAATACCCTTCGGTGCTGGTAAGTTCGTTGTCGCATTCTCGAGGCAACCCGGGACTGACGGACGTACAGGAGCGTCTGCCACCAGCTGGAGCCGTCACCAAATTCAACGAACGCGTCAAAAGGATCGGAAAAGTCAATACGGAGATAGCAGACTGGCTGCAGGTACAATCACTCACAGATACCATTTGCGACGGCAAGTCATTGATACCCTAGCAGGAACGTCGGAAGATTGAGGAAGCATACGTTGCGGGTCTCAAGAAACTCGCCCGGAGGCCATTGCAAGAAGTCGGTGGAGAACTTGGGTAGGAGACCCTGATCTGTGATCAAGCTTCTGGAAGCTGATATCAATCCAAGCATATTCGATACACCATGGAAGAAGATCTTAGCGTCAACTGAAGAGATAGCGAGTTCTCATTATGTATTATCACAGCGAATCGAGAAGGATGTTGAAGAGCCTTTAAGAGCATTTAGCACAACCAACCGAGAGATGCAACAGATGTCGACGATTCAAGGCAATCTATCGCATATGGCCAAGGAACTGACAGATGCCCAAGAGAAGTCTGACAAGCTGAGCAAGAAGGGGGGCAAAGCTAGTGCGCAGAAGGTGGACCAAGCATCGTCGAAGCTACAGACTGCCGAACAGCAGTGGGATTCTCAAGCACCGTTCATATTTGAAACCCTCCAAGCTCTGGATGAAAGACGTCTCAACCATTTACGTGATGTCCTTACGCAATTTGAAACCCATCAAGCCGATCAGGTCGAGCGAAATAGAATTTCCGTCGAGCAAACATTAAGTGCATTGTTGGAGGTTGACACAGCTCAGGAGATTAAGAACTGGTCGCAACAGACAGTCTCAGGGAAACCTATTACCGAAAGAAGAGCGAGGGCGCTATCAACAACAGGAAGTTCGAATGCTCCATCGATACCTCCGGCATCCACCATGCCTCCGCCTCCAACACCACCTCAGGCTAACGAAAAGGACAACCAGAGTGAGCATTCAAGCAAGGCGGGTAAAGGTATCTAAGTCCAATTCATTATCATACCTTTTCCTTGCACATCTATCAAATTCCGTTGTTCTCCGTCTCTTTCCAGATCTCAGCTAATATATATCTATGTTTTCAGATAATCTGAAAAGTCGTTTTGGTACCATGATCAGTAGACGCCGTCAGAGTATGCATGGGGGCTTTGGACGAGCTCCGTCACCGTCGAAGGGATTCGTTCCATTTGGACGAGCTTCAGGTAACATCGAAGCACGTCCTAGCCCTTCTCCACGTGCCTCTTCAAGCAATTTGCGAGACACCCCTTCGCGCGATAACCGCCTTTCATCTCTAGCAGAATCCCCACCAGCTCAAAGCCCAACCTCACCGACATCTGGCACCAACGGAGTGACAGCAGAATCGTCGAATATTTCAAATGCATTTCTAGGAACGGCAAATGGCACTGCACCTTCTCCTATGCTTGACCTATCCGACGTGCAGCCTCCGCCAGGTCCCCCTCCTTCTCACCGAAGGGAAGCGGAAAAGGATTCTGAAGGCTACAATGTACCGGCTGCCACAAATGACCCTATCTCGCAAGCCGAGAACGAGGCATTGGATGGAGACCAGCCACAATTCAAGCTTGATATCCGGAAGGAACCCATCCTAGAGCAAGATGCCGATGCGCAAGCTGCTCTGTCGAATGTGGCCAATACTCTAAGATCCTCTCAGGCTATAACCCCTAGTCGGAAAGTTGGAACTATCAGAGGACGAAGAGATGTCCGAAATACTATGTTTGTGCCGAACACATCCACTTTCAATGCTTTGGAAGTTGGGTCACAAGAGCCAGTACCACCGTCACCTAATTTGGCAGTCGGCAGAGCCGCAGCTTTAGCAGCTCTATCATCTAATGAACATCATTCTGCACCAAGCGTTTCAGATTCGACATCGATACGGTCAAGCCACTCACTCACCAACAATCCAGTTGTTAAGCACGCTGAGCTGCATGAGCCAGGGTTGAATGCCTCAATTATTGAGACTGTTAGCGCATCATTTGAAAGTGGAGTCGTAAAGACCGCAAAAGTGAGCGGTGAGATTGCTTTGGCCTATAACAAGATCACCGTCGATGATGTATTACCTCGTAAGTTATCGCAGTGCATTGATCTCTGCTATGCTGACGATTACAGAGCATGAAACAATCCGTATAAATAACTTCCCCCTCCTCGAAGTCATCGGACCAAATCGCACTTTTGTACACCCTGTTTCTCCTGACAGAACCGATGAATATACGGTTGATCTTGCCACAATCCTCTCGAAGCCAACGCCAGCATTCACCTACAGATTGCATACGGAGGACTCCAACTTCTCCGCCCAGGGTCCGCTTCTCCTCAAACCAGTCTGGAAGCCCCAAGGCGATAAGCTCAACCTCCTCATTGAGTATACTGCCTCCACGTCTGCTCCAATAGCCTTCACCAACCTTGTCCTCGTCGCTATGTATGCCGGCGCTCGTCCTGGCGCATGTCAGACGAAACCAAGTGGTACGCATATCAAAGAACGCTCACTCGTCTATTGGAGGTTAGGTGACGTAACACTGGTACCTGGTGAGAATCACAAAGTTATCTGTCGTTTTGTTGGAGAGGGCGTGGAACCAGGACACATTGAGGCAAGGTGGGAAGTTCATTCCGGGTTACTTGACGGTGCCATTTCGATCTCAAGACTAGATGGGAATGGTAAAGGGAAGGAGAAGGACGATGACCCATTCGCCGATGAAGGGAGTCCAGCGAGAGATTGGATCGAGGTCCCATGTGGGAGGAAGGCTGTCAGCGGAAAGTATGAAGGGAGATAGAGAGGTGAAAGCCTGAATTCAGATGAAGAGATGAAGGCAGGATGTGGTTGGTACTGTCATGAATGTAATTGCATACTGTACAATTTTTGCTCGAGTTCCCAAATCTTTGATATACACGTCTTGTGATCTGTCTTCTATCATTCAGCCCTAAATGGCTTCATGTCCTTAGAATGCGGAGGGCCAGGCTTTTCCACTTTTTCTGAACCATAGTAGGATATCCGATTTTCCCCCTAGATTTTGTGGATGCTAGGTGGTTGTATCTTGAGTTCGAGGGTCAAAAAAAGTGCATAAGAGCGGGAGCAAAGTGATGATCTAGCAAGTGACCTGTTGAATTAAACTTCTTCGCGATTATATGCACCACGTGACGAATGGCCGAAGATGAACGATGAGCCGCTGCCGGAATGTAGGCTAAGGCGGCTGATTTTGACACGCGCTACATCTATTGACCCTTTCCGACGAGCCGGACGTACCAAATATCTTCTTGTCCTCCCGAGATATTTTTAAACTTATCAATCGTCTCGTTCATTTGTTTGACTGCTTAGTCTATAAATTCATTGGCCACAGAAGGGGCACGATGTTATGATTTGCATGCTGTTGAGTAAGTTCTCACTGGGATGGATGAACTTCTAGATCCTGTGACAAATTGTCGGTGTACGCTTGCGAGACGTCGTATCGTGCCGCGGTCAAAGTTAGGCTGCTCTTACACACTCATACGATGCGTATTATATGATCATACCTCGTTTTCAAACTTACCAGTCAAAGCTAGTTCGTTTCTCAAAGCACATAAGGAGAACAAAAGTAGTAGGAGAAAACCCATCGGAGCGGCAAAACCGGGAAGTATGTCACGAGGTCCCTCCCCGGACATTATATACACGTGAAAAGACTATCATAAGGTGAAGGTCGGCACAATATGGCGGTGGCTGGAATCAATTGTTGCCTGATGGTCCTTAATATAATCACGAAAATGTCCGCTCGCCAAGACCGTCTGTGAGGTCTTCATCTCGAGTATTGATTAATGACTGCAATGGCACTTACTCATCCACCTATCATATTGAGCCATCATATCAAACAATCTTCAAGGTGAAGAGGCCTTCGGAAATAAACCATCTCTTGAAAATCTGAGTCTGTGTGTTTTGATAGCTGACGACCTGAAAGTTATAATCTCCTGGTCAAAGCCTCGGATGGGTCCGAGTAGACATCTCAAATATTGAGTGATACCTCTAACCATAGCAAACACGGAATATCGGTCGACATAGGTATGCTGGTGAACAAATTAAGCCACCCTTTGGACCAAGTCTTCGACTTTCCCCTGATGGTGCCTGAAAGCTGCAAGGCTTGGGATCATGGGTCTAGATTGACTGCTCTAATTGGCGTGGCCAATCCGAAGCTTTGCACAACGGAAGCTTGAGTAGTTAGCTGTGGATCTAAAGCTTAGGCAAATATTTATATTCATATCCGGGAGATGTCGTTAGTACAAGGCTTACTTAAGCGAGCAAGGGCCGTTTTCCCCGCAAACGACGACAAGCGATAGACGACGACCCGCAACAACTTCTTTCTCCTTGACATGCCACCTTCATCTCAACCCATGATGCCCTTACATTAACCATTTCGGCGTTCTCCAGGTGCAGTCAATCAATGGTGGCCATGAGGGACAATTGTCGGTCTCCCACCTGCCTAAAGTCCAGGTTGTAAGTCAGTGATCCAGATTTCACCTCACCTAGGAAGACACAAGACTTGCCCTGAGCGCTGCATATGGGCTGCCGCCCAAATACATGATCAGATGTGTGGGGATCTTCAAGCATCATTTTGAGAGCACATGTTCTTGACTCCTCGAGTACATCGAACTAGGATTGCGGAGAATTGTTCAAGCGGCTCAGATATTCTCGCCAATCTGGACCTATGATCTACAGGATCTGGACCTTACATGTGGAGCAACACAGACTCTCGGGTGAGGGTCCTTAGGTCTGGTAACAGCCATTAGGGGCAGAGTTCTGGACACTCCTACAAGCCACAGAATGACTTTGGTACTAGACTTTCAGCTCCGGGCCGAGGAGAGATTGTCTCCAGTCACTTGACCATTGATTAGAGCACATTTGTTTTTCAACTCACTGTACAGTTTAGCTAACAAGATCTTGCTTCCGTTGGGAGTTTTGGGATTTCCAAACTTGTACTGGCTGCTCCTAGTCTCTTTCGTCCCAACTCGAATGCACGCCTAGTACATGATCCGTGTCCGGATCCCGGGATGTATCGCAAATCCCTTCACCCCTTGTATAAGCTTACTCTGCTTTCTATACTTAGCGTTATTTCATCTATTTTCCATCAGATCCATATGAAACTTAGTCACAAGCACCGCGCAAGCCACGTTCTCGTACGCTTCGTGCCTCAATTCAAGCTGCACAACGGGCTAGCCTTGCATTTAAGTGTTCGTACCATTGCCCTTTCAGTATCTGTCATGCATTCCGCCCTCGCCTGTCTTTATCCAGTGTATAGCTTGATCATGGCATCTCGTATTGTACTTGTCAGGCCGTTGTACTCTCACACCTGTGGCGTTTTTTACATTGAGGCCGGGCTTTTTCCTTGCCCAGGTCCGCACAGTGATGCGGAGAAGTTTAGGTTGCCATTACAATAGCAGACTTCAGCTAGGGGAGCAAAACTCGACTGCCTGGAATCCAATATCGACGCGGGTGACAATCATCCGTACCCCTACCAACAACGACCCTGGATCTGATCGAAAGCTGCAGGTATAAAAACATCGATCCATCCACGTACAGGTCTCGACATCGCTACACAACATCCCCGCCGATCGTCAATTAGCCTCCATCCAACAATACCATTGCTGGTTTGATCTCCAAAATGCTCCGAATTCTGACCATTGTTGCTCTTGCAGCCGCAGCTCTGGCAGCTCCTGCTGCTGATGCCCCAGCTGCTGATCCGGTTCTTGGTATCTCCATCGGTAGTCCACAACCACCTGCATCGACATCAAGCGCAGTTGCGCCCAACCCAAGCCAAGTCACCATCAACTCCATCGCGTATGGTGGAACCGGCTGCCCACAGGGCTCAGTGGGATCTTTCATCTCCGCAGATCGCGAGACGTGAGTTGATCTATAATGCTGGCCACTTTGCCGCGCTAACAAAACTTGATAATGCAGCTTCACCCTCATCTTCGACCAATTCGTGGCCTCTATCGGCCCGGGTGTTGCCATTACCTCGAACCGGGCAAATTGCCAGCTGAATATTGACCTCCAATACCCATCTGGCTTCCAGTATAGCATTCTAAACACCGTATTTCGTGGATATGCTCAACTCGACAAAGGTGTTACGGGCACGCAGTCCGCAACATATTATTTCTCTGGATGTATGCAATAGCTTAAAGCGGTGTCATGGTGGGAACTCTACTGACGCGACTTTCAAATTTTTAGCAACCGCGCAGGCAGCATCCACGTCCACGTTCAAAGGTCCATCGGATGGAGATTACGAGGTAACCGACGCCGTACCTTTCACCTCTACAATCTGGTCGCCCTGCGGCGCAGCCCTTCCGCTTAATATCAATTCTCAAGTTCGTCTGACTAGCACGGCATCGAACAATACTGGGCTTATGACCGAGGATTCGATCGATGGAAAAGTGACCTTCCAAGTTGGCGTCCGTAAGTCATCCTGAACTTGTGCAGATTATTCATTCCATTGGTTTGAGTAAACGGTTCTAGCTGTGATCTCAAAGGTCATACTAGGTGACTGAATGGCTTAATTTCTTCAAAATTAAATAGGATTTCTGCTAACTTACCACAGAATGGCAGACGTGTTAGTATAGGGGGTCGGTATCTTGGAAGACATGACACTCACGTTCTCATAGGCAAGCCATAAATTTTCACGGACGCATCAGAGCAATAGCCAATCCCATGTGTGTGGTTGGGGGGCCTGGACGTTGGAATGGTTACGGATCTGTGGCGGGGAGATTTGTCGGATGACTGGGTTGTCTGAAACTGCATGTTGTGGCACTCTCGCCGATCTAGTAGAGACTACGGCGTGGAAATATAACACTGCCCAGTATAACAAGGGCGTCTCAACTTAAGAGTGATCTAGCATGCCAAGTGTGCCCGTCGTAGCTGAGGTGACGCCGAGCCGGTGCAAGTGTCCACATTTCAGGATCCAATGTGCTTAGAGAATTTCTCCGAGAAGCCTTTGCCGATAAATCAGTAAATTCCTAGTCGGATTAGATCTCTTAGCCCGTCTTGCCAAGCTGAGACGCCTGCCTAGGATGCCTGGTGACAGAAAGGTAAATACATACACTATCATGTGACCAATCGCGCAGGAGGTGGAGGTGGCAGTCCAACGCGATTGGTCCGCCGAAATTCTGCCGAATGTAAACAAACCATCTTTCTACGGTTCCACTACTCGCTTTGATGTATAGGGAATTGACCTGCCAGAATCTGAACGTTTGGTGTATATCATCAACACGCAACGAAAATGACTATCACCGAGATCGCCGATCAATTCTTTACCCACGAGGCCCGTCTCACGTCCTTTGCACAACAGTCAAAGCGGAGAGCATCGAACGCGAGCACGAAAGGCTCAAGGTCTATGAAATGGCCTCACAAGTTTCTCTCCGCAGATGAGGTCTGTCAAAATGTCGCTCCGATAGACTGAAATACTTGCTAACACGTACAAAGCTTGCGAAAGCAGGTTTCTTTTACTATCCTATCCCAACCAGCGCTGATAACGTCGCCTGTTTTCTGTGCCACAAAGCTCTCGACGGGTGGGAAAAGGACGATGATCCTCTAGTGGAACACCTGACACATTCCCCAGATTGTGGATGGGCAATTGTCGCAATGATTGGAAGACAGGAAGGGGCCTTGAGTCAGGAAAATCCTGCGAGTAAGAGAATGATCGAGGCACGAAAGGCAACATTCGCGGATAAATGGCCGTATGAAAATAAGAAAGGCTGGAAGTGTAAAACCAAACAGGTATGCGCCCCTGTCACGATCAAATCTATGCTCCGTTAACAAACATGACAGATGGTGGACGCCGGCTGGAAATATACACCAACTCCGGAATCTGATGATATGGCAACATGCACATACTGTGAATTAGCTCTAGATGGGTGGGAGAACTCAGATAAGCCTTTGTAAGTACACTTTTTATTATGCTTTCACTACAAATTCTAAATTGAGAAGGGACGAACATCACAGTCGCTCGCCAGAGTGTGCTTTCTTCGCTCTCGTCAACCAAAGTAAAAGTCCAGCTATGAAGCGAACGAAATCAAAAAGAGCCTCGAAATCATCGAGGCTCTCTACTCAGTCACAATTTACGGTCGCGTCTGACGTACAATCTGTGACCGACTTAGCTGTAGAGGAGGGAGACAGTGCTCTCACAACAGCAACAAACGCAACTATCACCCAAGCTGGTCCGAAAGGGAAAACGAAGAAGGCGCCTGCTACAAAAGGCAGAAAGACTCGGGCGAAGAAAGGCGAGCCAGAACCTATTGAGGTTGAGGCTGAAAATAACGCGGCTCCAGAACCGGAAGATGCTGATTTTGAGGTCAAGGTCGACGTTACCCCGAAGACCACAAGAGGAAGGAAGAGGAAAAGCGAGCAGGATCATGATACCACTATGTCCGCTATTGAAATAGCCCCACCTCCACCAAAACGTCGGAATACTCGAACTCGAGGAAGTGTTGCTATGGAGGATTCTGTCATGATTGACCCTGAGAGTGACCCACAGGATCTACAGGCTTCTCAGAACGGTCGCAAGAAGCGGGCCACTAGGACAAAAGGAAGTGCAGCTATAGATGAGTCGATCCTGAGTATGGTAGGGAGTGTGCCACAAGAGCAAGATGCGCCAAAAAATAGCAGACGGGGTCGAACATCACGCAAAGTCTCTGCCGCTTCCAAAGTAGAGCTTAGAGCTCCGATTCCTGATGATGATGAGATAGATGCGGCTTTGGAGGCGGATCTTCAGCGGCGACTGAGTGATGGTGAGGCCGTCATAGATCCTCCCAAAAAGTCTGGCCGGTCAAGCAAGGTTTCGAAAATGGATCGCGCCATGTTCAACACCGAGCCAGTGGAGATCGACGAGGCAGCGATAGAAGCAGAGCTTGAAGCCATGGAGATAGACTCAAAGCCGTTGCCGAAAGCCAAAGGCACGAAGGGAAAGCAACTACGAAAGCCGTCCGCCAAGCAACAAGCAGCCGCTAGAAAAGCTGCTGAAGTTCAAATAGCGGCTGAAGCGGACCGACAGATTGCAGCTGAACTTGAGCATAGTATATCTATGGAGAATGTCCCGAAGAATGCAGAAAAATCTCCTTCTCCACAATCTTCCGATGCAGAGAACCAACCGCCATCCTCAAAACCCTCGACGAAGAAGACCGCTACCCCTCATTCCATAAAACGGACGCCTCTTGCAGAAACTACACCTAGTAATATGTCTCCGTCAAAGCGGAATATCATAACAGGCCTACAAACATTGAACCCCTGGTCCACCGTGGACCTTGACACTATCTTTATGAAGTCCCCTGGAGGGGAGAACGTAATTGTAAACGCCAGGGGTCTATTCGGCGAAGATGTCAAGGCTGGAATCTTGACAAGTCCAGAAAAAACCATGACTGTGGAGGAATGGATACATTTTAATGCTGAGCAGGCAGAGGAGAAGCTTAAGAACGAGTGCGAGCGCATGGTTAGCAGTTTTGAGATGCAGGGTACGAGGGCTATGCAGGCACTGGAGGGGATAGAATGTATTGATGCATGACAGCTCAAGGATCGCTGTTTGTGGTTATGTCGACGATGATGGCGGTTTTCTGGCGTTGATCTAGCGTTTTCAGAATCTGGAGTAGCTGACCCCGGATTATGGGTTTGTCAGTGACAGAGATAGATATGATCAAGTGCGTCTAAAGTTGTGTTGAAACGTTGTGTTCTTATTTAAGCAAGGCGATTTGTGCCGCAGTGAAGTAACCCATCAGTCACTACTGGCCCAGTGCAAGTGTGGAATTCATGAAAAGTTGGTGAGTGTCAAAGCTGCTGACGTAACGTCAAACGCCAGACTCAATCAAGTCTGGAGATGAATATGGGAAATGAGACTATGGCTATGATAGAATGAACTAATCGAGTCAATTAAATTAGAAGTCCCAGAGGATCTCACATCCCGATTGAATAATTACGAAAAATTATGAAACTCGATGACAATCATTTCAGAGAATGGGTATATGGTCATGCTAGCTTTGTCCTCATCCTTGTTCCCATCCCATCTCAACTACAAAGGAAATCGCCCCAAAAAAGTCGTGGTAGATATTGAATGATTACTGTCCCACACATAGTGCTACCGCCTATTGATGGACTATTGCTATCGTCGTATCCACTACCATTCTATTCTCAAAACTTGTGCATCTGGTCTCGCTCCCATTTACCTCCGACTAGAAGTTGTAGTTGATGTTCCGACTAGGTGCAGGGCCTTGCCGCAATTTTGGCAGTGGTAATCGGACTATCCAGAATTATTGCCATTGGATCCCGTATTGTGAGCTGACTTGCAAGTGTCACGCCACAGACCGGATGTCTGAACTCCCCCGACATGATTCTTGTTTATCGATGTATTTGTACTATCTGTGGTAATGCGAACGTTGTCTTTAATCGAGGAGTTGTTTCTGTTGCTGTCGCTGAAGGCTGTGTTCTTGCTTGAGACACTATTAATTCCACTCGAGTAACCTCCACTGCTAATCCCACTATCACTAGCACTACTTGTACTATGGCGTTCCTCGCTTGGAGCTGAACGAGTGTTGGAAGCATCGAGATTGCCGAATGTATCTCTGGAGGCACGCTTGTTGGTGTTCTGGCGACTGCTGTTCAAGGTGGTATTGTTTGCTTGGCCAACATTTGCAGCAAAATTTGTCGGTGTACGAGTGCCACCGTTCTTGGAAGGGGCATTATAGCCTCTCTCTTCAATATAACGAGTTTGCCCCTCCCGTCCTTCGTGGTGCGAGTTTCTGCTTTGACCTGGAGAGTCGCCTGCATTGGAGAAGCGATGACCATCTCCATTCTGGGAGCTTGCATCACGATGTTGGTCACGTTGGAATGAGTTAGACTGAACGTTACTCGAATCATATGAAAGGGAGCTAGAGTTGCCGCTCCGGTCAGTGCTCACGCCAGAATGAGACAAGTAGTTATTCGAGCCAAATGAGCTAGCGTTGTCTTTCCTCTCGTTATTGCCACCAATGTGTGGGCTCACAACCTCACGTTGAGATTCATGATATACAGAAGAATCATTCGAATAGCTTTTGTTTTGGTGGCTATGATTTCCAACCCCTGATGACACATCATGTTGTTCACGAATCGAATTTGAGGGCGAGCTTTGAGGAGAATGGCTAAGCTGCTCAATCCGCTTGTCCTTTTCGATATGTGTAGTAGTAAATGTAGAGTTCTGGGGATTACTTGACTTGTAGGATGGCTTTTGTGGAACGTTGGACCCAGCGTGAGAGATCTGCGACGAGTCATAGTGCTCTCGCCCTTGGTGCTTCTCTTGTCCAGTTGAAGTGGTACCGCTGGTGGAATTTGGGTGGCCATTTGTGCCGGACCGCGAATGTTCGGTGCTTTTTCCTTCAGCGCCAAAGGTTCTTGATGAAGAACGGACATCCTCTCTTGTTCGAGGATTTCTAGCAGACAATCCGTGGTTATGTCCTTCATATGCAGCCATATCAGAGTCGCTGACAGCACTGGAGTACTCATCAGAAGCATCGCTATCCTCAGAAATACCGGACGGATACGTATTCATGGAGTTATTACCATAATTGTGCTGCTGGCCTAGTGGCTTTTCTCGCCCGTTTTCAACGATGCTGGGTATTCCAAGCGAGGATTGAGCTTCTTTCGCCTTTTTCAGCGACCTGGAAGCAGCTTTAGACTGCTTAAGAGCTGTGTCAACAGCGTTGAGATAAGCAGGGTTTTGAGAGACATTAATGTTTGAGTTCGACTGTTGCCGAGTCAATGTGTGGTTCGTTGGTAGGTCAGATCCGTGCTGGTCAGAGTGAGCCATAGAGGAACCTGCCCCTGGACCAGGAGACCCCGGACGCGAGGAGCCAGAACGCTGCGTGGTGCCGGATGAAGCCACCTGCTGATTTTGAGCGGGTGATGGCGATCGCTGGGCATTCGAATGCGAACTACCGAACCTGTCAGCATTACTGGGTAGGTCCTGGACACTCTTGCTAAGGTTTGGATGGCTTGAGTTATCATACCCAGCACTGTTATTGAACTGGCTTTTCCTCGGTGGAGTACCGTTGGAATTCTCCTGCTCCTTACGTGTTGGAGAGGCCATGCGGTATTTTGGAGTGATTGCTCTGTCTAAAGTGTGCTCTCCATTGCGGATCTGGTTGCTACTTTGAGGGTTGTTGTTGTTTGTCTGCCGACTGGGACCTGATATATGCGCCTGATTTGTGGTATTCTGCTGACCAACTCCATCGGAAAGCTGGCTCTGTTTCTTATTCTGACCCAGACTAGAACTCTGCCTTATATCTTTCGAAACCATAGGGATACTCCGTTTCTGTCCGATTGAGCTTGAATCACTCGAGATCTGTTCACTACCGCCGCGAGCTTGGTCATCGTTGTCATAAGTCCCTTGATTTGGTCGAGTGGAAATGGTGCCTTGATTTGAGGAACTGTCCTGTTTTACGCGGGATGAGGGGGAGGATTGACTCTCCTTCGTCCCCGTGAGGATGGCGTTCAATGAGTTATTGGGTTTTCCAGTGTGCTGAGGTGTTGGTGCTGAGGTGGAGGCTGGTCCATCACCAACGAGAGGCAACTCAAGATCTTGGATTGGAGTCTGGGTGACACGTTCATTTGGCATTTTGACCGTTGCAGTCGATACTGGCGGATCATTGCCCGGCTGGTACGGATGTGATGTCGTAGAAGTGCTTCCATCGTAGGTTACTGTATATGTAGCTAGATCATGTCAATGATATGTTTCCTTCACGAAGAACCATAGACCTACTTGTGACAGTCGTTGTCGTGGTTGTGACTGTAGTACCTGGAGGTGGCTCTACATGGCCGCCCGGCGGGAGTTGCACAACATTGGAGCTTTGGGTACTGTAGCCACTTTTCGAACTTGGCTCGCTGAGTTGCGTATCACGGGCATTGCTCGTGACGGATCGATCTGCATTGTTGGATGTCTGATTTCCAGAAGTAGTGACTTGCTGATTCCCACTGGACTGACTGCCAGCTTCTTTGATGTCCTTCAGCGGGTCCTTGATGGGAGAGTTTCGGGGTCCAGATTGCGTAGACGTATTCTTGGCCTTGAAGAGTCCCATCCTCAAGTCGTCCACCGACTAGTTGATGTGTTGTACACCCTGTATAAAGTCAAAATCAGAGCTTGGATCAGGTACTAACAGCAGAAGGAACTATAAAACTGCCGCTGGCTGCAGCTTTATACATACTAAGGGGTTGCTTGCACACCTGAGAGGTACTGTAGTGGGGAGACCTTCGCCGTCTCTAGGGACTGGGCACAGACGGGCTGGATCCTTACAGAACATTGCTCTCAGAAGGGTGATGGCGCTACAGATGGCACAGCAATCGAGCAATTAGACTTCACCGAAAGCAGGCTGACTGGCCAATTCGTTCCACCCATGTCCAAACCATGCATATGATCGACACAGGATGATGAAATGCTTAGATACCTGCAGACTGGGTGCACACCCCATTGGGCCGGGTCTGACTCGCCCAGCTAGATATCACGTACTGTATGGTCAACTATTCAACTCCCAGCTGCGCAAGGTGCCTGAACACCTGTGAGAGCAATCACAGATACTAAGACAACTCCCAGCTGCCCAACGGGACCCTCAATGGACTGAACTTTATTTGAGTACATGGAGCCATCATGATCCCTCCGGCGCCTTCGCTTCGTAGTCGTTCAACTTCAAGTGAGACTGCTTCCTCACACCTTCTTTCTATTAAGGTTGGTACCGATTGAGCGAAGAGGCTATCAAGTCATCAACGTTGACGTTGGTTCAAATATCGGTAGACAACTGGTTTGCTCCGCTAGGTTACTGTGCACCCAGTCCCAAGAAATCGGTCGGCACGATAGTAGCAGGCTAGTGAGTCCGCTTCTGGAACTGTTTATGCCTGAGGAGATTTAGCCTCGTCCTTGAGCAGGCTTCATATCCAGCCACTGTCGCAATTGCCCCCAACTTTGTACTAGGCACATTATCTCAATCTTTTCAGCCAGTCACGTAGGATACTGGCGCGGACACTGGGTCTCTCTTCCGGTTGCCGACAGACGTCAGGGGTAGCTAAGAGAAATTTCGAAATTTCAAGTAGGAGCAATCCGTTATCCCAATGAAAGTCTGTGCATGATTGCCACACAGAGATAAGTCTTTGTATCGGCAATGATCTATCTCCTCAATCAGATGCGTTGATAGAATCTTTCCAACAGCCATTGAGACACTAACAATGGTCAGCAAGCTTTGGCTAGGAGATCTTAGAGAGGTCGTAGACAAACTAGGCATGAGCTCTCGCTATCAGCGTCGGGTTTGAAGTCATTCCCAGTCGGATCTCGGGCTGTCTCAAGCACATACACGCTCCGCCAGCCAAGTATGCAAACAATTTCCCAGGCCACGTCTGGGTACCCCGCATAGCTCAAGCCATCGGCGATCCCAGGAATCATGTTCCTGGATTCTGAGCAGCTGGGGCTTTGGGCAGAAAGGGGCCAGGGACTTTAGAGCTAGCGATGGGATGCTTGCGCTTTGACCGTCTGTTGGATGACATGACTCAAGGAGTAGTGATATAGAGCACCCCCCCCCCCCTGTATGTTATAGAGCACCCCCCCTCCCTGTCTTTACCCACTGTAATTCATTTTGGGTCAGCGGTGTGCGTTGAAGAAAGTAACAACGCGCAACACTAAATTTTGTATGGTAAACAAGTACCCGCGCTTTACAAATCATCAACACCACGAAAAAAAAAGTATATTTGTACGATGCCAATAGTAATGCTTTCCCCCCCACCCCAAGGGTCTTTCCGCACATTCAAACAGCTCCAGACAGCTTGCCAAGAGCATGCCAAAGCTGCTGGCTACGCAATTTCGATTCAAAAAACAAAAAGCCAAAAAGATCGATTAGTCAAGACAATCATATGCACAAGGGGTGGCAGATCGTACAAGGCAGCGATAGACGAAGACCGCCGTCAGCGACAACGTACTATGTTCAAATGTAATTGTCCTTTCTTCTTCAAAGCTCGAGAGCGTGGTGATGGCAGCTGGGAGGTATGTATCCCTGAGGGTATTCAACACAATCATCCTGCTAGCGAGGCTACTGCTTTCCCACAACATCGTCGTCTTGATGAAGAGTCTTTAGAGCTTGTTACAGCTCATTATGCCAGTGGGATTCCCCTATCGCGTACTATATCTACTCTTCGCAAGCAGACCGATAACCTTCCAATTATCTAACGCGATGTCTACAACGCTATCGCTACTCTCGCGCGTCAAACACGAATTGGTAGATCCCTACCAGAAGCTCTTATCTCTCATCTCGAAACAGATCAAGCCGAAGGCCGCGTACGATATGCATTCAACCGCGATTCAGATGGCCATATTACCTCACTTTTTATGGCAGATGCCAAGAGTGTTACACACTTGAACCAACACCCTGATATATTGCTTTTGGACTGTACATACAAGACAAATAAGTTTGGGATGCCTCTTCTAGACGTACTAGGTGTAAACAATATAGGGGATTCATTTTCAGTAGCCTTTTGCTTTTTAGACGCAAAGGTTGAACAAAGCTATGATGAAGCTATTCGCTGGATTCGAACATTGTACGAACCTGGCAAATACCCTTCAGCTATTGCTACTGATTGCGAGTTGGCTTTGATCGAGCCAATTGATCGATACTTTCCTGCTATTCGAACCAAGCGAATTGTATGCTATTAGCATGTCTCTAAGAATATCCTAACGCATTGTAAAGCCAATTTCGAGACGGCTGAACGCTGGGAAGCATTCAGTAGAGCTATTCGGGATGTTATATACTCTAAGAGTAAAGACGTATTTGAGGATACTTTGCAAGAACTCAAGGACGAGTTCAACTAGCATAATGGCGAACCTCATGGCCCACTTGAGGTTTCAACCAAGGAACTAGAACGCCAGTCATTAGTTTATGTGATTGGCTAGTGGCTTTCAGAACCACATTGCTCTCATCTCGTACGCGCCTGGGTAGATCAATATTTTAATGCTGGGCTAGCATCAACCTCGCGGCTTGAAGGCGCGCATGCTGTATTGAAATCATGGATTGGAGGCCCTTCGAACGATCTATTACGAGTATGGGACAGGATCAAATTAGCTCTTGACAGCTAGTTGAACGAGATATAGAACCACGAAGCTCGATAAGCTCAAACCTTACCTGTTAGTCTCTCAGACTACCACTACTATCAATTGATCTCTAAGATCACTCATCATGGGCTACGCATTTACAAAGAGCAAGTTCAATTATATAAAGAGTGGCATGCCGCGGAAAGTGAGGTTTGAACACGTAGGTTTAATGAGAACTGTACTAGAAGTTTCTCTTCTTCAATAGGTATGCCTTGCTGGCATATAATTAGAGAGCGTTATGAAGAATCCTAAGGTAGATTTCTTATTATAATATCGATATACAGGTCTAATTGTTCGCAGCTATCACTTCGTACGATTTCCATCCATACTAGCATCTAGTACGGCCACAGCCTGGATTCGAATACTCTCCTCCTGAACGACCAATCCTTAATCCAATTACTCGACGACTACGACGATCACAAGAAGCAGAAAGGCGAGCTCATACGCGTGCTTTCAAACGTCGATTAGCTGCGTCAGGACGGGTGTTAAGCCAATTTGAGGTACAGGAAAGACAGGTTAAACACTGTTCAGCTTGTACTCTAGCTGAACATGATAAAAGGAACTGTAGGGGATGCAGATCAACAGATCACACTAGGTCTCGATGCCCTTTTACTCTAGGGTTGCGGGGCGCGATGCTCTTCGAGGCATCGACGACAGTGGCAATGGCGGGATACCAGGCTGTAAGCCAGTTCCTAGGGCAATTTGGAGGTCCCTTGACACAGATGAGTGATTTTGAAGTGGTCCCAAGCACTCAGTATAATTAATTTTAGAAGTGCTTTAATTGAATGATTTCGCCATATTTATTCCATAATTGATTCGAAAGCTGAACACTATTTGTATGGGATTACCATACAAATCGTGTTCAGTGGCAGAATCCGTTTTGGGGGGGGGGCGCTCTATAACATACAGGGGGGGGTGCTCTATATCACTACTCGACTCAAGTGGGGAGACTTGAAAATATACTTTTCTAAGGTTACATCCACAGCAGCCAAGGAAATTTATCTGGATACCAGATGCAGAAATGATATGATAACGCGAACTAGGGTTGCTGTCCATAAAGCTTCTATGTAGAGACCCTGCTACATGTCCATGTCGAGTTGGGGCGACGAACAAACCAAAATGGCTTGCAGTAAAGAATGTGTCACATGATATAGGACCTGGATCGTCACGTTCAGTCGAAGGAATATACGTATCGGCGCGTTAGTGTGTGTCACAATTCTGCGAGAACATGGTGTATTCGGATTGCACGAGGCAGTGAGGTCTTAATCACGAGCTCGGATATTGAGCCCTGTAAGGATTCTCAGTCTTGCCTTATGTAACGCAGCTCAGAGTTGTTCAAAAATCTACCTCAGCTATTCTACCATGTATTTAGCACCATACTCTACAAGAATCTTTCTCTTGCCTCTGGCCAGTGAAAGAATATATATTGAAATTACAAGCAGAGCTGGTGGTTCATCCACAAAGCAATAAGATTTCATACACATACAAACTGCTTTACACCCATATCCGGGCAAAACTTCTCCCAATCCACCTCAACTGACCAGCAGTCCCTTTCCAAATACCAAGACTGATCTGTCATGGTAAGCAAATGATCTATATTCCATTAACTCTCCCCCAAGGGTTCGTTTTCTAGCAACATACCCCGCACAAACGTCATCAACTCGACGATTCCAAACGCCTTCGCAACTGTATCGCTCACATCCCGCAATATCATCTCCATCCGGCTCAGGCAGGTACTCGTCAAGGAATCTATGTATTTTGCAGGAAACAACGGCACAGCAGACAGGATTAGGGCATAGAAGTAACAAGTAAGCGCTTGCGGCTCGTCACCCCCTTCCTGTTTCCGGATCTCTATCCAATACATCCAGGAGCGAAGCCAGGCGAGTTTATGGTATACTTCAAACTCCGTGTCGAGGGAGAAGGCAGCGTCAACAGACCGTGCCAGATGTTGCAGATCAGGAAAGCCGATGGAACGCCATTGAGATTGGCCAATGAAGTTTCGTATATTTGTGATCATACTTATCAGTGTTCGTACACCTACTTGACATGCAACTCGATGGAAGGGCTGCTGTTCAGCGATAGTGTTCGCTTGGAAGAAGCTACGGAGCTGAAAGTTTTCTCCAAGCAGTTCAGGACAGGTGGCTTGCAAACTGTTGTCACGTATATGGGTTAATGCCTGGGAGTTTTCGTAAGCCTCGGATCAAGCAAGATAATGCATAAACTTACCCTTGAGTAGCCATCTATGAACACCAGCCATTGCTCCCTGTAAGCGTATATCATCAGCATCTTCTCAGAGCTGCCTCCAAGCAACGGAAGTCATCTCGCATACTTACCAATCATCGGCTGCTCCGGCCAAGCAAATTGACGCGGTGACAATTGCATCTACATTCTCCAAGAAATTCCCAATTTCTTTTTGAAGTTCATACAGCGCTTCACCAGTATAACGGATACAGATATCTTTAGAAAGTGGATTGTTCATCTCCTGGTGATGAGTGTACGCCGCCAAGCTGACATGGGCAAATTTTACGCATTTGTGTTGCGTAGCCAATTGATTATAGCTGCGTAGAAGTTATCAGCCCTCTTCTCCAATTTCTTTCAATACGAATTCACATACCGCGACGCATGATCTCTTTGGACAGTTAGCAAGCAGCATCGAGGTGTAGGTCGTCGCACCAGAATGTCGTGTGCTTGTTGCACGACGACATTGGTGTCATGGTCAAGATCCCGGTAGTGCGGGGGTAAAAAGTTGACTGCATGGCCTTGAGGAAGGTTCCTAGCCACCCACGCTTGTTGTGCTGACGGAGGTAGAGAAGACATCATTGATGAAGTAGGGAGCGGAGGCGTCTCGGGAGAAGAATCCGAGGATTCTCCTGAAGTATTGGCGGCATAGATACATTCTCGGCCCACACGCAGACAGTTCCCACTGCATCTCGTTAGACTTCTCCCTGCTAATAGATGATTCCTAACAATTAAGATAAACGAGGTATGCAGAACTGAGATCTGTTGCATGTACGGGGTAATGTAGCTTAATCTAAGTGGGAGACTCACCAGTAGGGTAATCTCTCGTCACAGCGTACATGTCTCGTTTTACAAGTACTACACCCGTTCCTAGATCGTGCATGATGTTGACGTCGACGCATTTTCATGAGAGATAACGGAGCTATATTAAGTACCTCGCACTTGATCTTTGTCTTAATTTGAGACTTTGATAACCTAGAATACACAAGTACCGCCATTTTGAAGGAAACTTCCAGTCTTATACGAAAAGGAAGACAGCTATAGAAGAAAATAGAAGTAGACATTGCCAGGCTCCTATCGTGAGGAATGAGCTACTTTATTCGCACCTGGAATCATCATCATCGTCACAAGTACGTCTGGTGGGTGTAGCTGAGCCTCGCTGACTATTATACTAGCATTGACCAATCATATAGTGTCGCCTAACCCCTACCGCATCTCTGGAATCATTGTCAGCAAGAGCAACAAATACCGGATTTGGAAGCATTTTTCGAGCGGAGCGAATGGCGCTGCTCTCAGCCCTACGCCCGCAATGACAAAACATTCCTTTAGCACGAGGGGGCGTAGAGCAGCACTTACCAAACGCACGTCCCGAGCTTCGGCAGGCACCGATTGCTATGTGATAGCCAATGGAATTCAAATGTCCCAGATATGCTTAATTCATAGGATCCACCCTCTCGAAACTTGTTTCTTTCTTCATATTCGAGGGTCACTTGAGAGAGCTGAGGCGACTCCCGCAATAATGCTGCTTGAGGACAAGCTGAACAACTTGATACGAACTCGAATTTGTTGCTTGAAAGGCACCAAAGCACAAGGCATACTCGCTGATGCTTACGAGTATTGCATGCAAAGGTCGTGAGAGGCACTTGGCAGTCGGTTCCGTCTGAATCGATAGCATCTGCGCACGCCGAGATACCGTAGTATTCTACTTCCACTTGACAGCTGAGCCACGAAAACCAGGCACTATTCAGCAGGCCGCAGCTAAGACGCATCTTAGAAGAACGACTATGGTCGCAATGAGAAGAAATCAGCCGCTGGGAGTTATTGGCGACTTGCTTCATGTCGTAGTTCCGTCTGAGCGGAGACAAATCTGGCCATGGGCTTGCGCCGGCACAACCGTGTCGCAGCGCATCATGGAAGCGGAAGATATGCAGGTGATTTTGCGGTCCAGCAGTGATACCCACAACCTGAGCCAGACTGCTTCATGCTCTTCGAAAAGGGAGCCAGGCCCCGACGTGTAGGATTAATTTGTCAGTCGACTAGGCACTCATTCTGCTTGACAGGACGGATGGCGAGGGCGAGGGCGAGGTTGCACACGGACCATCCCAAGCTAGACTGCCCTCGGACATTCTTGCCATGATCTATAAAGATGCCCTTGCTGTCAGCTCTCTGGGCAATCTGTAGTGACAGTTTTTTCGGATGCTGCTCGTAAATTTGGAGGCTCTTATAGCCTATTTGAACATCTCTAGAATAAGATATCATCCAGTAGGTACCTATGTAGGGGGGTTAACCTCATACTGAAATGTCCTCGAGGAAGCCGTGACGCCGTACACTGCATCTACAACCCCTCGAGCTGTGCAGGAAGGTGGGTCAGAATAACACATAAGTAGATGACCTTCATGTGCCCAGTATTAATGGACTGGAACAGGTAGCAAGAGAACTTACTCTGGCTCTTGCTACCGAATTCAGGCTCACCATTTTGCATCATGGATGACTTCTGCTACCAGGCTGTTACGAAGAGCATGCTTCGAGCATGAAAAAAGGGACTGCATATTGTAGCTGTGAAAACGAATTGATGACATTTGCCATAGCATCATACGTTGCGCGCTACAGAGCGAGCTTTACATACATGACAGAAATTTTGAATATCCTTTTAGTGCATTATACACATGGCATACCAGATCTGTGATATTTCAGGGTCTCCTCCCCTTGCCAACACATTATATATCTTACAACAGATATCAATCCCCAAATCACTATCTCTGACGTTGCTCTGCCATCAATCGCCCTTGACTCGGTTCTTTCAATCTCCTGTGAATGTCAACGCATTGACAGCGTCCACATACTTTGCACTTGATCTCAAATATGAAGGCTTTCGGGTACCGTCTTACATCGTCCATCAAAAAAATATTTGAGTGCAAGGTAAGGGATCCCCCATTTGGACCGAGCTGGCCGCTATCGGCGTAGATCGGCATTTTCCCGGAGAATCCATAGGTCCTAAAGTTCATGGTCCTCGTCATCTCCATGTCAAACTTCGGTTTCTTCTAATCGAAGACGGCTATCAGAGGGAGCCGATGCCCTAAGCCAGGTAAGATGGCTCCGTAGCTTTGCCCGACGATATTTGAGAGCCCTTTGGTAAATTGGAGGTTGAACACTGAGCAACCAGAAGGGCAGTGGTCATTTTAAGCCGGGACCTAGGTGCAGCTAATCCATAGAGAGCTTTCGCGGGTGACAAAGTCTTGTGATAACACAAGATACCAGCCAGCCCATCGATACATATATCTTCCATGTCCTGTTAAAATCACCGCCCGTTATGAAATTCTGAATGGTGGTCATGGTCTCGCACGATTAAGCCGTCCTCGCTGCCCGGCGGGTAGTAGTCCTGGGTTTCCACGGACGGCGCTTCACCCTTCTCAAGGTCTCTGGCGGCTTGTTGTTCCGATGATTCGCTGGTGGATGAGTTTTCATCATGTCCGTCTTGAATATGCGAAGATTCCTCCGTCGAATGAACAGACTTGATGGTCGATAAGAGCTCTGGCTCCTCGCGATGACGACTTGAAGCCATAGTTCTAAGCTGTGACTGTCCAGTAACCGTGGAGAAGAAATTAGGGATATTACGAGCCCAAGAAGAAAAATTGGAGTGAGAGACTCTGGGCTCAGGACCAGCTTTGGCAACAAAGAATCTTGAAAGTACTATAAACAAATTAGCAACAGCATCTTTATGATATTACGTAGCACCAACGAACCCGGTAGAGATGCACCGATCGCGTACATCAGTATCTCGATATTATTCGTCATCACGAATGCAGTTTCTTGGAACAGCGCATCGAATACCTCTGCTGTCCGCGTTTCATAAGCGCCATATATACCACAAGCACTACGGACTCGTCAGCATGAGAATTTCTCTCCCCGATAACAGCTCGCACCAAGTGATTGTTCCCAAGAGGGTAGCGCAAAAGCAAAGCTCAAGGATCCGTCGCTCACGCCCCTGCATATTGCTTCTCTTGATGATTCGCAAGGGTATAAGCATGAGTAGAAAGTCGATAGGTAGACTCAAGCCAATCCACACTGTTCCGGTCAGCTGACTGAAGTCTTGTCGTCATTGCTTGGGAACCTACACCAGCGGAAAATATCCCAATTCACGCACGTATTGGCTTCAACGCTCCAGAGAAAGTTGGAAAGAAATGGGCTGCATTGGAATAGCCAGGCAACAGTCATCGTGAGGCCGAGAAACGCAATGAAACTACTAAGACCGTACACACAGTATCTCAACTTCTTGAAATGGACCGGTACTAATATCTGGGTCAATAATTTTACATACTGACCAGAAATAACATTTAACTTACGAATCTCAATAAAACAGAAGCAGACCGACATCTTGATGCAGGAGTTGGCAGCATAATATGCTGACCAGCCAATCATCCACTGCACCCCGTAATCAGCATATTTTCCCACAAAATCTTTTGATTTCGAGCCTACCTTCCAATGCCATTGAAGTCTTCTTTCCGGAATGTTGTCTATATGTAGGCCGCTTCCATTTTTGACCACGCCGATTTGGCTGATCAAATAGCATATTACGAAGAACTGCAATCCATCAACAAATGCACCCCATAAGCCGTTCTTCGTTAATCTAGGGACCTACACATGCTGCGACCATCCATTTATCATCAGAGCGGAGACGCTTGAGCTTGTTCCAGCGATACCCAATCCTGCTAGAAATGACAATAACTAAAGGTATTTGATCAGTTGTCCAGATCTTTTGAAACGGATTTTAGAAACGAGACACAACAAGCTAGCTCATTTTCGAGCGAGAGAAGCGGGGAATCCAGAACTTACGCGTCAACGAGCTGGCCACAATTATAGTTGCAAGCTCCATATGCTGGTGCCAGAGAGGCACGGGCGCGTTAGGATCGTATCCATGAGCTCCAGTGACATTGAAAGTCCCATTCGTCTCCGCTCCATCCACAATCGTGCACTCGTCCGTCAGATAGCAAGCGGTGCTATTGCTCATTATCACATCGCTCGGGAGACGCAGAGGGTTGTCTCGCTCTTCTTCACCGGGTCGCCATCAGCTATATGACACCTTGTCGTGACGTGCGTGGGCCAGGAGCAAAGCTTCAGACTTTTGAAAGACGTCGAGAATCGCGGTATTAAGGTCGGCGCTGCGCCCCTGTCGATACGGGGACCATTAAGGCACTGGCGATAACGAGACAAGATATCGTGCGTGCAGCTGAAGCAGGACGCAGCGAGATACGATCCGTCCGACTGGTCAAGGGGTACCCACACGCTACCTTCAGAAGAAATGGGGGTCAGAAACATGTGAACAGGCGACGGGAACTTAAACTTACAATACTGGGCCTTGGCCTTGCTGGGTGAGGGGGCCAAGGCAGCGGAGGACCGGAGTAAGTTTTGAGCGGCAGTCAATCGAGGGAATCGCACAGGGACGGAAAGTGGTTGGAAAACAGGAATCAAGACAGGGTTTTTTCCTGCAGCCACCACCTGTCTCTCTCTCTCTCCCCCTGCTGCGTCCTGCTCTCTCCTGCTCTCTCCTTCGCCCTCAATGTGGCTCTGCTGCTTGTCTTCTTCCGTTGAGATGCTGCGCAAGTGGCATGCGTGGGAGAGTGGAGGTGGAGACGCGAGAGCCAGCGACGCCAGGTTGGCAGGGGCCGGCGGGCGCTTCAACTTTCCTCCAGGGACGCAGACGAATCAGGCGAGAAGCTACTGGTGCTACCTTCCTTCCTATCTGGGCCTGCTTTCCGTACCTACGTTCGAGTTAATATATCTGGTATCAGGTCCCAGGCGCTGGTGTCGACGGGCACGCATGTTGGTAAAGCAAGAGAGTTTCCACCAAGCAGCGGTGGCTTGATGCGGTGTGTTGTTGGAAATGCTGCCTGAGGTACAGTGGTGAGTACACGTTCGAGGGCTGAGCTGATCAGCACGTGTTCCAGCCCATGTTGCACGAATCTCACCTCAGGAACGGTTCAGCTGGGAGACCGGACAGGTCGGTGTCACTTTACCGGCAAACCAGACACCACAGACTTGAACAATGAAGATGGTAGCCTCAAGGAACGAATGATAGTGAAACCCGTTTGATTACAGGGCCGTGCCAGCAGCAGCCCTCAGGTTGGGAGATGCTAATATAATTCGAAACGAGAACAGCCACAACGGCCTTTCACCCTCTCGAGTCTCAACACTGTATCGGCGAAGGAGACACGATTCGGCCGATCTTTGTAGAACCTACCCACAGACGCATGTCAGAAAGCCCCATTGCCCTCTTTGGTAAACGGATGCCCTGCCCTCAGCAATTCTGACGAAACTTGGCTGGCTGTTTGGTGGTACTGTACCTGTCCAGTACGAGCCAGCAAGCCTCGAACGATTCTACTCGTTCTGCCTTGACTGTTGCAAGAAGATTTGACACTGCTCAAGAACAATATTGAGGTGACAATACTATGTACTACGATGGCCTTGGGAGGGCCATCAGTACGTCAGTGTTGTGTTTCGTTTCGATTTCCTGTCTTCTTCCGTTACCAGACTTGGTTTCAGTGTAGATTTCATCTCTCATCGTATCCAGGATAATTTGTTAGTGGGAATACTATCACATCTTGAATGATTCCATTGCTCCACTGAGCAATCTTCTTTCTTTCTTTTTGAAGAACGCTAAATTCTTCATGAGGTTCATCAAAATCGGATTGTTTCACAGTGAAATGTCGCCTTTCCTCTTGGTTGCTTAATGGTTTGAAAGTCTGATCTGGCTTTGAACTCAGTCCTCGACGATCTGTACCCTCATGCCATCCCAGTCGCTAGGACTTTCGGCTGCGTGAGAGATATATGTCTTCCGGTTTCCATTCATCTTCAGAATATGGACCTTCGAATTGGAAAGACACGTCAGAAATTCTTGTTCAGGATGTAGAAGCTTGCCCAAATCGCTGCGCTTATGCTTCTCATCGTACGAATGCGGTGCTGGGTACCCTGGCGTCACAAACCTCAGCTTTCAGGAGAGCTATGCGGCGGACTATAGCTTGAGCACTACTGAGGCGGTGGGCGGCGCGGTTTATATGACTAGTAGTTCCAAAACCGCCCTCTGCTGGGCTGCTCCGCAGGAGTAAGATTCTTCATTCAGCTCCAAATTCTAGATTGACTTCATTGGTGACTGCTTTGACAGGTAATGCGTCGGGAGAGGTGTGCGGATCCACAGAATCTGCTACGAGAAGCTACTCCCCTATATCAAGCCGTCCTCCCATGCTAGCAAAAAGATCAGCCGCTTCTTGAACGTTCAGCTCATTTAGGTAGAAGGAGAGTCTCCCTATCTCAGCTATCTTCATCGCAGCAACACTTGAGATAGTATTTATGGGGCTCCCTGGGTGTACACCTCATAGTTTTAGAACCATGGAGTAGGAGAGGAGAAAAGGGTCGGTGAGTGGGCTAGGGATCATGGTGATTAAGAGGGAAATGATACAAAACTAATAATTCCCATCTTTATATCAACTATAGCAGAAATGATACTATGCTAGCCGTCTGTTGGTGTCAATAATTGCAGATTTTGGATAATATAGACTTATTCTATATCTGATAAATTAGAGGGGATCGAGACTTGGGCGTCCATCAATCGCCACCTTGTCTTTTCTGCCCATGAAGTCCCTCTAAGAAGATCTAAAAATGATCAACAGATGTGAGGGTTTTTAAACTCAGAAATCGGGTGCTTGGGAAAAGAAAGGGTTTCTTCATCTTATATCAATCGCGGCACATGTGCAATATAGCATGATTCTATCAGCCAGGGTGCCTCATGTGTACCCGCACGGCAAGGACTGCCTAAATACTAGGGATAGCATGATTTCGCAAAAGTTAGAATTGAGATCAAATGAGAAACTCGAGAGATGCGATGAACTAGACACGTAGAAGAACGCCAAAGTGCAGGTGATGAGTGTAGACGCTCCACGACAATCTCCGCAAGACCCGAGGTTGAACAACACCCATTTCCGATCTCCAGATAACGTTCTTTCAGAGGTTCATATACTCTCTCGGTTTCCGTTATGCAGAAGCCACATTCAAGAGAGAGACAACATCTGTTTTGCTGGCTGATCCGCCATGCATAAAGCCTACGCCCCAGTATAGTGCAGCACAGTCATGACACGACTTAGCTCAGCACAAAACTGGAGGGGGAAGGAAATCGAAACAAAATCCAAAAAGAAAACCAAGAAATTGGAAAAATTTGGACTAGATAGAATTCTCCGAGCGCATCGTCAGCCCTACCGGAATTGTTACGTCTGAAGAAGATTAAAGTCCTCGCGACGATGATCGGGAGGATCACTCGCTTGAGGTTTTATCCCTTGATACAGTGACACACGACAAGCGATGTACTACGCGTATCACTCCATAGACGAAACGAAACGAAACAAATGTAGGGAGAGGGAAGGGGGATGATTCTCAACGCTGCACATGTTGAGGAGTATTGTCTCGTACTATGCTATGTTGTGTCTTGTTCTGTGGAGTGTTGTATTATGGCTGGTTCTGTCAACAGAACGGGGAAGAGCAGGTGCCTAAGTCTAAAGGAGATATGTTCAACTATCCGGCTTTTCTCATTCTTCTACCGAGCTAAAGTTGATAACATGTCCATCTCGTTGCTTGAACCCACAGATCGTCACGAGAAAAGATGGGGGACGTGTCGCACTTTTTGTTCACGCAGAGCTTACGCGCCTTTGCGAGATGATGTTCTAGCGGTTGGCTAGGGCTGGGGCTGGGGCAGCGCAGCGCAGGGATAGAATGAACGGTAGCGAACATCTCGTGCCGTCGAAACACTGGGGGCGGCAGACTGGGAATGTAGATTGGGGGATGTGTTTCTTTTGCACGGCTTGCGGTGCAGGACATCGTGTACAGTACAGTACATTGACATTTGGCGCGTGCTGCAGACCAGATAAGGCTGAGAGCAGTGGGAATTGAGGAAGGGAAAAGTCTTGGAGGAAGAGGTTAACATTCTCTTGGTCTCGCGTTGAGCAACCTGTGAAGACTTGCAAGAACAGGACAGGAGAAGAGCGGGGAGCGGAGACGTCTACGCCGACGAATGCTGGTGGGCCACTGGACTGGACCAGACAGGACCAGACAGGACAAGACAGGCTTGAACTGGTGTGGGTAAGGCGATAGGGCGGGAGCTGCTGGACAGGCAGGATTCTAGGAATAGAAGCTCTGGACTGGACTGTACAGTCCAGTCCAGAGCATGCATTCTGCCAGCCAACCAACCAGAGGCAAACCTTGCCCTTCACAAATCAATTGGACAGCATCTGTATCGTATGCCTGTTGAGTTTATGGGCTCCTGAGGAGGCATCAACGAGATCTGGTGGCTGTCAAACCAAGGTTTCGGATTGTGGATGAGCGACGGTGTGGACGAGGAGAGGAAAGAGCTTGTCCGAGGGACCCATGCCACTCTTTGCATCACTCTGCATTGAGAGACCCTGGACGGGAAACACATCAAGTTCAGCTCTCGTCGTGGTGGCCGCCAGACGACCTCGGACGCAATAGAATAGAGCAGAGCAGGCAGAGCAGAGCATGACTGAACAGAACGGATTGCATTGTATCGAATCGAAAAGTTTCGTGACAGGCCTTGAGATATGTATTGCAGATTCCTCTGGAGAGGAGAGGTGGAAAGGTGTCAGCGCCCACCAGCCACATACTGTACATGTACATACCTACATGAATGGCGCAGATGCAGCGTGATCGTGGTCGTGGTTGAAACCGAGGGAGGTGGTCGTGACCACTTATTTGTTCGAGTTCTCTGTTTCTGTTCGTCCATCTCTTGCCCACCAGCTGAACTGTGTAGTGTAGTGTTGTGTTGTGTTGCATTTATGGTCCTGCACTGCCTCACAGCCTCGCAATTGTCTGTCGCACACGCAAGTTGCGGCCGATTGCCACGACTGGGACTGGGACTGGGACTGGACTGGGCTTGCAACCCCCCCTCTTACCACCGACTTCCAACCTCCTCCTCCGCAGGGGTAAATACGGGTGCACTACCACTACTACGTAACGCAATAGATGCTCAACCGAGTCTTCTGCTTCTCCCACTCACTCTTGCTCGTGTTGTGTTCATCCAAACATCAGAACGAGAGAGTTGCATTATTCTTGCCTGGCTGATACATTCAAACATCCAAACATCCAAACATCAAAGCCTTTGGGAATCAGTCGCCGTGCAATCAATCACCAGAAGTTGCATTCCTCGGGCGTTTCGCTATCATCGCTTCCAAACATCGGGGTCGCGCAGTTTCTCCCACAGCAACCGTTTCGCATGGGCACAAGGGCCCTCGCCTGCAACAACTCTCTGACTTGGGAGCCACGAAAACCAGGATCACCTGCGTTGGGACCTCTCCGACTCTTCTCCTCGAGCGACTACCAATATTTTCTATTCGTCGTCTGCAGCATTTGGTTATTCTTCGCCCTGTCACATATACCTTCTGCGTCCGCTAATACCCACCCGGCAACAAAGCACCTCTCAATGTCCCATTCACGATAGCAACGACACGCAAAGGAAAACCCCCTAAAAACACACACAGAAAAGAACAGAAATCATTCTTGAAATTCGTAGAGCCCGAGAATCCACGACCAGGTTACGACAACAAGCTCTACAATACTGATTGACTCTGGTGAGCGCTGTCAAGCAGCCACAACCTCCATCAACACATCTCCTCCTCTCCGGCGGGTTCGCTCCCACCCCGCCACGATCTGCTAGCAATCATGGACCAAACAGCACAGGTCCTCGAGGCTGCACACCTGATGTACGCCCGCGCGAACTCGACGTCCACAGCGAATCCAGCGACAGAGTCCCGCCCTCCCATATACAAAGCAATCGGTATATCGCTAGCCATAGCATCGGGTTGCTTCATCGGCGTTTCCTTCGTCCTCAAAAAGGTCGGCTTGCTCAAGGCGAACGAGAAATATGACGAGGTGGCGGGTGAGGGCTACGGCTACTTGAAGAACGCATTCTGGTGGACGGGCATGACGTTGATGATCATCGGGGAGATCTGTAACTTCGTCGCCTACGCCTTCGTAGATGCGATTCTGGTGACGCCGCTGGGTGCCTTATCAGTGGTAATCACAACGATTTTGTCCGCAGTATTCCTCAAGGAGCGACTGAGCCTGGTGGGGAAAGTTGGCTGCTTCCTATGTATCGTTGGGTCCGTCGTGATCGTCATGAATGCGCCTTCAGAATCTTCAGCGGCCACTATCCAGGAGATGCAACATTTTGTCATTGCGCCAGGGTTCCTGAGCTATGCGGGCGTGGTCATTATTGGCTGCGCCTTCCTTGCCCTATGGGCAGGGCCGCGATATGGCAAGAAGACTATGCTGGTCTACCTTTCGATTTGCAGTCTGATCGGAGGACTCAGTGTAGTGGCTACACAAGGTTTAGGTGCAGCAATTGTTGCGCAGATTGGCGGAACAAAGCAGTATAATCAATGGTTCCTATACGTCCTGTTCGTTTTTGTCATCGCCACCTTGTTGACGGAAATTATTTACCTCAATGTAAGTGTCCATCCTAATGACCAGGAAATCCTACTAATTATTTCACAGAAAGCACTTAATATCTTTAATGCGGCGCTGGTCACACCTACGTATTATGTCCTCTTCACCAGCTCTACAATTATTACATCTGCGATTCTTTTCCGCGGATTTAAGGGGACCCCCACCTCGATCATCACTGTTGTCATGGGCTTCTTTGTGATTTGTTCTGGGGTCGTCCTTCTCCAACTCTCCAAATCTGCCAAAGATGTTCCAGATACGGCAGTCTTCTCCGGCGACCTCGACCAAGTCCGCACAATCGCTGAGCAGGCACAGCCGGAAACAGAGCCAAAGGCAGACGCAATTCGGGGCACCGCTGCTATTATCCGAAGGCTCTCCACTATGAGACCGAAGATGGAAATGGAAGAGGCCAAGAGGTTGCACGAAGAAAAGCAAGCAGATCTCCAACCAGTTGGGGAGAACGAGACTTTCGAATGGGATGGCATTCGAAGGCGGAGAACGACGTATGGAACGAATGGAAGCATGCGCTCCAGAGAAAATACGACTCCTTTCCCCGCTTTCGAGTCTGGAACTCCTGCGCCTACTCGCACACCTGCTACTGTTCGCTCACCCCAGCTACATCCTCCCCTTGGCATGTCCCGCTTCCCCGAAGACGGCGAGTTCGATGAAGAACGCCCAGTCACCCGAGGGTCTTCCGTCTTCACACGAGCCAAATCAATAATTCTGCCGGGCGGCGAGCGATCTCGAGATGCTAGCGGAGCGCAGGCTCAAAGTCCAATGCATCCTGTCCCTCTCACGGAGATAGCTATTCCAGGATACAGAGGCGACGGTGCGGATGACAGCCCGTATGATACTGAATACCGAGGCGCAGGAAATGGCAAGCACATCACGATCATCGACGATGGGGGTCCCAGCAGGGGAGGCAACTTACATCCTAATGCCGCCGCGCCTACGCCTCCTCCGCATTCTGCGAGACGGCAATTCTCATTCCAGAACGTTTTTAAGAAGTCACAGCAGGCGCAACCTAATCCTCGTGGAGATGCGGACGAGCCACCCAGTCGAAGCCCCATGATTCGCAAAGGCATGAATCGCAAACACTCTGGCGGGGCGCAGACGAAAGGCGCGACGGAAGAAGAGAGGCTAGGGCTCGTGAAAGGCGATACGCACACGGGCCGATCCCCCAGCCCGCCGGTTTACGAAGAGGAAGATAACTATAATGACGATATGTCAGATGACTGGTCCAGCGAACACAAGCGCAGAGACCTTACGCCGCCAAGGAGGAAAAGAGCCTCCAGTCCTCCTCGCGAGAAAGATGAACTGGAAATGAGGACTACGTCTGAGGAGGAAGAATACTACACGCAACAGAGCAGGAAATGGGAGAAGCGGCGCGATGATCAATCGCCGCCTCCACCTCCGCCGCCGGCGCATTCAGGGGCATTTATATGAGGTTAATGCGAAAGCATGCATGATTGGATAATGAAACAAAACAACGATTAATGATGTTTTGCATTTATACTGTACAATAGAAAGGCAAGGAGCATGGCATGACGGGCTTGTTCGTTTGTTGGACCACTTCTCAGGAGTAGAATAGGTAGAGCAGAGCAGAGCTGCATGTTCTGCTTAGGTTACCTACATGGGATGCAAGAACGGAGATGGCGATCTGTACATTAGAACTGGCCACAAATAGTGGCACATACATAAGGTAGATACCAGAGCAATACAACGCGATGCAATGATATAACCACGTTAATCAGTAGCATGACTTGACCCAGAGCTAAGGTAGGGTCCCCACTACGTATCACATCATATTTAGTCTACTCACTCCGCCTCGCCAACACTTTTCGTCCTCTCTTCGCTTCTCCTTCCCGGCCAGTTCTAGTTTCGAGGTTCTCTTAAAGTCTATCGTACCGTCCCGGGTTAGACAGTCTATTCCACCAATCGAACTTTGCATAGAAGAGTGTAAGGTTAATTTGCTGATGTGTGATCTCTAGATGTCGTGAAGTAGATGCAAATGCTTTATACAATGCGCAATTCAAACGATGATGCTGAACGATATGAGATTGAGCCACGTCCACCATCGCGGAGAAGGCCTTCAGACACAAGTCAATGTAACATTAACACTTGTGTCTGCATTCCAAGCCGAATTCTCCAGCAACGCAAATGTATACTCTGCTTTCTCGAGCTCCCACGCCCAGTTCCGGTTCAGGGTTGGTAGATACCGATCGACCTCTAGCTCCAATTCCACCGTCCTCACCTCCCCAGGATCAAGGTATACCCTCTGAAAAGCCATCAGTTGCTTCACCGGCTGCGTGACGCTCGACACTCGTCCAAGCAGATAGATCTGCACCACGTAGCTGCCACTGCTCGTCCCATTATTCTTCACATCCACAATGAAATTCACCACATCTCCGGCCCCGAATGTCCCATCTCCTTTTGTGCCGAACCCAGATAACTCAAATGTCGTGTAACTCAATCCATACCCAAAGCTATACAGCGGCTCCCACTCCTGATCTACATACACATTACTCCTTGCCGTTCTCTTATAACTATAAGCCACTGGCAAGGTCCCCACACTCCGCGGCACACTGATTGGGACCCTGCCACCCGGATTGACAACTCCAAACAGCACATCACTAATAGCCTGGCCGCCCTGCTGCCCCGGGAAGAATGCAGCAAGCACAGCGCTCGCCTTCTCGTACACGTCCGGGATAGCAAAGGGCCTCCCACCCTGCAGCACCACCACGACAGGTTTCCCCAGCGCAAAGATTGCATCCGCAAGCTCCGTCTGGTTCGTCGACAGCGACAGCGTGGCGCGGTCTGCGCCCTCGCCGTCAGAGTCCCAGTTCGCGCCCACGGCCAGCACGACAAGGTCAGCACCGGCTGCCAGAGAGACGGCTTTCTGGATTGCTGTCGACTCGTTGCGCCGATCAACGAGGTTCCAATAGAGCTGCACCTCTGCGTTGACAGATGCCACGTTCTCGACTTTGGGCGCCAGATTCCAGGCTTGGTATTCGAGCCTTATGCTGTGGATGCTGCCTGGGACGAAGGTGAATGGAGCGCCACCCGCTGGAGGCAGGGTCGAGTTGACTTGTGTGAATTTGAGGCCCGGGATGTTCGACTGGATTGTGCCAGTGCTGGACAAGGGGGTCTCTTGTACCAGGGTGTCATCGATGTAGAGTCTCGCCGTCGTGTTTGGTGAGCAAGCTACGCCGAGCCAGCCCTCTACAGTGTCATCGACGGGGACTGTAAGTTGGCCTGTCCAGATAGCGGAGAAGTTGTTGGAAGGAAGACCGTGAGGTGGGTAGATACCCCAATCTCTATTCGGTGCTTCTACAGTTTGGAAGGCGGGAATAGTGAAATTCGGGGTGGCGTAGTAGGTTCCCAGAAGGCCGCCAGTGGCGCCGTTGGGGGTGTTGAGGAGATAGGGAGGAATATTTCGCTGAGAAACGAAGTACCAGTCATTTACCCCCCAACTAGAGACAAGACTTGTGCTGGGGGAATATGTAGACAGGTGAGAGATGAGGGCTTCCCGAAGGGTGGTAGACTTGGAGGTGGGGTAAGCGCCAAATTGGCCGGAATAGTCGCCCTATTAAGATCATTCAGTTGAAAGGCACTATTGTGCTCTCAAGGGAAACTAACATAATTCAAAGTATCTCCAAAAGGCCCAATAAGAGCAATTTTGTTAAGGTTCTGGGACGCTGGGTTTAGAGGAAGTACATTGTTACGATTTTCGAGCAGCACGATGCTCTTCTGAGCTGCTTCCAGAGTCAGAGGAACGTGAGATGCTGTGATTGCTGTAGAATTGAGATCATTTGGAATGTAGGGATCTTTAAATAATCCCAAGTCGTATTTGACACCCAGTATCCTTTGCACATGAGACTGTAACGTTGATAGCGCTACAGTACCGTTATCGACGAAATCAAGAGTTGCGTTAAGGAATGTCTCCAGAGGATAATCATAGTACTGAATCATGCCCCCTAAATTATCATGTCAATAGAAGTGGACTGCTGAATGCTACATAACATACCTGCATTGAACCACTGGCTGATCGCAGCAGCGGGAGAATCAGCTACACGATGGCCGCCTTCTAGCTGTGCCATGCCTGTATCATCAGCTGTGACAAGTCCATCAAAGCCCCAGTCATCTAAAGCTTGGTAGAGCATAGGATTGACGTGAGATGGGATTGCATCGAGCTCTGAATAGGCCATCATCACGCCTTTTGCACCTCCAAGGTCTAAGACGGCTTTGAATGGACGCAACATGTTTTGCATGACTTGACGTGTGCCTAGCAGCATTGACGGAGCTCCATTGATGCCTCCTTGGCCGCTTCCGTGGGCAGCAAAATCTAAGCAGAATTTAGAGGTCGCTCTCCATTGTTGATCATTGACCTACGTTTGACTACCTACTAAATTATCAGCATGACTGTTATTTTAGGGAGCCCAACATAGCACATACTGGCACCACCGCATCTGGATGATCCCAAGAGCCGTTCTTGGACATTCCAGATGCCATAGCAACGCCCATATGGCTTGTAAGCAACATGTCCTCGCCCCAAGCCTCTTGAACTATTGATACTCAGGCACAGTTCTTTTGGATCCATCAACTGGGCTTACCTCTTCCCCATCTCGGCTCCAGAGCCAGGTCTAGTACCGGGCTCAAGCAAGCATGGATACCGATACTCCTCGCCTCACTCCCAATGGCCATTCCCACCCTATGCACCATTTCCGTATCGAAACTTGCCGCCATTCCAATACTTTGCGGAAACATGCTCTGCTTAAAACTCCCCACGCCATGAAGGCATTCTCCAAATTGCAAGATGGGTATGCTGAGGCGGGATTTTGCTTTGTTGAGAGCTTGCACGGAGTTGTATTGTGAAGCATTAGTTGGGTACCAGTCATGCATTATGCCGACACCAGCAGAGGGGCTGAAACGGGTTGCAGAGTCATAGAGAGAGTTGTCTGAGGAGGCACCAACCACATTGTCGGCAAACATCAGGTGGAGTTGCATGACTGGAGGAGTTCAATCAGTTCAAGAAATTGGATTGAAGTTCTCAATTGGCCAAATTTTGATGAGATCAATCAATGCAAGCAATGGAGAATTCTCACCAAGTTCGGGAATCGTCATGTTTGCCACGAGACTATCAAGAAAAGAGTCTCTTTGTATGGAATCCTCATCTTCAACACGTGTCCGGTAGGAGAAAGTGGGCTGAAGGTGAGGGAACTCGAACGAGTGCGACACATGCAAAAGGCAACTAATGACGAAGAGAGAGAGGAGTGAGAAAGCCTTGTCGCCTTTCATATTGTCAATCGTAATAACAGAAACTTCATAAATGACCGCAAACGCGACTTTCAAGCGGCAGAGTAAAGAAGTCGCAAGCCCTTCAGCGAGGCGATACACGTTCCTTACGTGCAGAGCCGCTCGCGCCCATGTTCATACTTCTGATAATAGCTTGTCTATCATTATATGGATACGAATATTTACTCGTAAATCAAGTAACGTTACACTACCGGCATTGTTATGATGTCGTTAAGATGCAGGAACAAGAATTTGTCCGGCGGGGGGGAATTGCCGAAGTCGAGTCATGAAGTCTACCCCACCATTAGATACATGACGTTCGATATTTGTTCCTCTAAAGTATCCGTTCCTTGCGGATGCAGGATTCGTGATTAGAAAGGAGAACTTATGAGGTTCTATAGGATGGAGAACATAAGCATTTGAAGGAGATTGGAAGATTACAAGGATGAGACCCGGGAGAGAGAATGAATAATGGACTGGCTCTGGTCAAAGAAAGGACTATGCCAAATTATGTTGTAGTCATAACAGAGAAATTGCTTCTAAAATTTTATTTAAAAGATTTGGGGCCGATAATTGAGCTCATGTAACATGCGTCATCTTCCACCTTTAGAATAGTATGGGTTATAAGGAAGAAGAGCTCGTTGTCAGATGTGTATGCATCTTCCATCTAGTTCCAACTTCTCCCGAACTCCGTACGGAGTCAATGTTCCGAAGCGGACAGCAACCAACCACGCCTCAGCTCGCTTTTCCATCTCAGATAATCAATATTTCCAATATGCGGCTCCCATAACAATCACGCTTCATGGCGTTACTCGCGACAAAGACGGCCGGCCGAGCTGTGCTTCGACGGGCACATCTGCCCACGCGGCCGGCCAATATCAGCAAACGCCATCACCAAAGCGAAGCCACGCGCCCAGCCAAAGTTGCCGAGAACACAGCGAACGGCACCTCTATACCCGTCCCAAATACTGTCGCAGATGTACCTGTATGGCAGCGTCTAGGTCCATTATCGCGAGGCTTCGAAGCATATGGGCGAAGCCAGAAGAAGCGGCCTTTGACGACCCAGTTCTTCAGTGCGGTGGTGATATTCTTCCTCGGGGATCTATCCGCGCAGAGCATCACGGATGAGGATTACGACGCTTCGAGGTCTCTAAGGGCATTGATCATCGGCGCAGGGGCGAGCATTCCCAGCTACAAATGGTAAATATTAGTCTCGTCAGTCCCGAGCGAAGAGGCTAACGTTCGCAGGTTTCTCTTCCTCGGAAACCACTTCAATTATTCCTCCAAAGCTCTTTCGCTTGCCACGAAAGTCTCCGTGAACCAGGCAATTTTTACCCCCATCAACCATTCCTATTTCTTCGGCATGCAATCTCTGCTCTGTGGCGACTCTCCCCAAGAGATATGGGAGCGCATAAAACGTACCGTGCCTCCATCGATGCTCAATAGTCTCAAACTATGGCCGGCGGTCACAGCTTTCAATTTCACATTTGTGGATCAGCATTATCGGAGCGTTTTTGCTGGTGTCATTGCGATTGGATGGCAAACTTATTTGAGCTATTTGAATCGTACGGCAGAGAAGGAAGCAGTCAAAAAAGCTGCTGACGGGCGTCATGAGAAGGGAGGAGAGATGAAAGACGACGATACAAGCAAAGTAGAGGCATAGAACACTATACAGCTCTTTACCGGGGAGACAAGGATAGAAATGGGAAGACAAAAGAGGGTATTATTATGGTAGACTTGGATTACGATAGATACCTTGCATATAGACTGGCGTTCAGCATAGACTCATGAATCACTTCAGGCGCTTTTTTAGCTCCATAGAGCTACAGCTCATACTTGCCAATCATCACACTATTTTGGGTACAGTAATTGGTCACAAGACGTGATGCTTGCCGACCAGCTGGCAACGTATTCTCAAACGTTTCGTCGATGATCTATCACTTGGGAATATTTTCGCCTTTGTTTAGTGGTCTTCGCTTTCTTTGCTCTAGTTCAAAATGGCTTATAATTCTGTGTTCTCTGCTTGTTTTCAACTCCATGGTGGTCCAACCTAACGTGATTTCAGCATCGGTATGGTACAGCTACTCACTAAATGAAATATAATGGGCGAACAGACACGGGAATGCGGTTGAGTACAGGCCGTATACATGCGCGCCGGTACTCGACAATTTTGAGGACGAGAGCGGAAAAAGGTCAATTGCGTTGCCTCAATTGGATTCTGTCTGTCTGTTTGATCGCTAATATATGACGCAGGTTCGTGAAACTCTTTATTCATCTTACCGAATTAGAATGGGTACGCTCTCACCTCATCCTCCTTTTCGACCTGCAGCCCCGCCTCAACCTGCTCTTTATGCTTATTATCTAGATACTCCAAGAGCACCTCCTCATAGCGCTCTTTTCCCTTATACCGACTGACATCATCGCCCCAACTCCTCACCGCACTCGCTAGCCTTCCCGAAACATAAGGCTCTTCCGCAATCTCGGTGATTGGGTGGAAATACGTGCGAATAGTGAAAACTACACCGCCACTCCGCGGCAAACGGCGTAATGTCTGACGCTCGGAACGGAAGTAGTGGTGCTGGATGGCTTTGTTTTTCTCCGCTGTGAACCAGCCTACCGTACCCTCTTCGCCATCCTCAGGGCCAATCGAGGAGGACCAGGCGAGATCATCATCTACTTGAATGAAATAGTTGTTCTAAATTGCATCAGTGAGCCTGAACGTAGCCGAAGTAGCAATAAGTTTGTTTGTTTGGTAAAGGGGGTGCCTACCCGTACCACCGGTCCATTTGGCTGCACGCGACGAAAGAAATTCATCATGCCCTTTTCAAGCTTCTCTTTGAAACCTGGGACATCACCTGAGGTGTGGATCTCACTAAGTGGCATCCCAAGCTTGTCTTCCAGCTTCCAAAAACCCGCCAGGAGAATCGCACCTGCCAGGAGATAGTACTGCCCGTCCTCCTTCTCAAACATTATGGCTAAGTCATCTTGCACCATACGAGCGGCCATCTGCATGGGATCTTCCGCTAGTGGCCGTTCTATGATGTTGAACGACTCACCAGTGAGCAAGTTGTCCATTCCGACAGGAGTGCGCATGTACAATGAGGGGTATCGTTCTGGTAGATAACTGCAGAACTCCTCGAGAAGTTCCACAGCGCCATCATAGGCTGAAGGGTCGGTGTGGCAACACTTGGGGCCACGTTCAATGATTCGTCGCGCTTTATCAGCGTGAAACTTCATGTAATGATTGTCAAGTTCTATTAGTGTCAGTATGTACCTTCCCGGTCCCAATTCCGAACTCACCAATCCACTCGTCCCAAGGCATGTTCCGGAGGCCCATCGTGATGTGATAAGGTCCATTTCTGAATGGACGATATGGTTTTGGCTTCGTTGTATGGACATCCCAATCCTTTGCTGGACGTGCATATGGCCGTCGGAAATCTACAGGCTCCCACACTACCAAAATATTAGCACTCAGGTCAGTCCGGTATTTGGCGTTGTATGATCAATCACTCACCTCCAGGTTTCCTCGCTGGAGCTTTTGGCACTCTGGGTGCAGGTTTCTCCAAATCCGGTGTCGCTGGTCGACTTGTAGTCGGTTTCTTGCGTAATTTGGTTCCTTGTATGAGAAGCCACACGGTAGCAAGGAGAAAGAGTGCTGCGTACAACACATTTCTTGGACTTTGAAACATTTGTTGAATAACTGAGAACGAAACGACACGGTCGCTGAGCTTTTGCACACTCTCCTGACACTTTTGTAATTGGCTTTCCATTTTCAAGTGTAGAGAGCAAACACGGATTTGATAATGAGATCCAGCAAGAACCTTAAGACAGCTTCAAGAAATCGTTGGAATATTCAGAATGTATATCAATTGTCACTAGCTCTAAGTCGATAAACCCCAACTAATAGTGGGGTCGTAGATGCCTCGCAGTGATAGGGCGGGGGTCCCTTATCCGGATCTTTTGTCCATATCGGGCTAACAAGAGCCTAAGTCACGGAACCTGTGAACTGAGACCAGATCTGGACAATATCTTAATGAGAGCTTCTGATGCTTTCCTTGAATGAATGTACGCCTGGATTGTTTACTAGACAATTCGTGTATTGAGAGGAATCCTGAAGCACGTTCGTGTTTTACAGCGCTGGCTGCAATTGATGACCTATCATTAGGAAAGCGATTCTTAGCCCGCAATGTTCAACGCGAAAATGTCCTGAATTCAATGCGTTAATTCTCATCACATTAATATACGTGATATTGCTCGAATGGCTGTTTCGTCAAGTCGAGCATGCGCTGCACGTGACTCTATAGGAGCTCCTTCGAAGTTTTTGCTAAGGGACTGAATTTGCATGCAGCATACAGTCTGTAGAATCATAAGGGACGAGTACAGTTTTCATTGGCCTCTTCCTCTTTGATTGCCCTGAGGGTTCCACTGGTTTGGCGCAGGTCCTTGCGGATTATTGAAGAACGCTGGGTTGATGAAGGCACCACCAGGCGACGGGGCAGGCACGTTCGGCCAGTTATTCTGCATGTTTTGCATGTTTTGAAAATTTGAGAAGTTCGAATACTGAGCCTGCGGTGTATATTGTGGCCAGGTAGGAAGCTGAGGTTGATGAGGTGAGTACTCCGTATTATTGTATCCGTTTGATGGTATGTTCAGAGAAGCGTGATTTTGTCCAGAAAAGGAATTGAGTTGAGCTGGAAATGGCGGCGGCAGGGGAAAGTTGGTATTGCTGTTTTGAGGCTGTAGTGGATAGTTTGGTCGACTTTGAGGCGGTTGCGAGTAACCATTGCTGCCCCCACGTCGCTCCTGAAAACCTCCCCTACCTCGTCCCCTGTCTCCGCGACCTCTTCCTCGGCCTCTGACATTGTCTCTATGCTGAGTATAAGTATTAACATGTGTCTCACCTTGATATGGTCCTTCTTGAGGGGGCTCGCTACGTCCAACGGAATCTGCATATCCGGCTGGCCGTGATAGAGGTCTGTATGGACCATCGTCATCGTCATCATAACTCAAGCCCTTGCTTGTATCGTGAGGCACATGTTGCTGCTGTAAAGGATGCCCTCCGCGGCTGGAACCATTCTTTTGGGCCCTACCACCCCGCTCACGCTTCTGTTGCTTTATCCTTCGCTTGTGCTCAGCTTCGGCCTCATCGTCTGAAAATTCTATTTCATCATCGCCAATCTCTTCATCGTGTAAGTTAGAGGCGTCTGAGCCCTTGTAGGCTTTCAGTGCCTGGGTAAAGACATAGGTCGCATGTTGCTCCGAATAGAATACCTTGGTGCCCACCTCCAATTTTGAATCCTTGATCTCTGCAGAATTTGTGAACAAGACAGAGTACAGAGGTTGTTGAACACGCCCAAGAGTTTCCGCGACTGCTCCGATTATACTTCTATCATCCAGACACAGAACCGAGCCACTTTCCAGGACCTTGTATTCGCCAGTTGTCTTCGCTTTGATGAGTACGATATTTTCCACGATTGTCTCAACAGCTCCCAACTCTTGGATTGACATCGCTTCCGTGATCGTGACATCAGGCTTTGGAATGACAGTCTCGGGTACTTCATTCTTCGTTCGTAACTGGCTTCCTAATCCTTTTGCTTTACCACCGCCTTCGTCATCGGAGCCACCATCACCTTCCATCAAAATTCTGGCTTGTTCCTCAGGGCTGAGAAGTTTATATGCAGTTTCGCCATCCTCACTGTCCTCATCAGAGCTATCGTCACTGGAATCATCTGACGACGACTCGTACGGCGAGGAGTCTGTCTCCCATTCACGAGATTCATCGTTTGCTAGAGTAGCTTTTGACTCTGACTGTTCGGCTCTTTGGACAGAGGCCTCCTCTTTTGTTATAGTAGATTGTGAGTTTCGTTCTTGAACTTCGAGGTCAGGCTCCGAGTTTACAATTGCCTGGGTAGCGTGGGGTTGGTCGGATTGGCTTCTTGTCGGCTTTTCGGTAGTAGTAGGTAAATTGGTCGGCTGTTCGATCGTAATTGAGTTCGACTGGTTGGCAGCAGGTTGGTCTGCCGAACGCTCTGCTGAGTCTGCCACAGAAGGCGTGTCGTGCATGCTGACCTCTGACTTCTCAATGTCATGAGATGACGAAACCATTTTCTCCACTTGCCCAGATGGCCGATCCAGCCCCCCTAAAAGAGCTTCCAAAGCATGGGTGAGGGGCGGACTTGAATCTTCGTCAGCCATCGCGTCTGCGGAAATTGGTTCGACGACGGGCAGCTGCTTGGAAGCTTCTTGCTCTTGAGAAGCAGAAGCCTGAGCTTCCTTGATGCTATATGAATTTGGAGTCTTTTCCAAGTCAGCTATCTTTGCGTCTTCTGTAAAATCAGGGTCGAGAATTTGTTCCACGATGCTTTCCTCTGGAATTTTAGCGTTTGCATCATTTGCATCTTCGATAAATCCATCACTTCCAGTATTTATATTTGTAGCCGTAATATTGCTATCTATGTCCATACTGTTCGTATCCATATTGGCGGTTGTGATGCGAATGAAAGCTATGTTACTTCAAGAAGCGATTTACTGAATAAAATATTCTGGAGCTTTGACCGAGATTGGCGCTAGCGGCCGCGCCTTCGATGTCATTGCTGCACTGAGCACAAGACAGCTAAAAGCTCAGGCTTCAGAGGTTTGGATCTGAGGCGGTAGATCGACAAGATGCCTCCAAGATCACCGGCATCAAGTGGTCCTTCTTCAACTCAGCCAGGGAAAAGGAAGTCAGCATCTCTGAATTCCATTCCTCACTTGAGATAACTAATTGTCTTAAACAGACCACCTACACCTTTTGCAGTCAAGCCACTTAGCGCCTTTTATATATTCCTAGCTGCGAACAGTCTCGCTGCCATTTACGCCCCAATCCAAGATTGTGATGAGACTTTCAATTACTGGGAGCCAACACATTACTTAAGCCATGGCTACGGACTCCAGACGTGGGAATACTCCCCAGTATATGCAATTCGAAGCTGGCTGTACATAGCTTTGCATGCCTTAGTTGGGACCTTCAGACGCTTGCTACCATTCTCGACGAAAGTAAGAGCCTAGTCTACAGCTTCTTTCCCATTGTGAACTGATGAATAGGTTGGCGAATTCTATTTCATTCGATACGCTCTCGCCTTCGTCTGCGCTGTTTGCCAAACACAACTTTTTCGAATCATCAATAATATCTTGAACCCTCGAATAGCTGTCTTCTTCATGATGGCAAACATATTCAGCCCTGGCATGTTCCATGCATCTGCGGCCTTTCTCCCATCAAGCTTTGCGATGTACACGACTATGGTGGGTATGGCCGCTTTTATGAATTGGAGAGGTGGATTAAAAACGGCACAAGGAATCTTCTGCTTTGCGATTGGAGGTATACTTGGATGGCCCTTTGCAATGGCACTATCGGCACCGTTTCTATTTGAGGAGGTTGTGCTCGCCTTTTTGAGCAGCAAAGATGCTCTAATAGACACGATCATGCGGTTCGTAAGAGGAATTGTTGCTGGTCTACTCGTCTTGGTAAGTGGAAGTTTAACTGGAGGCTTTCGTGTGCTAATGTTGTTTGTTCAGTTTTTCGAGGTTGTTGTTTCTGGATTCTTCTACAAGAAATTGGTGGTTGTTCCTTTAAACATCGTCCTCTACAACATCTTTAGCGGCCCTGGTAGAGGCCCCGAAATATACGGAACCGAGCCATGGCATTTCTACATTAGAAATCTTCTCCTCAACTTCAACATTTGGTTCATACTTGCAGTCGCCGCTCTCCCGCTCTTCATTTTGAAAAAAGTTTTCTCCAGCAGTCCCCAAGAAGGTGGGGCTGTTACTGGCCTTCGCAGCGTCGTCTTCATGAGCCCGTTTTACCTCTGGCTGGGTATCTTCAGTTTCCAACCTCACAAAGAAGAGCGATTCATGTATCCGGCATACCCAGCGCTTGCGCTCAACGCAGCAATGGCTCTGCACATCGTCCTAGTGACCTTTGGACAGTCTGATCCCAAGAAGCTAATTGGAAAGATTCCAGCGAAACTGAAACTCTTGCTGGTGAGCTTCGTCATAATTGGATCCGTGGATGTTGGGGTCGCAAGGATTTATGGCATATACACAGCATATTCAGCACCTCTAAAAATCTACGAACCCCTTCAGAATGGCACCATTGGGTCACGCGGAGAGTCTGTATGTTTTGGAAAGGAGTGGTACCGGTTTCCAAGTACGTATCATCTACCGAATGATATGCGTGCGAGATTTGTCAAGAGCGAGTTCGATGGCCTTCTTCCTGGCCAATTTGCCGAGGTGAAGACTGGGCATGGCTTTTGGGCGGGAACTTGGCTGGAGCCGTCCGGAATGAATGACGAGAATAAGGAAGATATGGGCAAATACGTGAGTGCAGATATATCTCCCCCAAAATAAGACTGACAGTATTCAGGTTGACCTACGAACCTGCCATTTCTTGGTCGACACTTACTACCCCGGGTCAGAAGCATCCGAATATGAGCCTCATTATATTCTCGACAAAGAAAATTGGGAGCCAGTATCCTGCCGGCCATTTCTCGATGCGTCGCGGACGCATATCCTTGGTCGGACGATCTGGCTGCCAGATCTTCCATTTGTTCCTCAGAAGCTCAAAAGGAGGTTTGGACAACACTGTTTGTTGAAGCGAAGATGAAAGCAGTAAGCGTATTCGTGTATATGAAAATGGACAATTTTTCTACATCCCAGATACTGGTCTAGAGTCTTCTCCCAATATTCGGACTCTCGCTTCCCCTATTTTTGACACCACGTGACGCATCTCGGAAGATGTTCCGAAGGAATGCCTGTGCTTCCACTCTATTTCGATCAGTGGAATTTCTCCATCACTAACGAACAGGCTGACTCGTCAGTTATTTCCAATCATCATATTCAGTATCGCTTCCAGAGTCCGTCTCCCCCAGACTCTCATCAGATGCGGCCCGGTAGTACCCTGCTCGCAATCTGGCAAAATACAGATACATGAAGCCGGGATGTCGGTCCGCACGTGGACTAATGGCCAGATCAACGTTGGAAGTTCAAGCTACACATCCCCCAGAAGTGAGGTGGAAAAAAGCTTGTTTCCCAACTTTGCGCATTCATCTTCATTGTTTTTGAAGTCATTTTTTGCATCTAGTCGTAAATATTGTTGAGATGTTTTCCATTGTTGCAGTTGCGGCTCTACTGTCAGCCACGGTGGTACGAGCCCAGGGTGGTGCTTATGCCCAATGTACGAGGTGCCTCTCTGGTTCTTAGGAGCAATCTAATAAGTGTAGGTGGTGGGGTATCATGGACGGGTGCGACGACTTGCATTGCTGGGTATACCTGCCAGTACTCCAGGTATGTTCGAAAGACGTCCCTACATTTTTGTCAAAAAGTTTCGTACTGACGGCACTACCAGTGATTGTATGCCCTTTCCCAACAGCATAACTGCAAAACCCCCGTTTTCTAACAGGCAGCAGACTACTCGCAATGTGTCCCTGATCCTAATGGGGCTTCCGCTGCACCTACAAGCACCGTCGTAACCAGCGGCGGCAGTGGAGGCGCAACGCCCACCACCTCCGGTGGAACCGGCGCCTCGACCAGCGGCCCAGGAACAACCCTCCAGTCAGGCTACCTCTGGATCCGCGCCGTCGAGTCGCCCAACTTCCACAAGTACCTGCAGACGAAGCCCGAGTACGAGTCCGGGACCGCCATCCTCGACTCGTACACGACTGCGGGTCAGTTCCAGATCGTGTCGGGCCAGCTCGTCCAGCTGGTCGGCAACGGCGCTCTGCTCTATGCCAATGTAGAGGTCCGCGCCAACGCGAGCGTCAATAAGCTGTCGATGACGTTCTCGGCACAGAAGAATACGTACGGCACGTTTGCGTTCAGTGGGGATGCGGTACAGTGGAGCGAGCCGACGGTCGAGAGGCAGAATCTGAGTGCGTGGTTGGTCTGCGCGAACCAGACGCTTTGGATCAACTTGGGTGCTTATGGATATATGACGCCGGCGGGTTGTGCGGATGAGACGGTATGCGTGCCCCTCTTTCTTGCCCCCTTTCTTCTGCTAGTGACCCTTCAAGTCTCATCGAAGTGGATGAAGTGAAGTGAAGTGCTGATTTAGTCGTAGATCCACTATTACAATGATGTGCTTGCTGTGTCCTGATTGCGGCAATGTGACTATTTGTGTTTGGGGAAAGGGTGCGACGAGACTTGGTTGTACATATGGAGGATCAATTAGGTGGATGTACATACTTTTTTTTTTGAAAAAGAAAAAGAAAAAGAAATTGTCATATTATTCAGCTCTACCATTTGATATTCATCGACTTCATCGCCACACCAAATCTAAGCATTTCACTAGATGTCTATCTAAGCTTGCGCCTAGGCTTTCAGATATCAATCTCTCTATACTCCTCCCATTCCTTGCCCTTCCAGAATCGCTGGCCGCCCCGGAAAGAATGTTCGATCTTCTCCTTGGCCCTCTCCTTCATCCTGCCCTCGAAATCCTCCAGGCTGTCACCCTTCTTCAGAGACTCTACCAGGTCCACAGCATTCGCGATAGCCGTGTCGGCGCCCGATCCTCCCATGGGGCTCATAGCATGCGCGGCATCCCCAAGAAGCGTGACCTTGCCCGGTGATGCCGTAGGCGGAGGGAGCTCGATGTCGGGCTTGCTGGACGTGACCAGTACGCAAGCAGAGAGGTGGTGATTGGCTTCGTCGAAGACGAGTCTCAGCTTTGGGTTGAATACATCAGTCACCTTATCCAGATGCGCCTTCCTCTCTGCCGCCGTCCTAGGCACGGCTTGCAGGCCTGGATCCGTGGAGAGGGCCCAGTAGAGATAGTCTTGAAAATCGGGAAGCTTGCCACCGGACTCAGCCTCGACGCTCTTACTCCAGATCATGGGCTCGACTATGGCTTGCGTGTTGGCTTCCTTGTCGAGCGCCATGAACCAGGTCAGGTGGTCGTCGGAGAGCTGCGAGCGCAGGCTTGGGGTGAGCAGGGTCCGACCCCACATGATCCAGCGTTCGAGGCTGAGAAGTTTACGGCTGGGCTGGAGCTGCTTGCGGACATGGGACTTGATGCCATCGGCGCCGACGAGGAGGCGGCCCGTGGCTGAGGTACCATCGGCAAAGGACACGGTAACACCGTCGTCCGATTTCTCATAAGAGACAAATTCTTTTGAGTATTCTATTGAGTCTTCGATACCGAGAGTGAGGAGCTGCCTCAGCCAGGTGCGGTCTACGGGCATGCTCTGCGGAGTTTCGATGGGGACTGGCGCTTCGAACTCGAAGATTTTGGCGTCTACAAAGCGTGGCTGGAAGCGTTGACTCTCGGCCGCGGTACGGATGAAAAGATCTTTACATTGTGGCGAGAGGATGCTGGTGAGCGAGTCGACACTAGGACGTTGAATCCGGAAGCGGTGGCCTTGAGATGAGTGGGACTGCGTGTGTCGCTCGAAGAGGCGGAAAGGGATGGAGTGTAGACGGAGGCCCTGAGCGAGGGTGAGTCCCGAGATACCTGCGCCTATGATTAGGACTGGGGCAGCAGGCTGCGCCATCTCATCTCCTATTCCAACATGAGCCGTGAGAGTTCAACTCCAAGATGCAGCAGCTACGTACATGTACGTTGTGCAAGGCTGAGATGCTACATTGCTGAGTAAGCAATCTCGTGCAGCAGGCTCCGAATATGAGGGCTGCAGGCAGAAGGTGAACATCTTGAGAACGCTGGTTAACAAGGAATCAATGTGATGAGAAGTATCGTAATGGCGATATCACTTTCGAGACTAGCTCATGGCACTCACCAAGATTTGTGAACTTGCGGTGGTCATGAGAGCATAGAAGAGGAGCAGGAGCCGAAAACAGAGGACGATCAAGAGAAGAGAAGTAATCCATGAGACAAGGAGATATGGCAACTCGTGCATTCGAAGTGCAATGGTAATAAGACTCACAGTCGGAATTGATTTCCGAACATTGAAAAAGTTGAAGGGAAAACCATTTTATGCAATGCTTATCGAACGCAAAGACAAGAACCATAATTTCGACGCCAACTTGCATGATCTACAGGCTATTTGGTGAGATGGACGTCGAGCATTATTATTCAACCTCGATCGAGAGAAGAGGACGCAAGTGAGAGAGTCTCAGCGATAAGCCAAACCGCATGATGAATAGAGCATCCACATGGGATGATGCAATGACCGAGAGGGAAATGAGGCATATTGATGCTTGATGCTTGATGTTGAGGCTGAGGCTGAGGCTGAGGCTGAGGCTGAGGCACGAACCACGTGGAACGCGACGTGATCTCCAGCAAGGGAGGAGAGAAGGGGCCATGAGCGGGCGTCTTAAGCAAGCCCACTTTCCACCTTTGGCTGGATCGAGATCAACCAGCTTGCACACACAGAGCTCAGCCCTTTCGACCAACACGAAAACATGAAAACATGAAACATTCTCCTCCTGCTCTCTTTCCCTGGGATGGATGGTCCTGCTGGCTCGTCTTCATTGGCTGAACCATACGCGGTGCACGAGGGAAATGAGAACCGAGCGATCTTCAAGGTACCTAGGCTAAGCAAGGTCCAGGGACCACCAGGACTGTGAATACCACCGGGGATGGGGGGCCATGCGAGCGAGCAATCAATTGTTAGTGGGGGGTTTCGAGATAATAATAACCATCATGATCATGATCATCATAGCAATCATCCCCAATTTATGCGGGCCGGACAAATGATGGATAAAATGTGCGTTGTGTCTTGTTGGTTGATGGGGAGGGGGGAGGGGGGAGAAGGATTTGAGGCACGAGCACGAGTAATTACCGTCTGGATGTCAGGGTCAGGGGTACGGATAAGGGGGAAGGGGGACGGGGGAGATGGGATGAACACGAAGAGGAGGTTCCTGTGCAGACGCGGGAACACAACCACAACCACAACCACAACCAATGCGAAAGCAGAAACACAAAAGAGAGAGATGGTAGATGTCTGCTTGTGTTGACGGATTTTATCGATTGCAGATGGATGATGGATGATGGATGATGGATGATGGATGATGCCTAGGCTGGCATGGATAGAATAAGATCCAAGCACGATGAGAGAGAGAGAATCATGGGGGGATGATGACGATGACGATAGTGATGGTGATGGTGATGCTAAAAGGGACTCTCCTCCTCTTTCGCTGTGAGAGAGAGGGAGAGGAGAGACGTGATTGGTCATTAGACAGGACTACTGTAGGTACGGTAGGGTAGGGTAGGGTAGGCCCCCTTTCCCGAAATGGCATCTCACGGCCGTGGAGAGGAGAGAGGAGAGCGAGGAGAGCGAGGAGAGCGAGGAGAAGAAGGGACGGGAGTTTTTGGTTTCTGTGGTGTTTAATTTCACGGCTGGCGATGATTGGCTGTGTCGAGACCCCCTCCCCACCCTGTCTCCACCCTGTCTCCACCCTCTCCTGCGCGCTAAGACATCTGTTCCTGACTAGCGGGGGTCGCTCGCGCGGGACAGCGACAGGGGAGGGGGACTGATCGCTGTCGGTTGGACTCGGTTGGACTCTGTTGGACTCTGCTCGACCGTGCCGGGCCACTCAGATGCCGCGATTCTCGTTGGCTCGCTCTGCCGATTGGCCACATTGGCCACTCACCGACCGCCCTCACTCACTCGCACTCACTCGCACTCACTCGCACTCACTCACCCATTCACACTCTCTTGCTCTTGCTCCACTCCCTTTTCCCACACCCACTCCCTCTCCCCCTCTCCCTCTCCCTCTCCTACTACCACCGTACTACACCTTCTCGTCCTCGTCTCTCCTTCCTCTTTCCTTCTCCTCCTCCTCCTCCTCCTCCTCCACCTCAACGCCGTCATCCTCCCTTTCCTCAGGAGAGCCTCAACCTCGCCTTCTGCAACTCTCCTCCCCCCAAGGCGGTCGTCCCTCATTTACCGACTCGCATTCGATTGTTGATAGTCGTCCATCCGAATTGCCTGCTTTCTTCCATCCGAATAGAAAGAAAGAAAGACAGACACTTCGCCCACATTCATTTGATCCCGCCCATCCCGACCACCGACCTCGATCTTTGCTCTTGATCGATTCACACGTTCTCTTGGCGACAATCAAACACAGCTTTTCACAAAGCATCATCCCCACGATCTTTACAATTCTTGCACATAGAGGCATTAAGCTACCTTGACGAGGCCCCATAATTGCCCACCGTATCTCAGAGGACATCATCATGGGCCTCCACGACCACTTCCACCGACGCCATGCGCCGCGGGCCCCTCAACCCGAACCCATCGAGGAGCGAGCTGTACAGACGCTGGTCTCGGTGGTCTACGTGACGGCTTCGCCCACCTTCGAAGGGCCCATTGCAGGATATAGCACCGTCGGGGTTGATCCCAGCACAACGGCGCAGAAGGCGACCTCTGCAGCACCGGTCGAGCAGAAGTCATCATCACAGGCTACCTCTCAGGCTACATCTCATGCAACCCAGGCGAGTTCGGCGGCCGTCGTTTCCCACGCTTCGTCCTCAGGTGTCGCCGCCCTGACGGCCGACCAGAGCAGCTCGGCCACCAATGCCCTCCTTGCCGAATCCAGCAACACACTGGCGACTTCTACGGGCTTGCCTACTGTCATCTCATCCCCAACTGTTTCCCTCGCAAGCTCCATTCCCATCCTGGCTGCAAGCACCGCCCTCTCTGCCTCGTCGGGGCATCTTTCGACAACTGCCGCATCTGCTGCATCCGCGTCATCGAGCGCCTCGGCATCGAGCAAGTCATCCGATGGAGGAATGAGCGCAGGCGGAAAGGCTGGATTGGCCATTGGTATCTTGTTGCTCGTGGGCGCCATCCTCTCCATCGCTTTGTTCTGCTTCAAGAAGCGAAAGAATGAGCAGAAGCAAGCTATTGCAGACCAGGAAAAGCAAAATCCATTTTCCGATGCTCGACGAGCCAGCGTTCAGACCACCCGGACCAACCCAGTTGCACCACGCCTGTCTCTCCGCCCGGTCACTCAATTCCTTCCAAACCTGGGAGAGAAGCGTCAGAGCCGTGGCAATGCTCTCATGACTGCCGCTGCACCACTTCCTGAGAAGCCTACTGCTGCTCAACAAGCCGACAACAGAGCCAATCCCTTCGGCAACCACGCTGAAGCTATCGACTCTGCCAATGCCAATGGCCCAGCTGAGGTTGAAGTCATGAGTCCTTCGGGTGAGGTTGTCGTCGCTGCAGCCGGTGCTGCAGCAGTTGGTCTTGCTCGTGGAGCCTCTAAGCGCGAGAATAGGCCCAAGCAGCTGGACTTCACCAAGACTAATCCGTTCATGGGCCCTCCAAGTCCCACTGGTACCGAGTTCAGCACCACCTCTGACACTACCACATCACCCAAGCAAACTGTTACTGGAGCAGCTATCGCAGCTGCTGGCGGCCCTGCTAACAGCACGGTTCATCGCGTTCAACTGGACTTCAAGCCCTCCATGGAAGACGAGCTTGAATTGCGCGCTGGTCAGCTAATCAGACTTTTGCACGAGTATGATGATGGATGGGTAAGTCATTCCTGCTAATCTTAGACTGATCAGTTGCTAACCACTATCAGGCTCTCTGCATTCGTCTTGACCGTTCTCAACAAGGTGTCGTTCCAAGAACTTGTTTATCAACCCGTCCCGTCAAGCCTCGCCCACAAGGTCCCCAGGGCCCTCCAGGTCCTCGTGGTCCCCCTCCAGCGGGTATGCGTGTTCCTCCACAGGGTCGTCCGAGAGCTCCGAGCAATCCTCAAGGCCGCCCCATGACGCCAAATGACAGCTACGGACGTCCAATGACCCCTAACAACGGTCAAGGTCGCCCCATGACACCGACCAATGGTCAGGGACGTCCAATGTCGCCTGCAAGGAACGGTCCTCCCCGTTCAATGTCACCAGGCCCAAACCGACCGATGACCCCCAACGGTACCTCCCGAGGGCCAGCTCCCATGGGACCTAATGGCCAACAAGGTCGTCCTCGCAGTCCATCAGCTTCCCAAGTACAAAGCCGACGAAATAGTCCTCCTGGCCCAAGTCCTATGAACCCAGGCGCCATGCCTCCTCCAGAGCGCACTGGAACCCCAGTTCGAAAGCCTGTCCCAGGTCAAGCCCTCTAGATGCATCTCATATTCGACCCTTGGCTGGGGCTTGCCTTTCACTGCACATAGAGTCTTGGACCTCACGGCGTAATTGGAGAACTGGGTGGCGCGTGGATATGAGCGAATGACCGAATGTATCCTCCCGCTGTATAAAATTTCCTTTTCTTTGGCACCTTTTTTTTATCGTTAATATTTTTCCTTATTCTCCTTCGATTCTTGCACATTCCCAACGGGTTCTTTCCCCGGTGGATGCGAAGGCACAAATGCAGACTATTTCTCACCCTCTACGTCATTGACACGAAGAACAGTAATGTGTAGCTAGATAATTTGCGTGCCTTTTATACAGATGGGTTTCTTTCCTTTTTCTTCATGTAGGAGGGATGGAAATGCGGGGTGAGCTAAGCTTGCTGGTTCCCCCTTGACTGACCTTGATGAATGAACGGGTGGGAAGCGAGGAGAGCGATGAGAAGAAGAGTGTAGATAGACAATGATTGGCGGACAGTGGCAGTGCACATGAATGGAACTAGATTCGATGTGAATATCGATATTCTCTTAAACTTCGTCTGCTGAGATTGAACTCCCTAGCCGGCTATTCCCTCTCTCATCTCTTGATTTGTGCAACTCTTTTACCCCTACTCTCATCTTTATTCCCGACTTGCCGGTCTGCCCATCATCTTGGCCCCCCTTTCCCCCTTTTCATTCTCGTCTACGAATGCTCACTAAGCTCGTCAAGCCAAAGCTGAGCTGAGCTGAGCCAAAATCAGCCCCAATCACAAATCAGCTATTGTGGAAGGGGCGGCCCCTCCCCTCCCCCCTTTTTTTTAACATACTCGCTTAATTTTGTTGGGGGGGGGGGGCTGCCACGCTCACGCCACGCTCTTGGCTTGCAGTTACCGTTACAGTGGCAGTTGCAGTTTCGGTATATAACGTTCTATATAGATTGCTGTTATGATAATTTGAATGGTTGGGGGGGGGGGG
>QYAK01000053.1:0-60611 GCA_003988795.1 Proliferodiscus dingleyae
GTGGGTGTGGTGGTGGGGTGGGGGGGTGGGGGGGGGGGGGGGGGGGGGGGGGGGGGGGGGGGGGGGCGCCTGGAAAGAGGAGGAGTGGTCCAAGTAAATGCGTCTCCGAATTTTTTCTTCAATAGATGGGGCTCTTGAAACGGCTGTTCTTTCTCCTTGGAATGTATGGGGTTTTGGATAGGATGTAGCTCGAGGAGATAAAGCTTATCTAGATGGATATACGTAAGGGTAACTCCAGCCGATAGATAGAGAAAGGGCGAAGGTAAGGAGGGAAAAGGGTGGGTAAGTTGGGTCGAGGAAGAATTATCAATCACCAAGCCGTTGAAGATTTGAAGTTTTGTGTTTCACCAGCAGTGTTAAAAAAAAAAATTGTGATATGATCCCAAGATATATGCGCTCTCCAGATACAATAAATGTAATGCCCAAAATCCTGCATTCAATCATTTAGCATTATGCATTATCCTGTTCCCTGTTTACTCCACAAAGTACCTCGAGCGAAGCCCTGTACAGTTATTCCACCCCCCAAAAAAAACACAGTATTTAGCGACTCAAAAAAGCACACCCATACCAAAAACGCCTGAATGGATCCCAGTTATTGCCCCAGTCCGCAGATCCTTGTTTCCATACCAATATGTGTATGCTCCCTCTTTTCCATCCGCTTTCCATGCCATGCCGTCCCATTTTCATAGTTTCCGGGCTGCTGAAACACCCCTCCAGCCATTGTTCCGTGAGAGATATAATGAACTCGTTATCATTAAAACATAATCCACTCTCCTTCGCTGCCTTCCATGAAGCGCGTCCACCGGAATGGCCCAGAGAACTTGTCTTTCTCCATATCGCGGCCTTCCCACAGCTTCTCGAGCACCTCCAACCCAGCGAGGTTATTCAGATACCCGCTCCGGCCCATGATCTCTCTGCACTTCGACCGCACGATGCCCTGCTGCAGCTCGTTGACGCACTCGCTTCCGCTGATGAACAGTGGCCACAGTAGAAACTTCTCGGCTCCTGATCCCCGCTCTAGAGACGTGACGTAGAAGAGGACCTGTGAGACTAGATTCTGGAAGTTGAGGTGCGAGGATGGAAGGCTGGGGCAGGCCAATCGCTCGGTATACAGGAGCGCCGCGTAGCGGAAGGCCTCTGAGATGTAGCCAAAGTCGCGGAGCTGAGTTGGGGAGGGTGTAGCTGGGAGGGTGGCTACCAGGCGCGAAGGATCGAATTCCCATTCCTGTAGTGCAGAACGGGCGGCCTTCCACTCGGTCCAGAAGTTTGCGTGCATTTCGTCATGTGATGTGGAAGATGTGAGCTGAGAAAAGGAAGCGTCGTCGTCCAGGGTGGATGCGAAGCCATTGCCGTCGAAGTTGTGGGCGTGGAGGTTGTAGAAGTCCACGAGGGCCTGGCCTGCAAGCTTGGGGCGTGGTTGAGGTGGTGCGGAACGGCGGGATTGGGTTGGGGATGAGTGTTCGTCCAGAACTGAGCGATGTTGGCAAAGCATGTTCAGTCGACCAAGCTTGCCGATTGTCTTGAAGAGAACAGAGTCGCAGCCGGCAAGATTCTCAAGGGCATGGTTGGGGTTCGAGGGCGAAGCTATCATATCCAAATATCCGCCCTGGAGTTGCGCCTCACGGTCATTGATGCTTGCGGCGATGCCATCAAAGTACGTGAAGAGGGTCTCCATCCAGCCCCAGTTTCCGGTCTCCATGCCCGACTCACGCATTCCGAGGATCTTCTTGACCCCGGCGAACTGGGTTCGGAACTGGGCGACACCAGACTCACACATGCGATAGTGACAGAGGATGAAGAGGGTGGCGAGGACACAGTCATGGCGGGCTTTTGATGGATCGGTCAGCTGCTGGTTGAGTAGAGTCACCGCGAGAGATCGATGCTGGTACTCTTCCTGGAGCGAAGCATCCGTGGACTGTAAGTCAGGTGATGCGAGGTTATTCGACGTCCTGCGAGTGGGGGTGGGGCGGGAAGACGCGCCGTTAGTGCGATCTGGGAAGTCTAGCTCGAGCGGCTGGCGCCAATGGTCCTGGCCCAACGACTGCTTCCGCTTCATACGCAGGTTGCAGGCTGCCAGAGCGCAGATGGCGTGCTGCAGACTCTGGCTCGAGGACGCCAGGCTCAGGATGTGCTCGCGGTACGGATTGCTGGGGGTATCGATGGCGACCATGGAGGGGCAGATCATCTTCTCGTAGTAGTCGAGGAAGAACGAGATCCGCGGCGTCAAATCTGGAGCGTGCGAGGGAGATAGGGCGTCGTGCCCAGGAGGGTGGAGGAGGAGGTGGTGGTGGTGGTGATAGGTCTCTGCCTCTGAAGCTGACTGCGAGGCTACATCATCATCATTGACAGATGTCCAACCAAAATGGCTTGATCGAGCACTGGTGGCATATACCTCTAAATCATTGTTCTGATGCTGATGCTGCTGCGGTGCTCCTGGGACGAGTATCAGTGACTGACGATGCATGGAAAATAGCCTAGATGCAGCTTACCCAGCATGTCGTCATCATAGAACACACCATTGCTCGGCGGCGACGTCTGGTGCGGTTGACGACCTTCCGCAATGTCGTAGAGGTTCTGGTGCGAGCCAATGCTGGAGCTCAGCTCCGACTGGGCGTAGTAGTGGTCGGGACAGGACGTGGGGCCCCGTGCATCGCCCAGCATGCCGCTGACCGGGCTGTGGTCTGCAGTGGTCGACGTGCGCGAGGAGAAGCTGCTGTACATGGGCAGAGGACTGTGCAGGAAGGGCACGTCGTCGTTCTGGTACGACTGGCTCATGGGCGAGGCGCTGTAGTCGCTCTCGGGATACGCGCTCAGCGAGTCGAGGGAGCTCGACAGCGCCAGGCCGTCGCCGTGTCCCAGGCTCAGCGTGTGCAGGCGATGCAGCCGAGGAAGCTGCCTCTGCTGGCTCATCCCCCCCTCGGGACGGTAGGGGGGTTGCTGGAGGGGGTATTCGTGGTGGACCGGCATGTTCCACTCGGGCAGCGGCAGGGGCGGCGAGGCGGCCGTGGGTGCCATGTTGACGAAGTCATACGTGGTGAAGGGATTGACGGGCATGGAGACCGCGTTCTCCATCTTGATCTTGATGCCATCCTCGCTGTGGTTGCTCTCATGGCCGCGCGACACCGTCGACGATGCTCGCGGCCGCGTGGTTGGCGGACTTCGGGGCGCCGGGGCAGATCTGGCCACGGGTAGAGACAAGCCTCGAAGCTTGCCTCGACTAGCCACGCCCACTCCCCACGTCAATTGCGTCTTGTATCCCGAGCACTCCTTGCCGTTCTCGAGACACTGCGAGCAGTAAGGTCGTCGCCGGTCGCACTTGGTGTTTTTCTTGACGCAGGCAAAGCAATCGTCCGAGGCACCGCTGGCGGGCGCTCTTCGACGCCGCTTGCGCTGTGGGACCGTAGGCGGATCCGACGCTGCACAAGAGGACGTGGCCGGCGGTGGACAGGCGAGGGGCAGAGTCATTGCGTCGGCAGCACTGCTTCCGCTTGAACTTGAACTTTTTGTATTTTGGAGGAGGAGGACCAGAAAGGTATGAAGTCGTTCACATCGGAGAAGGAAACGACGGGAGCAACAGTTGGCAAAGAAGAAAGAATGGAAGCAAGTAGAGAGAGAGAGAGAGAGAGAGAGAGAGAGAGAGGCAGAAGGACTGAGTGGGCCAAACAACTAGAGAGATCTGGAGGGTTTGCAGATGTGGGCTTTGCAGGTGGTTATGAGCAGCCGGTGATGGAGCTAGAAATGAAGGCCCCGGCCATCATTTGCCTGCTGGGGGGGTTGCAAGCTGCAGTTGCAGCACGGTGCGTTTTCAGCGCAACGATGATGATCAGCAACAGCAGCGGGATTGCAAGGGGGGGAGGCAAAAACCAGGGTCCAGCAACAAGCCGAGCAGGAGCAGGAGCAGGAGCAGGAATAGGTGTGGTTGTGGATGTGGATGTGGATGTGGTGTGTAGTAGATGTACCGTAGCCAGAGCGACTACTAGGTGGAAGGACTAGAGAGGGAGACCAGACGACTAGGACAAGTCAAATCAAGTCAAGTCGAATCGACACTTTGGACTGGGGGGATACTGGGACTGGGACTGGGGACTAACGACTGGGAATGGGGGACTGGACTGGACTGGTACAGTAACAAGGCAAGGCAAGACAAGGCAAGGTTGTGGATAGTCATGGTACATGGATGGATGGTAGTTGGTTCATGTTCAAGGTCATGGTCATGGTTCATGGGACGGGGGGTGGGAGGGGGAGGATGGAGGGGAGGGGAGGGGAGGGGGCCAGGACAGATGCAGATGGATGTAGACAGACACAAGACAGACATGGCATAGAGAGAGAATCAAAGAGAGTCAGGGAGCAGTCAGAAAGATAGAACGAGATGCAGAGCAGATGCAGAGTCGATGCAGCGCAGATGCAAGTGGTGGTGGACTCCGCGCACCGCTCAGCTAATCAGAAGGGCCGAAAGACTGAAAGACTGCAGAGGAAGTCCACTGCAGCCTTCCATACAGGCATCCGCTGCTTCTCTTGCTTCTCTTGCTTCTGCTGCTTCTCTGAGTGCTTCTCTGAGTGCTTCCCTCGCCCTTCTGGCGCTGGTGTTGGCATTGGCGTTGGCGTTGGTGTCTTTCTCTCTTGCTGTCTTTCACTCTCACTCGTTCGTCGACTTTCTCTCTCTCCCTTCTCTCGCGCCTCCTCTCCCTCTCCCTCTCGCTCTCTCTGCCACTCGGCCACTCCCATCATCCACTATCCCAACACCACCCTGCGCCTCCCCCTCCACTTCCTCTTTCCCCCCCCTCTTAGTCCCCTCCCTGTCCTGTTCTGTCCTGTACTCACAGCCTCTCCCACTCCAAAATCGATGATGCCCGCCCCAAAGATCACCACCACCACCACCACCACCATCACCATGTCTTACTTACTGTAGCTGAGCTTGGGGGCAAATTGCACTGTCAGATGTGAGGGTGGCCATGATCACAAGCTCGCTCTCCAAGGTTGCTTTCTCGCCTCCGGTGTGTTCATGAAGGATTCCCCCCTATCGAGATCTGAGGGCCTGATGCTTGCACGGGCGGCGGCGATGGCGCTGGCAATGGGCAATGGCACTCGCAGTGGCACTCGCAACGGCTTACCAACTAACCTAGTGGAATCGCAAGACATTTCTCACATTAACCTTAACGTGATCTACAGAACCACCGAACCGTGCCGCAATCTTGGTCAACGACGATGGCCAACGATCGTGGCCCCATGTGATGAAGCTTGTGACTTTTCGAGAGGGGCAGGGACATGCCAGGGGGGTCCCTTCCAGCCCCTCCACTGGACTCTGCTCTGCTCTACTCCGTACTCTACTGGTGGGAAACACCAGCAGCACCAGCACCCAGCGCTCTCTATTTCTGTCACAGCGTCACAGCGTCACAGCGTTCGTCTAAGATATCACCGCGCGCAAGCGCCATCAGATATCAAGAATCACAGCCAGAGGTACCCACTACAATACCGCGAGAGTTTGTGTGATCCTGGATCCCACAATAGCGTACCGGGCATCCATCCATCAATCAATCGCGCTCGGTCTCCGTACGTCTACTTCGGACTTTTTCGATGGGAAAGAAGATACGAGGTGCCGGTACGAAGGAACAAACAAGCATTTGGATTTCCAATCCATAGCCAATATCGTACTGTACAGTACCGCTCCCTACCAAAACTAGCAGGCAGAGCCAGAGTTCCCAGTCTCTCCCCCCTCCCCTCCGGTGTTTGCCTTGTGTAGCCCACTGGTTGGTGGTGGCAGAGGGGCACCGCTGTTTGAGAGGATGCATCCACGGAGATGAAGGGATGGGAAAAAGTGTAATAGTCACCGCTGCGCTTCTACAGATACCGAAGCCACTGAGTAGCGAGCAGACAGCCACTGACGACGGCTTGCGGTGGGTGTGGAGGCAACAAGCGGCAAAGGCAGATAGATGCAGATGTAGATGCAGATGCAGATGTGGCTCCTGTGGCTCTGCGGCATTGCCGTGGGAAGGGAAGGCTTGAAGTCATTTGATTGCCCCGATTGCCCCGTGTGTTGAAGCTTTGGGGCGCTGGTAGTATGGTAGTATGGTACAGTAGTATGGGTATGGGTATGGTATGGACGGTACGGTACCTGCTACTGACCAGCTCCTTCATCCCACATTTCTGACGCCAGCCCGTCCCTAGGCTGAGCCGTTGGGGGTTGACAGGTTGCAGGTTGCACACTCGGAGTCAGACGGACGAACACATCGTTTGACCGGCCTGCGCCAGGGGCTTCCTGTTCTGTTCTGGGATCACCATCGACCAGCCAGGCATGGATATACTCCGCGATGGTCGAGTTCGCGTCGACATGGTCAAATGTTCAGTCATCCCATTCACGTCCGAGATTCTCATGTCCAGAGATGCGCATGCTGCCCTGCACTCGCTGCTGCAGCGCCTGAGTCTGGCGACCACTGACTGACTGGCTGACCAGGCGTGGCCTGCACGATCAAGGCACGACGGACACTTCGTTGGCTGGCCGCGATAAGCTGGTTCTCATATCCCTTACGTTTTTTACCAGGAGATAAGAAGTCCGGTACGTAGCTGGAGCGTGCATCTGGATGATGCGAACCAAGCAGAACAAGTGAGGGGCAGCCACCCATAGACTGGCTGCCTCTCGTAAAATCCACACAATATCAGCAGGGGCAGGCGCTGTCTGTCTGTCGGTCTGATTCCTTGCTCACCTCCGCCATCCGAGTGCTCAGTCCTATCTGTATCTGTATCTGCTCGACTCCCTGCCAGGCCAGCTCCCTTGATCGATGCGGCATGCAGGCGGAACGGCCGCGGACAGAGAGGGGAAACCATCCATCCATCACGAAACCCTCCCTCTCTCTCTCTTGTTTTAAAATTAACCAACTCGCGCATGAGCGAAGCAGAGGCTGTGAAAGCATCCCGCAACACGATGGATGCGTTCATCTGAAAAGGAGAGAGGCTCCGAGTTCAGCTCCGCTGGGAACAGGAATATTGGAGGAGCAGAACTGTTCCTGAGTGGCCATTCCGCAGATTTGCTTCTTCCGCTGCAGCCCATCTGTTCTCGCATCGATGCATCGCGCTCATGACCGTCGGAACCTATCAGACCCCTCATGATCAACGACGATCATCAGTGCCCTTGTTTTCTGGCCTAAGACAAGAGCATTCTATGGGCCCTTTGCGCTTACGCCTACACCATCCCCGACATCCCTAGCTCATAGAATAGGCGCTCTGGGAAATCCAAATCTATCCTCTAGACCTAGCATCACGCCTCTGCACCGTCGGGCGCCGTCCCTCGAGCGTTCCGCTTGACTGGCTTCCATGGCTTCTGCCAATGCCGTCCGCGATGCTTCTATCGACGCCACGTATCGAATCAGCGCCGCTGCCGCATAGCCTAATAGCAAGCCGCTGTGGAGCGGACGCTGGCGCCAGTCAGCGCAGGCTTCAGAAGGGCCAGCAGAACAGCACTAGAAGGAATCGAACTCTGCACCGAAGCTTCTCAAGCCACTATCGAAGCTGTAGAAGCCGTCGAAGCTGTGGAAACGGCCGGAGCAACAATAAGCCCAGCCCAGTTCCCCTTCTAAGTTCCGTTCCTGTCGCTAACCTTGTCTCCGAAGCGCCTCCTAGATGCAACCCATCTCCCGCCCTCCAATCGAAACAGCTGGACACCTAGCACCCCTGAATTGCTTGCATGGGATCTAGCTAGCAATCCTTGCCTGGAGGCTTGGACGTCTTTGCGCACGGCGCTGAGGGCGCTGAATGCGCTCCACTGAAATCGATTATTCTTGCTCTGTAATCCCCTCTTTCCCGGTGTCTTGGACAACACGACTACATGAAGCAACACGTAGCTGGCGCTGACTCTGTGCTATGGTTGCTAGTGCAACCATCCCCAGCCTATGAATGATAGCATAGAAGAATCAAGAGGTGGGCCAAGTTCTAGGCACATCAGGCAATTCAGATGCAGGACCCGCGTCTTGTCGCGCGACTCTCGCGTAGCGGTCTGTGGGGGAGCTATCTACCTTACCTTACCTCCCGCGCAGTATATTACCGCTGCTATTAATCATAGAAACCCCTACGAGATGGGCTCGCTTTGAAAAGAGTGAGCAACAAACCTTCCAACAGATCTCGCTATCCAACTTTAGGTCAAATCTCCGTCCCCGTTTCAGACATCGCTACGAGAGTAATACCTACAGCACTTCCCAGGACTTCCCAGAAGGCGATGGCCGGGCAGAATATGACAGACCGAGGTAATTGCCAATCTTGACATAAGGACAAGGAAGGCATTCTGTGGTGACAACCCCCTCCCGTTAACATAAACGGTGCGCCTGGCTCGTGATATCTTCGGTGGTTTGCGAAAGGGTCGGCATCCGCTTTGGGCGTGGAGAGGGAAGAAAGGCCGAATAAGTAATCGAGCAATCTCAATGCTTCCCCCTCTCTCTCTCGTTTACTCGGAGTTATCTGCAAAAGAAGGATCAGAGATCATCGCCTGGGTAGCGAAGCCTGCCTCCTGTAACCTCCAGCACAGCATCTCATTCCTTCCATTAGTCGCCGTGCATAGTCGCCATTCGGCTCCAACCCTCCCCCCCGTCTCTATACAGCACGTTGCGACACTGCTCTACACCGCTGTCTGCTTCTGATTCGACGAACGGTGGCCCCTTCGAGGGAGTTGTGGCGCAACGATTAGATTGATGGAACGTTACTTTTCCGAAGGCACGGGGCACGGGGTCTCTCGTCTGTCTGTACTGTCTGTGTGTCTCTTATTCTGTCTCTGGTCTCTTTGCCCCACCTTGGGGGTTCCCCTTGCGCATCCCCGGGTATAGGTATAGGTGACCGATAGCACATGATTTCGCGCGCGCCCAGCCCACTTAGCAGAGACATTGTCTTTAATATATTCGTGCAATGCTTACAATATATTTCCACGAGTGAGTCTCGTGCATAGGGCAGTGGGCAGTGTGTTGCTATCTTAGGGGGAGGGGAGGGGATAGTGGGAGTGGCGTGCTCTACTATTACTGATGATGATGATGATGATGATGGGTATATGAACAGATTCATGACCAGATTCATGGCCCGACTCATGACGTGATGGTTTATTGGTCTGGTCCAGGGAACGGGCCTCGAGTGTGGTGTTTGGCACAACAGACAGCAAGCCTGTCAGGAGAGAGCTCTCGCACCTCACCTCACCTCGTCTGGGGATGCACAGAAGGAGGCACAGAGGGAGAGAGAGGGAGAGAGAGGGAGGGAGCAGGGCGTGGGGGTCTCGGGGCTGACCCGGTCCCGGTAGTGTACGGAAAATCCGTCCGCCTTGCACCGGCCAATCAGAGACGCAAACGCTGTCAAAGTGAGGGGAAACGTTCTTCCCCCTGAAAATGGCCAGCCCCCCCCTGGAACAATAATATGCCGAGGCAGGCACGACCAGGACGGGGCACGCCGAGAGATCGATATCGATCACCGATCACGAGTTTCCTGACTCAGCGCGATGGGCCTCGATAAGCGGAAACAATTAAGCTTATCTGTTTATAGCGGGGATCCCTCGGAACTGTGGTTGTTCCATTCCGTCAGAAAAAAAATAATCAGAAAAGTTTCATTGACGAAGATGAACGTTCGGCTGCTTGCCTCGCGGTGCGTCACGAAAAGGCAGGCCACAAAACAAACAACCTCCCTATAAGCGCCACTTCAGCAGCAGCAGCAACCAGCCATGGGTCGCGAGCTGCAGAAGAAGAAGAAGAGGTCTTCGATCCCGAAGATCAGGATGAAACCCAAGTCGAAAAGGGTCAATCCACTGGGCAACCCAATCATTGCTGCCAATTGGTAAACCAACACATTCCCCCCCTCCTCTCTTTTCTCCTACCCCTCTAGGAAACAAACAACCTCTGAAATGATCACCTCATCTCATCCTACCTGCCAGTTCCTACCATAGCTGATCAGTCCTCTTTTCTCTCTCACACAGGAACCAGAACGAGACCCTGACGCAGAACTACCGTCGCCTGGGCCTCACCTCGCGCCTCAACGCCGCGACGGGCGGCATTGAGAAAATAATACGCCCCTCTTCTACAGCTACATCCACTGCCGATGTCCTAGCGATCTCTAATGCGATACCCAAGACGCTCGACCCTAGTGAAGCCATCGTCGAGCGGGACCCTGAGACAGGCAAGATCGTCAAAGTAATCCACTCCTCCAAGAAACGGAGACCCAATCCCCTAAACGACCCTCTGAACTCCGAGTCCGAAGAAGAAGAACACGATAAGGCAGAGTTTCAGGGGTTTGGCGAAGAAGAAGAGCAGGAGGGACAACAAGGACAAGGACAAGGGCAAGGGAAGGAAAAGGGGGAAGGAGGAAAGCAGAATGACATCGTCAGACAGCTCGAAGACATGGCGGCGCGGCAGCCAGAGAAGAAGCCCAGGAAGCAGAGCGAGCGCGAGCGCGAGTGGATCGAGAGGCTGGTGGCGAGGCACGGGGAGGAGGGGGATGAGGCGTATGGGCGCATGGCGAGGGACAGGCGGTTGAACCCCATGCAGCAGACCGAGAGTGATATCAAGCGGCGGGTCGAGAAGTGGAGGGCTGCTGGTGGTGGTGGTGGTGTTGCTGTATGAGAGAGGGGTGTTTGGTCGTTTGGAGCTGGAAAGAGTGTAGAATGTTGGCCTGGGGAGGAGAAGAAAGTGGAGAGAGCTTTGCTGGCGGCATTGCCCAGTGCCACTGCCACTGCCACTGCCAGTGTGCTAGTGTGCTAGCGTCAGTGGGCAGTGTTACTTACTGTATGAGAGGGGGATGGGATGTTTAGAAGCTAGAAAGCGTATTACCTGGAAAAGGGAAATGGGAAAAGGGAGAGGGAAAGGGAGGACGGCGCATCCCGCGTCGAAGGACGAAAAGACGTGCGAGCGTGGGGGGGGATTGGCAAGAGAGCTGTTAGATTGAGGCAGGAGGAAGAAAAGGGCCAGAAAAAAAGTGTGTTTTCTTCACACATGGGTTATTGCACTTTGCATGTGCCAGGCGTTCTCTGTTTTCTTCCAGAGGGAGGAGTTTATTCCGTACCGTACCGTACCGTACCGAGGATACAACAGACAACAGTTCCTTACACATTTTAGTCTAGCGGCAATAGCCAACCCATTGCCCATGCCCATGCGCATGTCCACGAGCTACTTATGATACGCTATACCATACCATACTATACCACGACATGCTATGATCTGCAGCAAGAGAACATTCTCGAAGCATTATCTTCCCTTTCTTTTTCCTCCTATCTGTTTTAAGGTTTCTAGAAAAAAAACGCCCCAACGCCTTGCAGGGCTCTTTCATTAAGGTTTTTCTTGATATACACCCTTGCACAAAAACGCAATATGGGGCCTGATATTTAGGTTTTTTGCTTTTGTTTTGGCGCAGGCAGGAAGCGCAGGCTAGGCAGGCTAGAGAGAGAGAGAGAGAGAGAGATGAGATAGATTAGAGTTATAATCTCGCATCTAACCTTACTTTAGCCTTGTGCTTGTGCTTATGTGTGCTCCGCTTTCCATCGGATGTAGATGCTAGGAAAGAGAGGAAGAGGGTCCCACACTCACTCTCGCATCGGGGGCCATCCAGCATCGCATAGGCATCGCATAGGCATCGCATCATCTCACTTTTTGTTCCTTCCCCTTGTCTAGAGGCTAATTTACGTATCCCGCCCATCTCATGCACGATGTACATGTCAATCTTCGGCTCACTTGCTCCCCCCAAAACAAGAAGAGAACGTCAAACGTCCCTGTTTTGAACGAGCCCTGCGGGTTTGCGCCTCGTTCCCTGTTTTTTCTCTGATGTTGGTTTGGTCTGGTTTGGTTTTCCGTGAGGGGCATTAATATATTCGCCTGCCTTCTTAAGGCGGACACCTGGCCGGGGCTCGGGGCTTGGGATGGGTGGGCTTCTAGTGCTGTTCCATGCAGGTGACGGCGCGGGACTTGGCGTTCTGTACAGTACAGTAGTTCTTAAAGCTTACCTTTTAACAGGCCAGGGGGAAGGAAGCCCAAACAGAACCGCAGCAAGCCTCGAAATTCAAGCAAGCCCTTGGGAGTTTACCTTTTACGAGCCCTATGATTTTTTTACTATACGAGCGCGAAAACACAACTGCCGTGGTTTACCGCAGCGGCAGAGTCATCGTTGCTTTTTTTTCCCCCTCTTTTCTTCTTTCCTTTTCTGTGACCTGCACGTCATGTCACGGATTCGTGGTACTGTCATTTGACCACGGGACGGGGGGGAGGCATGGAGAGGAGAAGACGGGAAGGGAAGGGAAGGGGAAAGGGGAATGTGTGTGGGGGAAGAAGAGAGAAACCCGCGGTCGTACAGGAACAATACATGAAGAGATGCAGCCACAGTCCTCGCTCGCGCGCTGAGAGAGAGAGAGATAATGCAGAATGTACCAATTGGACATCCTGCTAATGTACCTTCTCCTTCTTCCTCTCATTCCCGTGTAATGATGCAGAGAGAATCACACATTGCTCGGTTAAAGGTGAAATTTGTGTGTTATCATCCAGACAGAGCCCGAGTGGGTCTAAGTCGGAGGGGGAGACAGGACGTACCCTACGAGAAGTGGATGCTATATCTTTTTTGTTTCGTATATGCATAGCGGTGACCTTGGATAGCGCAAGGCTGGCTTAGTGGGTTTTCTGTTAGTTTGAAGCTTGTTAGTTATCACATTGCATATGCATGATTTGTTCTGGAAGGCCCAGCCAAGAATTCTAGACTATAATGATGGGAGATAATGCAGGTCCCTCTTTTTCTCGTGTACTGGTGGTTTGGTTGAGTTAAGGACTAGCAGGAAACGCTAAATGCAAATGCCGAGGGTTGGGACGACAGATGACGGACTAAAACATCTAGGAGTTGAGGGTTTCCCTTTTTGTGTGTAATGCTGTTACCAGTGAGTCCAGATTCAATGCCTTATCATTTGGTGGGTCACAAGTTACATCCACTCGAGGCTGCAACTCAAGGGGATTAATATCACTATACTGTGAGCTGTATGTTTCATAGTGTAGCTATCTGTGCAGTGTCCAGCCCTCGAAGCTTCCAGCAGGTTACCAGTCCGTGGTCAGTAATAAAGCTGCTCGATGACAGCCTTACTATTAAGAAACTCGCATTTCTCGTGCAATCTTTCCGCTTGGAAAACATCATTATTTTCAGACATCCCCTCACTCCCTCCACCAATGACGTAAACCTGACCCCCGCCCTCGCCGTTTGGATATGCGCTTTGCCAGTCGAACAGAGTATCCTTTCCGGCTAGGGAAGGGGAACCCGTCGTCGCAAACGATGACCAAGATCTGGGAACTTCTCTCGCTAAGCGATAATCCGACTCCGAGAGCTCGAAATGGTATCCTGGGAGCCCCAAGTATGTCGCGTTGTAGACGGTCAGATTGCTAAAGAGATAGGCCAGTTCCGCAGTGTGGATAACGCCCCAGCCAAGACCGTCCTGTACATCCAGGAAGCTCCCCATGACAGTCTGGTTCATTGAATATAGATAGACAGGTGGGTGCGTAGTGTCATCTGCGTACTTTGCGGCCATGGCAAAAGCGAGGTAAAATGATGGGCAAGCAAAAAGAATATCTCGAAAGATTGCAGAGCTCCGATAGAACTCTGCTGATAAGTCTGCAGTGTCGTTTGCAGAGTAGTCTCCCACGGGATAGAGGTCAAGGAGTTCATCTAGAGTCGACTCATTGAAATAGGGATAGTTGGAACTGACAGTTTCTCTGGTGTCGTCGGAAGTTTTGATATGCGTGTCTGTAAATTCAGTAGCATCATCCTCCGTCCACCCAGTCATGAAGGGAACTTTGGCAAAGCTCCCGTCTTGAATTTAGTTAGCAATATAATTTGATAGAGGATTGTAAGAGGGGTCAAAAGCCCAAAAACCGCTTTAGAGCCGTACAAGCAGAGTGTTCAAGGCTAGAGCCCTAGCTCATGTTGAACGCGATATTAAGATTCTACGGAAATAAGCTTACCAGCTACTAGCTTGCTTTGAAGCTCGGGAAGGAAGTCCTGGTCAACAGTCGGAAGGAAGATATCGTTGGAGATATCGCCAATTGCCTTGTTTGTTAACTCCAGGAGATCTTCCCATGGCAGAGATCGAAGACAGGTGATGAGACATGGTGAGCTTGAGTGGGCATCCGAGCATTCGCAGCCTGCAGCTTGGGCAATCGCAGACGTTGCGTCGAAGCTGATATTTGTGCTCGAATTTGGTTCGAGGGCCGTACTTTGGGCGATTCCAGCCTGGAAAGGGACGGGCTGGGAGCCACCATAGGCTAGAATCTGCATTCCGACGCTGAGACCTTTTGATGTATTAGTGATCTGAATCAAAACCCTTCGAGTCAAATACTGACCTCCAGACGATTGCCCAAATATAGTGACCCTCTCCGGATCTCCACCAAACACGTGCACGTTATTTTGAATCCACTCGAGAGCCAATCTCTGGTCACGAAGTCCTATATTTAAGGCTTTATCCCCTCTTAGAGCTTCCGAGGTTGCAAATCCAAAAACTATCGAGAACCAGATTAGATAATTATCTCGAGTCTGGGGATGAAGAAGCAGTCTTACTGTTAAGACGGTAATTCAAGGCAACATAGATGATAGGTAATCCATTCTCTACCGACTGATTTATGAGCCCATCTCCTTGGGCAGTGTTATCGTATGCTGTGCCAGCATTGAAACTCCCTTAGATATGTCAGACAGAAAATCTGGATTCTTGTCCAGCAAGAACGTACCCCCATAGATCCACGCCATTACTGGGAGTTTCGTATCATTGCTGATGTTTGCTGGCCTTGCCACGAGTAGGTTCAGACAATCTTCAGACATAAATGTGACATTAGTTTCAAATAGCCACACGTCGGATCCCTGTGGACAAGATGCGCCCGCAGCGGTCGCATTGAAGACATATCCTGGAGGAGGGTCGAATGGCTCAGGTGGACTAAATCTTCGTGTACCGCTCGTGTCTTTGCCGTACGGAATGCCTAGAAATGTCTCAACTCCAGGGCTGGAAGTGATTCCGTGATAGGAAACATCTCGCTCAGAGTCGACAACATAGGGTTCAGCAAGGGTGCAGCTAATGAGACCGCCAACAGTTAAGAGTCTGGCTAGGAGTAACGAGGATGAGTACATATTGGAGAAGATATGTAGATATGTTACAGAAAGAAAGAAAATAAACAAACGAATAGATCAACTGAAAAGATTCGACGGACGGTAAAATTATATGTAAGAATGAAAAGCTATCTATCGGTGGCCTTGAATTACTCTTGCACTTGAATCATAACATGCTCGTCGAAGCGTATGTAGCACAAGGCATCTTGACATCAGGTCGCTGAAGTCTTACATCCAAGCCACTCTCACAGGGCTGATTACACTGGGGTGCTGTGTCCAAAATCCACTGCTTCCCCTTGCACTTTACGTCAACAAGCTTGTACAAACACCAGATCTGTGTTTGGGGGCAATTAGTCAATAACAAATTAGTAAAAAAAATTGCTGGACCGCCAGGACATGGCCGGCGGTTTCATCTCTTTCTTACACCGACTGACTCAATATCTGGCTCGCCGCAATCTTACTAGATGGCTGCCTGGCCGACGTGCTGTGACCAGGCCTGAAGCGAGCTGAGCGAGCTGGCAAGTTATTCTCCACAAGGAACTTTTGTTGAGGAAAAGTATAGGTCTTTCCTCAAGCTCAGAAGGGACAAAATTGTCATTGCTAGGTAATTATGCCAAGATGGAAATTTGTATATTGGCATGGTTTGAATTGAAGAATCTATGGAGGTTGACCCTTCTTCAGTGGAACTCAAAGTAATACCGCGCGCACCATAAGAGGCTAGAGGAATCAAGGATAAGCCCTATCTAAAGAGAGCAGGTCGATTTGAAGAAGAGATACCTGAAAGATGGATCAGAGAGAGGGAGGCAGGAACCGCCCAGGAAAGGTCTGGCACATAGCATAGGCAATGTCATCGAGATTAAACATATGACAAACAGGGACTAAGGCGGTTCTTTCATCGTTCGATCTCCGGCCTACAGGAAATGGCTTCAAGGGGTGACACACGTCAGAAATAAGCGATTTGGTGTTTCCGGCATCCGGCGGCACATACAACGAGGCAGTAGAGATATGCCGGCGCCAGATGGACAATACATTGGATGACTAGCCGTGTGTTTTGAGTTTGACTTACAGTATTATGTTACCGCGTTCTATTTTTCAGGCTTTGTCGTGGAAAAATCTCCGAAAGGAGGCTATGTTGTGCTGATGTGAGACGGCAGTCCTAATCGGTGAATGATACTACACCAGGGTCCGCGCTAATTGAAAAGTACACCAGGCAGTTTCAATCTACCGAAAACAAATGGGACTAGATGTATATCTTGGATTCGATTAATAATATAATACCCAAAACTTGTTTTCAAAATGTCAAAAAAATATTAAATAATACTTTTGTTTGTCGGGAAGTAAATTTAATCAAAAAATCTTGATTTCATAGTATATGAACATATACGAAAATTTAACGATATATTAGTTAAATCTGGGACTTCAAGCTAGAGTTATAATGACCCGGTGCGCAGTCTACCTCTATAGCTTGTTTCTTTTTCACTTGGAATGGCAGGTGTAGACTACACTGCACTTCGGTGTAACATTGCAAGATTGGAGAAGGCTTAAATGCCTCATAGAGTGTCATTTGGGGCAATGATCAACTGAGCGAAATCATCGTAGAGGATGTCACCCAGACAAGATCAACCATGGCACTGCAACGTGTTCAAAGAGGCGTGCATCAAGTAATTGCTACCTATCTAAAATGGAATACGGTCAGGATGTTCGGGACTGATGGCTGTTTTCTGGAGGAGCAGGTCAAGCCTCGCAATTCCACCAGCTGAGTTCCTGCTCTCTTGTCAGACTACCGCTCGCCTCCCTCAATTCTATAGCTCAAATACCACTTTGAAAGAGCACATTTGGGTGACAGTTCTTTCCATCAGGCAGTAACATAGTACTACTGGGAAGACCTACTCTCTATATTCTGATCTTCGAATTTGTGACTACCTATGATGAGTTTTCCAGCTCTGCCGCCTCCGCCATTACTGTCTGAATATGCTTCTTCACCTCTTCTGACACAGCCTGGTATGGAGTTCTCGGCTTCAACTTCTCTTCTGCCCCCTCAATTCCCGCTGCCTTCGCAGAATGGATCGAAGCAGCGTATTTCGTGCTTGCAATGCCCGCTTTACAAGGACTCTCCGCCAGCGCCGCAACCCTATGCAACTTCAACGCCTCCTCAAAGTGTCCCTCTTTGTACAGTCTATAGATCTTTGAGATCGTCTTAGGGAACACATTTGCAAATGCAGCTATACACCCAGCCGAGCCGACAGATAATCCTCCGATCAAGAAATCAGATTGGCCTCCAAAAGTAGCAAATGTCTCCGCGGGCAACGCCGCTGCAAGACGCGTGATCTTGCCCACGGATGCACACGTTAGCTTGACACCAACGATATTGCTATGCTTCTTCGCCATCTTCGCGATAAACTCAGAGTCTAGATCAACCCCATTACACACGCCAGGGAAGTTATAGATGACAATCGGCAGCGGACTCGCCTTCGCTACGTCATCGTAAAACTTCTCAATGACCGCAGGCGTCGTCTGTTTGCCAAAGTACGCCGGCGGTAAGACCAAGACGTAATTGGCGCTTGCTTTCGCAGCGTCGGAGATGAATTCCAGACATTGCTTCGTGGAGTGGGCGCCTACGCCAGCCATGAGGGGATATGCCGGGCCGACTGCTTCGCGCGCTGTTGCGAGCAGGGAGGCGCGCTCCTCCCGGGTCAGGAGGAAGGTCTCGGCATTCGTGCCGAGGATAACCAGACCTGTGAGGCCGGACTTGGATAGGTACTCATAGTATTTCTTCTGAGATGGGAGGTCGAGGGTATCATTTTCGTGGTTAAAGAAGGTGATGGCTGGGGCCCAGACGCCGGCGGGAGGAACATGTGGCGCCATAGTGATTGAGCAATATTGTAAAGTTGAAGTTTTTTTTCCGTCTTCCTGTATTTGTGTGACTGCACGTCCTTTTAGACTCAACCTTTATCCCCGGATCGGATGCCTTGTCTGAGCAAATTTGGCAAATACTGCAGGTACAAGAGTGGAGGGATGCTCCACCCCCACTCTTGCCGATGAGCAGCTGCATGGGGCTATTCACATACATCGAAACAGGGAGTAGGAGCAAATATTCTTTAGTTAGTTAACTTACAAGTATAGACATGAACAAAATGCGGTACGATTTGTTGTGAGAAGTTGTATGAGTATATCAGACGCGATGATTCTAAGCGCCATAATACTGTACACTCTGGGGCAGGGAGCTCGGTCCTGCAAGCCACTGCCGAAATTCCATGAACTCTATCAAAATACATGTTTTCTTTGTGGTGAACGGCCCACAGTTGTCGCTATGTCAGACGCACATTGTCGGTCAGCTTGTTCGCTAGCGCCTGGAGGAACTTCAAGCTGTGCGTTTCAAGTGTTTAGTTCTGTTTCTAAATTTATCGGAACTCGCAATATCCAATAAAGATGTGGGAACTATGAGTGCTACAAAATTAACAAGATGGTTGTTTGCATTTTGTGTCTGACTCAGAAAGAGATACAAACGAGATAGGGGTAAATAAGCGAGACATTGAAAAGGGGGGACGACACGTGACTGTTGCAAAGGGTTTCTTCGGAGCTGAGCGATTCTGACAAGTATTTAGAGCATCACATAGATCAAAATGAAATGAATCTTCTTTCATCAAGCCTGAGCTGATTTGAAACTCAGGCTCTTTCTCTGCTCGAAGCTGGCAGCTTCCCAAGCATCACTGTCTCAGTCTGTTCAAGCCTCCTGGTGGTCTTGCACCCGACACATCAAGGCAGACAAAGGATACATTGAACTTCTAAGAACAGAGTTTGTGCTGTTCATTACAATGACAATCGTATCTTGTTCTTCATAGAAGCTCAGGAGACGTTTGCTTGTTGTCGCTGTATCAAAATGCTCTTCACAAGCACCGAGGCGTCACCTCTGAGAACGCTTTGAACCTTCTCAGATACGTGGAATTTCGATCTTGTGGTATATTAGACTTGTGCTGATCCAACTCCAAACGCAATCCTCCCAATCTCTAACCAAGCCATCACAACTCCACTTTTTCCAAAGACAACCAAATTTACTTGAGCCATCATGTGGGGCAGAATGTTTACGACATCTAGAACCTCTCTACTTCTTACCGTTTTTAGTCAGCTGGGTCCTCAGAAGAGAGATACAATTCGAAAACAACCTGCACCAATCGCAATGTCGTTTCCGAAGAAGCCATCGAGATGTGCCATGACAACCAGTGATCGAGCTCGAAGCAGTTACAGACGTTTGGACTGGTGGGCCTATTGCAAGGTTGATTTCTCGGCAGGTTTCACCATTAAACGATCTAATCGCTCGAAATAAGTGGAAAGGAGTGCTGGACGCTTCTTCACCCATTATGTTGGAAGGGATTTGGACTTGTAATTTAGCACTGCTTAATAGCCTATGGGGTTGTTGACCAAAAACATTGAGTCAAATAAATTACACGTCTTTCTTTAAATGACTTTACAATTCATTCAAGGCCTGAACTTTCCATCATTAAGAATAGCTTAGCTAATAATCATATATTTCATTTATACCATATTTTGCAGAAGCCATCGCTCCAGCAAGGCAAACACCTTAACCATCATAACAATCCGACTAAACCATACAATATCGGACCTTTGATATGTACTATATTGTGTGAACTGATTAATCAGAGATTGGATATGCTTGATTGCTTGCCCATTCTGTATGTGGCCGTAGAGCACCAGGCATTTGTTCGCTATAGCCAATTTCAGATATGCTGGAAAATATGGCGTTTCGGGATACGAGATTCCTACATTGTGCTATGGCAGATAGCTAACTAATCTTCAACGTAGCATATAATGATATCTGCGAGGGATAGAAAGAAAGGCATTGATAGATGGTAGATGGTATAGAAATTTAAATAGACTGATAGAGCCATGTATAATCGTACAGACGCTCAGGGGTAGAGATCGACCTGCACACACCTTGCATCCGCATACAGAAGCGGCCGGGATCTCTTCTTAGCGCGACTGGGCTGCACTTCGTTTCTAGCTCATCCCTCTTAAGCATCACATCTCATGCGATCTGCGACTCCTCAAAATCAATATCACGAATGTACCCATACTGAAATCAGACTTGGAATGGGGCTTTCTAGATTGTCCTTCTTTTTCGTCACCGTACCAATAGCCAGCTATCTCGGGATCCTAGGCCTGATTGTTGCATTTCCAAGCTTACAGACTCACGCATTTTATTTGCATCGCGTTACTCTGACCAGGTTCAAAGATCTCGATGTCCCAGAGACCTGGGGCTTCTTGCACAATCAAGTCACAACTTTCTCGATCCTCACCAGTGATGGTGAGAAGCTGCATGCCTGGCATATCCTTCCTCTGGGCTTGTATCGTCGCAACCAACCAAAGCTCCTTGCAGAACCCACAGGATATACCCACGACGTGAAGTCAAAATTGTCCTTGCAGCGGCTCCGAGATGATCCAGAAGCTCGGCTTGTTATATATCTGCATGGCACAGCTGGCTGCATAGCCTCTGGCTTTCGGCCAGACAGCTATCGAGCACTATCTTCCGGGGCACCGGACAAGATCCACGTGGTGACGGTCGACTATCGAGGGTACGGACTGAGCAGCGGAACTCCCTCGGAGGCAGGTCTGCTCCTTGACGCTCTCGCCCTTACCAACTGGGCAATGAAAGAGGCTGGAATTCCAGCTTCACGAATAGGAATTTATGCTCAATCTTTAGGCACCGCCGTTGCCGTCTCCCTTTTGGAACATCTTGCGTCCCAGCCAGACCCTATATCGTTCTCAGGCACAGTACTCGTGGCTTCGTTCTCAGATGTTGCGACATTGACAGCGACTTACCGCATTGGCGGGGTCGTACCTGTACTCTCTCCGCTTGCAGCTGCTCCAAAACTTCTAGCCTTCTTCCAAAAGTTCTTGAAAAGTACATGGATGAGCAAAGATCGGATCGCTAGATTCATTTGGGCGAGTGAGAGGGCTGGTGAGCCGTATCATCTCACGTTCATTCATGCTGAGGATGACAGCGATATTCCTTTTCACCACACAGAAGTCGTCTACTGGCATGCCGTCAATGCAACTACATCGATGGGCATAAACTACGAAGAACTTGAAGATGAGAAGGTGGCAAAGAAGACCGATCTGGGAGCGAGTGGATGGTCCTTCGATTGGCAGACGACAAGGGGTGTCATTAGGGAGAGGATAGTGAAGCATGGATTTCATGACAAACTGATGGGGTATCCAGTCACCGGATTGGCTATGTTAGAAGCGTTTCAAGCAAATGATCCGGCGTTCGGAAATTGAGAGAATAGACCACAAGATGACGAAACATGATACCCATAGACACTTATGTCAAAGTTTCCTTCTATCGATTTCACATTCGTTGTAGAATTCAATAGCGGCCACTTTTGCCTGAAATGCGCGGTAGACCAAATTAGCGGCTTCTAGTTCAGTAATTGTAGAGAAAAGCTCGGCAATTGTACATAGACCTTCTTGCGTAAAAGCTTAATAATAGTAGGATTCTGTAGACGAGCATATGCTGAACTTGGCAGGATTCTCTACAATTGCCGAGCTTTTTTCTACAATTACTCAACTATGAGCCCCCAAATTAGCGCAAAGCCCAAATATTGCTGAGCACATCCTCAATTCACGCTCCCCGCCGTAATTGGGAAAGAGCGACCGAAAGGTCAGACTCGGACTGTCACATTGGCTTAGTTCTGGAGGATGTCGAACCTGCCTCGACTTCTTCTCAAACATCGAATCGCCCTCCGAGGAATCTGCAAGTCGGCCAATAGACACTTATCGGCCTCTAGCTGACGGACCTTTCAGAAATTGGCATAACACTTATTCAAGATTCTCGTGTGAGTGGATCCTCTTGCAAATCACGCTAGCTTGCTCCATGTAGGGTTTTCGAATGTGTGAGCAACCAAGCGCTTTAGTGATCCCCCCTGTCCCATAGCTGGGGCTGTCATCTAGTGAAAAGATCGATCACCAATTCTTATTCATCTGAGAATCAAGACGCTAGCATGGAAGCAAGTCACAAGTGTGCTATTCCCAGTTGACTAGAGCTTAAAACCAAAGATTTCCTAATCCACGAGACAAAAATGCAAATCAAACGTTCTTTTGATCCTGTCCTTCTTCTTTGACTATTCAATGCATCTCGACAGTCTTTCATCTCTGCGAGTTATTGTTCGTAGCCGTGCTCCAATTCTCATAACGCTGAGATCCCGTAGTCGAGTTGGCTTCAGCATGATCCACATATGCGGTGGAGTAGTTAGCAACTCCATTCCATGGACTTTCATGCATGGTCTCATTCTCCCAACGCTCCATGGGTGTAGCCCCTACATGCTGGTTTCCTTGGCCCGAAGCGTGCTCGCTTTGGCCTGCGGAGTTTTGTGACTGGGAAGTCTCGGCCCAGTCTCTGTGCACAGCTGTGTACTGCTGCTCAGAAGTTGAACCGGCGTTCCCATGGCTCTGAGAATTCGATGCCTGCTTTTTTCTTGAAATAAGCATAGGTTTCTCTCTTCAGTGAGACTGATTGAAGCAAATGAGGTGATCCTCGGGATACTAAAGCATGTGCCGGTAGGGGGATTGGGACACTTTTGGGAATGTAGCATAATCACTTACGTTCACGTTCGAATGCTGTGTTGATGCTCTCGACTTGCTGTGCCTAGGCATGGTACTCGTGGCTCAAGATGTCTTGTGGGCGACGGAAAGCAAGAATAGGGACGCCTCTTAATATATCCTCCAGAGGTTAAAGAGTATGAATGAGATTGATTGAGCTTATTGGGCTGTTGTATTGTGTATCAAGTACATAAGACTATGATGAGAAGTCTAAACAGACAAGATGGACGAGAATTGAGCTTTCAATATATAGAACTTTACCTACAGTCTTGACTTCTGGCGAGACCTGGTATTGGTACCCAAAGACCGCGAATCTGAGATTTGGTCCATGCCAGAAGCCCACCCTGAACCTAGCCCGTCTGCAGGGTGCTTTTGTTTTGGCATCTTGACTCCCATGAAATCACAGCGAGCAGTAGTTTGAAGCTTGATGATCGATGACAGTATGCGAGGTGCTTTGATATTCGCTGCATTCGATTGGCTCATTGGCCAGCAAGTCGTCATTCATTTCCGCGTCCTCTAATCACGAGGGTATTCCAAGTTCCGGACCGTGGCTTGTAGAGTATTATGTCTCATCGGCTGCAGGGTGCTTTTCGAATCCCGGAGGACCGAGGCTGGCTTCAGTCTGGTTGGGCACCACCCCGTACGTCGGTGGTGGTGGCGGTCGGAGCGTGCCTTTGTCATCTCAGGTACGACCTGAAGTTCGGCATGCTTTGGTATAACTTTGCTCGGCATTAGTGGAGATGATGAGGCTCAGGAGAGTATACCCACAAATGCACTGCGGCAAAGGACGAAGTACGATGCGCGCCAGACTAGGCTGGTCTGATGCAAGGTGCTTTCGCTTGCTCTGTGAGTGGCTGCTTCGATCTGGGCAGCGGCAGTAAGGCTTCGCCGGAAAGCCTCATGCATGGTGCTTTTGTCCCAGCCAGTCGCTAAATGCAAACCGTTTTGCAGAGAACTTGCTGACCACCGCTTTGCCGGCGACAGTACCAGCCTTATATCTTCTCTCTCGTCTTCTACACATTTGTTCTCAACCAAAGTTCCAAAGCAAGCCCATAAAGCAGAGAGTCTTTTGAAGTCGATTTCATACTTTTTAATTCACCATTGCCCTCAAGACGCCTCGGCGATGGACTATTCACAATTGTGTCAGGCCTCAGCCTTGCGAAGTACGCAACAGCCTCTGTTGCCCGGAACGAGGGCTGCTTCACAACCTGTCTTGGAGCGCAAAACTGGAATACTCACCCCTGCGCAGTGGCAATCGGCCAAGCCTTTGATCCAGAAACTATATAAGAGGGAAAATAAATCCTACCCGTATGTTGCCGCTATTCTTTGTGGTATTTATGGCGTTTACCCAACGTAAGTCTTCTACACCTTTCTTGAGTTGATCCATGTCCTAATTATACACATATGCATAGAAAACGTCAATTTGAACGAATGGTCAGAGAGAAGTGGGGAATGAACAAATACAACAAACAAACCAAGAGGTTTGAGGGGAAAGGCAATCCGCCATACCTTGGTTCTCCTGGCTCGACTGAGAACCAGAATGTTATCTCAGTGATCACATCGGATACAAGAGATTGTGGACAGGCAGATCATCTGCTTCAGTCAGCCCCTGCAACGACCGAACTCGGTAACAATGATAATGGTCCAATCAAAGTCACTCACTAACGCGAAGAAACATAGTAGAACTCGGTGTTTCGCAGGAAGATATTATTGAGTCAGCGATGGCGACATCCCTTTGTGGTACTGATGATATACACTCAAGTCCGAATGCGTCGTCTGCCGGCCCCGTGGATGTCGATATTCTATCACCTCCAGAACCTTCAGACGAGCAGAATATCTGGGACCATATTCTAGATTCCCCTGAGCTTTGCAGTCTCTTCAGCACATTACGAATATGCGGCATAGAAGTCCCAGATGAGGAGGTGCCCTTTCTGTCACTAGGCAACAGCGATTCAGAGGATGAGGAGGAAAAGCATTACGTATCGAAGGAAGATATGCAAAATATCTATAATCCACTGGAGAGCTTGGCACGACAAGATACTTTGACATTCTCAATCGACTGTGAATTAGTCAATTTTGGGAATTGCAAACAGCGGCGTGAATTTTCTCCTTACAACCTGTACAACTATCCGAACCCACTGAATGAGCTTTATCCATTCGTTAGATCCTGTACCACGGTCAGCAAACCTCGGCCACGCAAGATCATGAATCTCGATACAGCACACTTGGTACACGAAGAACGGCTAGAAAAATTGGGAAAGTATTTATCATTGACACATCCAGGCGCCATATCCCTCATAATACAACTTGAGAGAGTATATAACGCACAAGCAAAGTGGGAATTAAGAGTGACTCTGCGCCAACGGCTCACCAATGCGATGGAAAGAACCTACGGTGCCAATGATCCCAGGACTTTACACTCCAAAATCACGCTTAACTGGTACATCTCAGATATATCCATAAGGAAGGCTTATTTGGCACATCGTCCACTTCATGACACTCTATCACGACACCTCCCTTCAGACTACGAGTTGACCTTCGAATCTACAACACTCATGGGATACCTACTATGTTATCTTTCGGAGAAGGAAAGCAAGAGCTTCAGCCGCCAAGCACTGCAAATCGCTCTGAACCAATATGGCCCACGGCATAACAACACCTTAGACGCCATGGGATTTCTTGCTAGTTCACTGCGCCAGAGTGCTGTCTCTCAGAGTGTGCAGCTTTCCCGAACTTCAATTCAATTACACTACGAGGTTTCAAACCGTGAAGAATCTGCATTTTTCTGGGATATAGAGAATCTATCAATTTCTTTAAACAGTCAAGGAAAGACTAAAGAATCTGTCGACCTTTGCAGACGCGCTTTGGAATTCTCAAGAGCGGTATTTGGCGAAGATCATCTAGAAACCCTTGAGACACTAGCAATGCTTACCAGAGCATTGTATGCTCATGGAGAGAGCTCCGAATGTAAAGATATACTGCAAAAGATTATTCCGAAAATGATCAAAAAATCTGGTAAGGGCAGTTTCTCTACTACAGGGGCTATGGACAGACTTGCAGATCTGCTATATGATGAATGCAAATATAAAGAAGCTGAAAAATACTACAAACAAGCTTTCGAGGGATATATTCTTGCGAAAGGCGTTGAAAATCAAGATGCAATTTCAGTATGCATTGACCTTGGATATTGTTACGAGCAATTGGGGCAGAATAGGAAAGCACTCAAGTTGTTTCAGTCCACCGAGGAAGAAATCAGGACGCAATTTTCTGAGGAACATCCAAGTTTACGAAGACTTCGAAGACAGGTTGGTTATCTGGAGAGCATTCAAGACGACGAGGAGGAAGAATCTGACGAGGATGGAGATATTGAAGAGGACTATTGTTCAAATTAGTCGCTCTTCTGGGCTTTCATCAAATACTAACAGAAAATTTACTGACTTCTTGTTGGTGGCTCCAATGCAGAGTTGATGGGCTTGGATCGTACGAGGGACCTAGAGATCTAACATGATGGCGGTCTTCTTGATATATGGAGAACTAACTGGGAGGAACCGGTGACCGGGATGTTATGAATACGTGGTCAAAGAACTCCTTGAATAATCCTCATGTCCAAGACTTTCCCGTCCTTGATGGTCCAGCTCAGCAGAGTGTTCTCCTAGGTAAATGCTCCGACCCTGCATGGCGACAGCTTTATATACGACGAACTGATAATAGATCCACAGGATAAGGGCAAATCTTCCAGCATGAGATTAAAAACTCTCTGCTGACATTGCTTAGCCACTTCGCTCAAGTATGAAGCTTTATTATATACGTGGGGAAACACTTCCTCGCCTGGTCATCAGATAATACTGGACAACGTTCCAGTTGAAATGACAAGGGGTCTCAAGAAGGCAGTCCAATATCCTCGATATGCTGAAAGTTCAAGGAAGATTCTGATCGACGCTTTTTGTACGGATTAGTAGAACATCTTAGAGAGGTATGAGGTGACGCTGATGATGAGAGACATCTATCGATCGGCTCGGTGTATGGGAAGTCCATGAACACATATCCTCTTCTCAACATCTCGAGACAGTACGTCGCACAGTCTGATGAGAGGCGAGACGATGGCCGGGTTGGAGAAGGATATTTTGAGGCCAGAAACTTTTGCGATCATTCAAGTCATTACTGCTTATATATATCGGCGCATGATCAGCCAAGCGTTCTATACTCTTTTTCATTCCCAGTATTCAGCATCAGTTGTGCTATCATTCTTCACAAGATATCGAAGTGACTTGGCTCGATGACTTCCATCCATCAGGTCTTGATAGATGAACTCATTCAAAAATCCCAGTCGATCCTTGGATATCTTCCTCTTCGGTCTGCTGTCTTCTATGAGCATAAATTTACGCGCCTCCCTATTCATCTCAAACTAGGTTGTGGATAATAGTAGTCAACATACCGAAATTCCATGCTCTGTTATATAATAGGCCAAGGTATCGATTCTAGCAGGTAAGATGCTCCTACTAGAAGGATAGTTAAGAGACTAATGGTTGGGGTCGTAGGTCACGCAGTCGACAGTAAGAAGAGTAAGCGTCACATGTTATCGTTATTCAATCATAACCAATTGTTATTCAGGAGGAATAATTCAGCTCAACTGGGCAACTCTTATTTGTTGACAGCAAAACAGTCAATGACAGTAGTTCAGTCGATGACAGCAATTCAAAGAGTAGTAGCTGAATCATAAACTCGTCCAGATTACAACTATTAGCTAAGGTGGCCGTCTGTGAAAGCGGCGTAGTAGAGCGCAGAAAATCATGATCCGCCACGTGTGCCCCTCTTGAGTATGCGTTCTCTCTAACTGAGGAAAGGAGTTTAGAAAAGGGGGATAATTTATAGAACTGCTGGGCGCTCAACCTACCCACCATGTCCGATTTACAGTAATGAGCTTACAAGTAATTGCCCTTGAAGATATTTACATACATCTAAATGTCGCAATTCCCGGATTAGGAGGTAGCTAATCGATCTATTGGTATCCTCGCTTCCCGTAGTACAGCAAATCTCCGTGCAAGGGAGTCATCAAGTCGTCCCAAGCTAGATGTACAAGACAATTGAAATTCAGTATAGAATTCCATCACTCAATGCCTCCACGTCATCTACAGTACAGTCCCCATATTAATATGTACAGACTTCGTCTGTGAATACCCCGCCAACCCCGCCTCCCCCAGTTCCCGCCCAATACCGCTCTGCTTGACACCGCCAAACGGCACCCTGTAATCAGAGTCATTGCTGCTATTGATCCATACCATGCCCGCCTCGATCCTCTTCGCAACCCTATGCGCCCTCGTGATGTTCTGGGTGAATACCGCACTACCAAGCCCGTACGTCGTGTCGTTAGCCAGCTCCAGCGCCTCTTCTTCCGTCTTGAACGATGTAATGACGACGAAAGGACCAAAGACTTCCTCGCGGAAGATCCTCATGCTAGGCTTGACATCAGTGAAGATGGTCGGCTTGATGAAGAAGCCCTTGCCGTCTGCAGTGGGAGGGGCACCGCCAGCGACGAGCGTCGCGCCTTCTTCCTTGCCGGCTTGCACGAAGGAGAGCACGCGGTCGTATTGGCTCTTTGTTACTTGCGGGCCTTGGAAGGTGGTGCTCTCAAAGGGGTCGCCGACGATCGAGACGGACTGGACTTGCTCCTTGAAAGCCGAGACGAAGGAGTCGTAGATGGAGTCTTGGACGAGGATACGTGAGGTGGCGGTGCAGATTTGGCCTTGATTGGACATGATGCCTGTGTCGTGTCAGCTGCGATGTTATTCTTAGGAGATGATGTGGGGAAGTACCGATGTGTGCCCATTTGACAGCTTGCTCGAGCTCAGCGTCATCGAAGACGATGAGGGGTGACTTGCCACCGGTCTCCAGCGTGATATTCTTCATGTTCACCGATGCCAGTTTCATGATCTCCTTTCCAGTCAAAGTGCTCCCCGTGAACGCAACCTTGTCAATGCCTATGTGGCTGGCAATAGCCGCACCGGCTTCCCTTCCAAATCCATTCAAGATGTTGACCACGCCCGGCGGAAATCCTGCTTCCTTGATCAGATTCGCCAAGTACAGAATGCTCAGTGGAGTCTGCTCAGCGGCCTTGATGACAATAGTATTTCCGCAGGCCAGCGCCGGACCCAGCTTCCACGCCGCCATCGCAAGTGGGTAATTCCACGGAATGATCTGCCCACAAACACCAACCGGCTCCTTGATCGTATATGCCAGCTTCTGAGGCCCAACATCGATAGTCTGGCCGTGGATCTTATCTGCATAACCTCCATAGTATCGTAGCGTGCCCTCAACCTCACCGATATCACCTAGCGCCTCACTGTATGGCTTGCCATTGTCCCACGTTTCAATCGTAGCCAAGATCTCTGTGTGTGCTGCAATTAGATCTGACAGCTTGAGCATCAGATTGCCACGGTCGGTAGGTGGGAGGTCGCGCCACGAGGGGGCTTTTAGGGCCTTACGAGCTGCGGCGACGGCCTTGTCGACGTCGTCAACAGATGCGGCGTATACCGAAGCAATCTCGGATTCGTTACTGTAGAGTGTTACAATGATTTGACTGGTGCGCAAAGGGGGTGGGCTTACGTGGGATTGATACTAGTGACCTTCTTGTCGCTGCTGCTCTTCACCCATTCGTTGTTGATGAAGAGTCCGATGGGTTGGGTGTATTTCTTGCCATTAGGAGCGGTGAGCTCTATGGATAGGTCTGACATCTTGGTGGTGGAGCTACTGAATGACCTGCAGGAAGGTATCGTGAGACGGCGAGCTGAAGTTGGGGGTGGTATGAGATGCGATCGGGAAGCAAGCTGCTGGTGCTGGATTGGAGAAGCTCGAAGTTGCTGAAAGACGGCCCTTCTTAGATGCGCAGGGAGCGGTAGAAGGACTCTGCGCATTCTAGAAGAAGGCAGGCAGCGAGGTACACGATACGTGGTGTCTTTATGACCGATGTCCTGGACGGAGAAGCTCCAAAGGTGGTGGTATCCATAGCGGGGTCTGGCGTTTGGTCCCAAATAGATTCCAGCTTCAGACAAGCTCCAAGGATAGACATACTGCATGGGGACAAGCGCCTGCATTTCCCCCGCTGCGACGAGATGTCCACCTCGACCCCTCTGGCAGCTTATCTGTTCATAAGAACCTGATATAACCCCCTCTCTTTCTTTTCATCATTGATGAGAAGGAATTCGAGCAGCAGGAGAGAGCCAGGAGAGAGCCAGGAGCACATGGTATGGACATCAGTCGCTGCTGGGCCACTGCTTGAGCATGTTGATGCGCGTGAGAGCTTCAGAGCTACCCCACTTTCACATGTACAATATATATTAGAGCAATTGCAGGTTCGCAACAATATATTGCCTTCTGTGTTACACGCTCTCCTCGATCCAAATATTCGATCCAAGTTGTCTGTGTCTGTGCCCATCTTGTAAATGCAAGAAATACCGACCCAACTCCCCCCTCGCCGAGCCAGCTATAATTATACACAATCTTACACAGTTACAATCTGATATGCTACGCCCTCCACCACTATATTTTTCCTCTTCCAACAAAATGCTACTTACAGCCTCCCAAATATAAGCTCCTCCACTCCCACCAGAAACCAAGGACTCCTTTTACCCCCCCTTTGTCTGGAGCTCCAAAATGTGACCCGAAGTGCACCTCCAGCTCCAGTTGAACTCCATGCTGAAAGTCGAAACAGGTATCAATCGAAATGAAAAAAAGTGATGTGCGCTATGGGGGTATTCGCAAAAAACAATATCAGGAAAAGAAAAAAGGTAGAGATCCTTCACTTTTTTTGATTCTTGTTCTTCTGTCGCCCGATATTTATGCTCTGCAAGTCTCCTTCTTGCGCTCCCTTGTGTGGTGTAATTGAGAAACTCGGAAATTACAACGTCCGTAGTGGATTCTTCGAGCGCGCAGACAATGCCCATGTAGTGATATTAGAGATACAGATAGGAAATTCTTCTTGTTGTTTCTTCGACAGGCTGCAGGTTCATACAGCTTTCAGCACAGGAGTTCGGACTGCTGCTACCGTCGAGAATTGTCACCAGGCCAGCCTCTCTCATGCGGTCCTCGCGGATAGGGATCGAAAGATGGATGTGGCCCTGTTGGGTTCGGAGGTGGGTTTGGGCCGGGAGCTGTTGTAGCTGGCCCTTCCATTCGCATAGGAGGAAGGCTTGGAGGTCCTTGAGGTGGAGGAGGAAAGCCGGGGCCCGGGTGTGGTGGAGGGAGCGTCGAAGCTGGAGGTAAAGAATAAGTCAAAGGTGTGTACTCGCCCTGTGTATCCATTCTCCTTCGTCTTGGTGCTCTTTCCGGCACTGGTGGAGGCTGATAACCTGCGGTGGGTGGGGGTCCTCCAAGTTGCTGCCCGTGACCCTGAAATGAAGATGCCGGGCGCATAGACAGCGGACTTGGCGGTCCCTGTACAGCAAGGTGTCTCATATCAGGAGTCCTGAACACTGCGTCCCTGAATCTGTCCCTCTCGCCTCTATAAAAATCTCGTTCCTGCTCCACCTCCCTGACCCTGCGTTCCAAGTCTCTCGTCTGCTGCTGCAGTTTCTCGATACTGGTCGAAGCCTCTTTTTCCTTTTCTTTCCTACGTTGACGGAATCGAGCCGATGCTCCTGCGTTGCGCGCACGCTTCTCGTCAGCTAACCGCGACGCTTGATGCACATCAACAGGTACTTGATATTGACCCGACGACGTAGTGATAGTCAGCACTTGAATGGGGTCGCTGGCTGACGCCTGCCTTGAGTTGCCAGCGCTGCTGCTTGATTGAAGGGAGCTGCTTCCCCCTGATTGTGAAGTGGGAGCGAGAGAAGGGTACGGACCTTCAGTTGCACCAGACGGCCCTTGATATTGTAACCCTTGCATTCCACCTCCTGCTGCAGGCTGCTGAAGTCCGGCCCCAAAAGTAGAACCAGGAAAGTATGAAGAAGTCGTTGGAGGCGCTTGACCGCCTTTTTGATACAGGAAGGATGCTGGAGATGTCTGATTCGAAGGATTCACTGATGAAGCTGAGGCGCTCGGACTTGTACTATGCGATCGTGGAACTTGTCCTTGAGCTTGTGTTGACGACATGCTCGTATGTTCCGCCGAGGGTGTCCCAGTGATAGCCGGAAATCCATACTCTCGCTGCTGCTGCGCTTGCACAGGAGGCGTCGGCACAACAGGTACTTCTGATGCTGCTCTTGGGTCTGGAGGATGAGCTCTTCCTTTTGCATGGAGAAATGGCGATTGCCGCGCATCATAAGATCCTTGACCACCGCCTCGTCCTGCACCGATTGCCTGAGATGGAGATCTTGGCGTCAGAATTCGACGTGACCTGGGGAAAGTTCCGCCGAAGGTCTCGCCGGCGGATGGCGAGTCTGACGGAAGTTGTTGGCCAAAAAGGGGCTGTGGCGTGCTCGTCGAAGGACTTGCACCGAAACTTGAGGCTGGTCCTGATGTTGAGAGCGGCGAGTCCGTAGTTCCGCCACTTGGCCGTCGACTTAACGATCTACCGGCTTCGGGTTCTGTGGGATTCAAGATAGAGTGAACGCCTAAGTCCCTCGAAGGGCCAGAAGATCTCACTTCACTCCCACTGCCTGGCGTTTGAGAGCCGCGAGCGTGTTCAGGCAATATCTGCCAGTGCGATTGCTGTTGCGCTGATCGAGCTTCTTGTTCCGCCTGTCCTGCTGGCTGTCGCCCACCTTGCTCAAGATCATCCCGAGCATGGACAGCTGGTAAAGTTCTTCTCTGACCATCTTGAGGTGAGCGTGATGCAGGACGAGACGCAGAAGGCCGCTGCGACATCGAGTCCTGATCCCCTAACCCTGGATGGTCCCGAGTGCCGGGACATTGACCTTCCTCGTCGCCTTCCCAACTCTGCTGGTAGCTGTGAAGCTTATTGACAAAATCGGTAAGCCGCTTCTGGAGTTCAGGAGATTTGGTTGTCAAAGATCTAGGTAGACGTCCAGATGTTTGCTCGTGTGAGAAGGTAACAGTGCCCACCCTCTCGCTCAACGGACGACTTAGAGGGCCTTGCACAGCCAGAGCGAATAGTCTTCAGGTTCACCACTTAGACTTCCCACTAAGCGGTGAAGGGGTCAGCACTGGCAGCTTCTCGCGGAATTGTGGCTCGAGTATCTGGTTTTCGTCGTTAAGCGCGCTTCATCACTTTGCGCCGCAGAGGCACTTCTGTGATGGGCTTCTGTTCTTGCTGTGAGGTGAGTTGTTTAAAGCAGGGATGCTTGATAGGGCTTGGTAATGTTTGGTGTGGATGGTGATGAGAAGAGAGTGTGGAGTTGGCTACTAAAGATAGTGATAGCAGAGGAGGCCAGGTGATCACTGTAGAACGAGTCGCAAGATGTCAGTCTATACTTGCATGAAAAGTGCAAAGTGTATGGTCCCGCTGAGCCGGCTGCTGAAGAATGCAGATTGGAAAAAAGTGTACATACATGTGGGGAAGGGGAGCACCGAGTAGTAGTGAGTTGACTAGTGACAAGCTGAATGTTCACGGCGACTTCTATTACTGGCTGAAGCAACAGCGTGAAAGAACAGTCTCGGCTCTCGAAAGTTCTTACAGGCTGCTGGCCACGAAAAAAGTGTGTGGAAAGTTAGATGGCTGCGAAGTGGTTGGCGTGAGATGACGCTCTAGCACAGCTTGTCCACACGCGTGCATTTTTATTGCAACGGGGGGAACCCCCAAGCTTTTGGGTCAGAACGGTCGCCAGCCCCAGCCCCAGTCCCAGTCCGAGTTCCTCACGTCTGGCCCATGCTTACCGTACAGACCTTAAAGATCCCTTCACCGACCAGTACCCAGCCCAGGACCAGAAAGGAGGAGTTGCTTTTGCAAGGGTTGTCGTAGGAGCGGGTCTTTCATGGAAGAGGCCAACAAGCTGGGGTGCGTAGAGGGTGCAGGCGTTGGCGTTGATGCAGTAGCCCAAGTGCTGGGGCCAGCGCATGGGCATGGCATAGCATGCTAAGATGATGCCTGGCATGGCTGATGCTAGCAGCTTAAGACGGTCTAGGGCGACAGGGCGACCGCCAGCATTTCCAGGAGACCACCACTAATGTTTAAGCCCTTTTTCCGCCGGAATCGAGGACGGTTCATGGCAACGGCCCAGCAGAAACGAGCACTGAGCAGCGACCCAGGGCTGACGGCGCCGGGAGGCTAGGATCCTCCAAGTGCATACTCGCGCGGAAGGCGGGAAACGCCCCTGTGTATCACGTTATTATCATCGTGATTATAAGGAGAGAGGGCTTTCTACTCGACACCGGAGCTCTGGTGTCAGGACAGCATGGGGGCTGCTCGCTCGCTCCATAGCGTGATCAGCGATGGGCGATGGGCGATGGGCGACTGGTGGTGGTGGTGGGAGCGGTGACCAGACATACAGTGGGACGCCCGACATATAGACATTTACCACTTATTACTGATGGTAAGCTCCGCCGCCCCAGGCCTTCTTGGGCTCGAGGGTGGCAGGTAGGTGTGCTGCTATTCGTTGTTGCAGAATAGCGCCCCTTTTTATAAGAATTTGACTTGAAGATGGCGAAGCACTGGAGTCAGTCGCGCCTACTGGTTCTCTACGAGTGGTGTAGTTCACTACGTGTAGCAGTCGTCCCAACAGACATCATAGACATCATCGACCGCACAAGCACATCGCCAAGAGCCTCTACCGCTGGCTGACGAGATGTCGCCTCGCTCTGACCCGGCTTCTCATCTGAAAGCAGAGCCCAGAGCGAGCGAAGCTGAGGGTCATCCGGGAAACTAAAATTAGGAGGAGGTGGAGAGTGCTGGCGTAGTCGTCCTGTCCCGAGCTTCCTCTGGCACGTTCTTGCCACGGGCGGCGTGCAGCAATGCGGGCAGATAAATTGCGCGCTTGGATCTGATTGACCGAGGCCACTATCGGACTGCAGTAGCACAGCCGCTGGCCGCAGGAAGACATCTTGTCAGTCGGTAACTTTGCAGCTTGGTGACCTCAACATCGAACGTCACTCGGATGTCCCCAAGCATGCAGGTTCTCCAGATCGTACTACAGGATGTATGTTGCACGCACTGTGCTGTAACCAGCCGGAGATTCGATCCGGCTGAAAGCAGCCCATAGGAAGGGACCTGGCACCTGCGCCGGGTGTGAGAGATGGTGCTTCTCTTCCAAGCCACCTCCTCAGTTCAGTGACTTCGAGAGCTCGCTTGCAGGGGCTTTCTCTCACTCCCACGCTAGACCAGCATCTCAACCAGCATCTCAAAGCCTCGTGGTGCCGACGGCCTGGGCAAGGTTTGTTTTCTTCGGCTGGGAATTTCCATCCCTGGTGCGTGAAACAGATTGTTCTTGTTAATTTCCAGCCCTGCCAGAACTCTTTGCCCCCTCACCCTGGTCAACACTTCATTATATGCCACATCTGGGCAACAGAGAAGGATGTAGAACAATGCCAAAGTTCTTGTCCTGACCTACGGCCTCTCTTTTTGTGTCTTTTCTTTTCATAATTCTCTGTTGAGCCACATTCTGCAACCTCCACCACGGTCGGTTCAATGCCCCCAGGACATTAACAGGCTCCCATCCACTGTCTCCTAGAAGTCGAGTTTGATTGCATTCTCCCAAAGAGGAGAGAAACGGGCTCGGTACCGTAGTTGTGCCATGTCCGCATCGAGCGTTGGATTAGCTTGCTGCCCACTTTTCGCAAGTTGCCCGGCCCAGAGCGTCGGTCCCCAGCGGGAGCAAGATGAGCTGCAGTAGCTCCGTCCACATTGGTACGATCACGATACTCAAGCTTGGTGTGCTAGAATCGATACTTAGGGATTTCTAGAAGTTCAGCCAATCCTATCTTGTTCACTACTCCGGCGTCCCGGCAGAAGATGTGGGTGCCAAACATTCCAAGCAACAACACTTTCCCCAAGAAATTAGTCGCACAATTGCGCAAGGGATGCATAAGCTGCTGGATCATGTCAGGTCAAAAAAAAGTCATGCACTATGGGGCTGTGCCGCGGGCGCATGTTTCCTGGGACCACTTCCACAGACCATCGTATTGTGATGTGCATAGCTGCCCAAAAGCGTCTGTACCTGACGACAGAGTTCGTATCATACGATACGCAAATCTAGTTAATAAGGGTATATGTGGTTTAGTGGAACCATAGTGCCTTCATACCCAAGGCTTCTCATTTCTAGCCACTGCTAGTGGTTCCTGCGACTGTTGAAAGCTCGAGTTATTCATAGGCGACTGACCGTGGTTGTAGTTCCCGTTAGGTGCCCAACTGCCCGGCGCCGGCTGATCGGCTGAAAGCAAACTAATTTCTAAGGTGAGTGATATAGCAATGATGAAACGCCGAGAATATTATTATGCTGACATGATCTGGAGTCCAGACGCTTCGAGTGATAAAATTGCCGGTCAGTCTTGTTCTTGGTGAAATAAAGATTTCCGAGTATCAAGCGCCGGTGCCGACAGACCAGCACGTCCCGTCGTCGCAGCTGTATGCACCATTTCTTCCAGCGGCTCGCACGGTTCGTGTCGTTCAGCCATCAAAGGGCCCAGCAATTAGGGAAGGGCGCGCCACAAAAAGCCCCATTGGCAGACGAGTCTCGCCTTATTCTGCAGAAGAGCAGCTCAAGCCCGTGTCGCTTCGGGGAGGGAGCTTCTGTCTGGTCGACCTGACCGCAGTCCTTTCTGGAGGCGCTCGCCCAGGGTTTGCGAAGCCCACCGGAAGACCCCTTCCTAGACCCAGAAACAACAGTAAAGAGGATCGTCTTGCGAGGCTTGGTGATTGACAACGACAAGGTCGAGTAGTACCTCTAGCCCGCTCTAATATAGAAAATCCCGCAAGGACTTCTGCGGTAAAAGGTTCCCTGGAGCCTAAAGCGTGTCTGCAAGATAATTATACTGCTAGCTCCATTTCCCACCCTTTACAGTACATACTGCAGGCCGCTCGAGGCAAGTAATGACTTGCCGATCCCTAGCTCAGCTTGTAAGTCGAATCAAGTCGTTTTGCGTTATTAAGGGTCTATCTTGCATTTCCGGACTCCGTGGAAGTCTCAACTCTATCAGGGACACAAGTTTCGTCTTCCCAAGCAGCTGGGACTGACAAAATTTAGTGCCCCCCTAATGCCCCCCATAAGTTATGGATGATCATTCTCGGAAGACGTTCCATGATAAAACGGCTCCCACCACGAGTCAAGTGTGGGCCTTACCCGCAAGCAGCAAACACGCTCACGCTGTAAGTAATTAGCATGGTAGAGACCCAGAAGAAGGGATTCCTATGCAAGAGCAAAAGAAGTCAGTTGGTTCCTTTTTCAGCCCCTGCCACGCCATATTTCATAATTCATGTAACCATGCAGCATTCGAAATATCGTTAACTATGCTTTTGCGGCGTCCATGAAGAGAATTATGGTCTAGTCAATGCAATATGGAATAGCATCATTCCAAGCCTTGATGTCGGAAGAGTAGATGCTTGAGGCGAAGCGAACAAGCATCTCAAAGCAAACCATTCGTACCGAGAAGTCCGAGAAGACATAGAAGTAAAACGAGGCAAACCTGCACCACGCTTTCCACGACATGGGGCGGACCCTGCTGCATGTTGATTGGCATCCCGTGTTCCTAACCCAAGCCCAAGAAGAGATGAAACCATGCAGCCATGCTTGCAACTGCAGCTGCCGCATAGGCAAACGGAAACGGACGTGCATGGCGAAACAGTCATGTGGCTCGGCCGTGAAATTGGTGTCTATAAGATCTGCACAAAACAAACTGCGATGCCTTGCAGATGCATTGGAAAAGTGCGAAACGCATCAAGTTGACAAGATCTGGAAACCAAACTCTATCTCCATATGTGAGTACATGTATCACCATCTGGCGGCTCACAGTTCCCGAGGTGCTGATGATCCTTTGTTCCTGAAATAAATCATGTTCGAAGGGGTCCTAGCTTCCCAGCTGTGAAGAACACCGTGCCAACTCGACCAGCATCCCAATTCGACCCAATCGGCCAACAGAACTATGACTCTACTGTAGAAGAGGCACAGCCGCGACCTGAACACAGCAGGCGTCCCATGCGTAAGGTTAACGTGGTCATCAAAAAGCAAAGATCTCCTTTCGCCATGACGACAGGGCTTACTGTCCAACAAAACGCAGCAAACTCCGGGGCGAAGCGGCCGACACATGCGCGCGGCACAGTATTCTAGATCTAACCTGGATGTTCTGAGAGTGTTGCTGGCCCGCAGCCACAAAGTAACGCCTATTTCTGAGCGCTCAGGAGGTCGAATCATTCTTCCATTTTCTCTCATATGTCACGTGGCACAAGACGGCCTGGATGTTAGCTGTTGGACCATTTCTGCAGTCGTGCTAGGTGACGGGCATAAAACACCGTCCAGATCCAGCAATTAGGTTCTAACAAATACTAAGAGGGAACACAGTTGGAAAGCTTTCTAATATATCCAACATCAGATCCTGAATTCAAACCCCGAATAGAAGATGGGCTCGAGTCCGTGGCCAATTAGGGGGCTCACAAGTCGTACTAACCTCAACCATCCTGGCATGACTGCAGTGCGGGTTGGCAGCAGTGGCTGGTGGGAGAATTTCCTCCTGCATTAGGGCACTGTAAGCACCCGACAGGCTCGCCGAGTTCGACTGGAACCAGGCCAAGCCAGGAAACATTCTGCGGAGCTGCTCTAACGCAAGATTGTGCACATTTGAGTGATTGGCATGGCGCTTAAGCAGTTGACTATGCACGTGCAACTAAGGGACGGAGCGGTGGAGGGCTTTTTCTTCACTGCACGCGTCGTGAACCGAATGTCAATAGACATTCCGCCAGGCGGTGAGAAGCAGCCCGCGCCTTATTGTTCGCGGGCTGGCGTCATGAGCAGATTTATGCTGCAATCATTAGTTCCGACTTGCAGATTGCATTTTGTCGGTATAGTATCGTCTGAGCTCTGCGCAAGATAATTGGAAGGAAGCACGCGGAGGCGTTTTCTCGTGGGAATTCCAGCTCTCGACGATATTAGCCAGCCATGTCCGGAGAGGATTGGATCTCGAGGCTGCTTGCGACAGCAAACCCCATCCAATAGATTTTAGAGCCTGCACCTGGGCTTCATTTGGTTGGGAGATCGACGTCTGCGGATATCCTCCCGGGCCTCTCTTCGGCACTTGTTAGAGGTTCTCTGAACTCTGATACTCGCTGCACACTGCAGACTTTCCCACAATGTGTTTTTGACCTTGCGACGATCATACTAGCTGCATCAGTAGCACAGACGAGGCCCAGCTGTAGCACATGTTAAACAAATTGTGAGGCTGTTCTCTAATTGCATCACAACTTTTCAATTGCCTAGGAAATTCGAGAATCTCTGGCAATGCGTAGCCATGTGACTTAACAACTCCACATTTGGATAGGTCTCTTCCACTTTAATCTAATGTGGGGGCCCTTCATGAAGGCGGGTGCATAAGAAGGTATGAAGCAGGATTCGTACCAGCGTGAATTTACCAGGCGCGGTGTGCTCGATCCCAGTGACTTTGCGAGCATTTCCGCTGCAATCCGATGGCGATATGGATGCGTGGCTGTTGACCAGGAGTAATCGATTGTTGTGCTAAAATCAAAAGCAGTCCTTCAAGTCTCCTTTCCCTCCTCAATAAGTGCAAGATGAGAACAAAAAGTTAGGAACAGGATAGAAGATGGACGATCAGTCTACTTTTCGGAGGAATCTCCTATTGCAGTTCGCGCGAGAAAGGGTACAGCAGGTTTGGAAACATCCCAAGACTTAGATGGCTCAATATATGCCGCAACACGGTAACCAAGGTTCACGCGAGATTTAGAGGCTGCACAACATACCATTTCCTCATTTTAGGCAAAAAATCAAAACACCCGTCGCAATATCCAAACAAATCACTCAGATTTGATGCTCGTCGTATATCGTAGTCAATAAACGCCTCAGATACTTCAGCAAATCGTCACAACATAGCTTTAGGACTTATTGCATGACTTCCGGGTGCTAGACCTGTTACCCGAAAGATGTATATACGATTCCGCCATCCGAAATGAAAGAGGCAGCAGGTCAAAGATCGCGAATTCGCTAATGGAGATTAAGACGCGGAACAGCATGTTTAATGTACCACCACGATTGAAACTTGATTTCTGATTGAGCTAATGGGAGCCACATCGCACTTGGCTCTACCGTTGTCTTCAACTTATTTTGATGCCTTGCTCTTTTCTCAATATCCAAGTCATCTATTATTCACAATTTCAGTTCTGTTTCTGTCTTTGCAACTTGGGATCCGAAGAGAATAGCTTCGAGCTCAAAGTGAGCTATCGCTTCAGTAGTTTCAACATGCCTGATTAAGAATCCTCAAATAAATTGCTACATATATCTCTTTGAGAAATGAATGAAAATCTATTGCAAAACAAACAAAAATATGCGGACTACAAGTAGAGACCTTTCAAGCTAGTATTGTTTTCATAAATTCTTCCTGGCTCTCAATTTCCACCAGTGACCTACCCATTCGAAACGTCGAGTGTCATGTTATGTTACCATCTATCAAGCTTTACAGGCAAGTTTATCGTGACTAAATGTAGTACATGGATCTGTCAGTAAGCTCTGTAATATCAGCACTGTCGTTCTACATGAAGAGCAAATCTACGTACCAAGATTGAAGTTGGTGTTTCCGTTTGGAGCACTTTAACATCTCTATTGAAGCACAAAAATTGCATTGTTGCTGTGTATCGAATAAGGTAACTGCGTGCAGGATTGGAAGATCTGTTTGCTGTTGACTCCGTCAGAGACTTCTATCTACAAGGAGACCCTCTAAGACTTGTCTTGAGGTGGTTATGCGAGACATACTTTATGGTCGTATGTGAGGATGTCTCAAAATGGACACGAATTTGAATAGGGGCTTGTTCTGCGAAGCCACGCCCTTCGCGTGCCATCGTTGGATTCTACCGCGGATGTCTTTCGAATGATAGAAGCTACTGGTATACCATAGCGCTTAGTAAAGGTTGATGATCTACCATACACAGGATACCCACTTACGAACACTCAGAAAGGCGCCAATTTTAGCGCGGCTTCGCTCCTTTCTAATGATGGCTTCCTTAAAATACCTGCCTACTGCGCCGGTTGGCCTTGGGTTGGTTAATCGTTGGGACTTGAATGTATGATCCACTCGTTGAGTCGTGGCACTTCAATGCAGGATTATTTAGACGATTTCTACGACTTAAGGCTCAACCTTCATAGGACTTTCAGAGTAACATTATAGCAGAAGTCTAAGCAGCGCCTGGACTTCAGGCGTAACACAACCTAGGCTCAGATCCATCATAGATATGAATCCGCATCGAGGTTGTCTTTATCTGGGGTGTAAATGATTAAAGCACGACAGTAGAATAAAGATCAAGACTAGAAAGTATATGCACCTCAGAATGCTGTTCAGGTGAGGTAAAAGGGACGACGCTCGTCTTCCACATTCGCTGTCGATAGTTGATATATACCTATTATTGCTCACATAAATACCTGATGACATGACCTTGATGAATGGTCAGCCGTTGAATCTTTTTGACACGCCGTATCTACGGTAACTAGCTAAAATCCGTGAGAGATTAGGCGAGAAGCATTTTTCAAGGACTAGGAATTACTTAGTAGAGTCCAGGTTACACATAGAAGTAAACTGGACAATGATTTGAAGAGTAATATAACGGACCCAAAAAGTTTTCCGAAACTGTGCATAGAAATTACACGGGTTAACATCCAATACAGTATTCGTTTAAATAGGGGGCGGCGGCGGTGGCTCGCTTAGTCGAGTTCTCATCGTCGTAGCATATTATGCTTATGAACCTCAAGGAGGTGTATATGCTTGAAGTTCGATTTAATTTGTTTGCTTCTTACGAAAGGATCCCTGGCCTCATCTGCCACGCTATCAATTGCCAGTGGGCCATCTCCCTGCCAGCCTAAGCAAATCACGCGTCATCATTTCACAGTGAATCGGTGAATTGAGAGAAACGCTTTAGCCAAAGATTTGTTGACGATGTTCGCTTCTTTTCACAGTCACTCCCTAGTATGGCGACTTTCAAAAAAGATAGGAGGGTCGAAAGACCTCGTAGAAGACTATATAACCCACGTCGCTCGATTATTGCCTGAGCGGACGATGATTCATGAGCAAGATTACCCCGTCAGATCATGTGTCCTCTAGGGACCATTCACACCTCCTTTTTTGGTCTTGTGAATATTCAAAATAAGTCCCGGGGAATTCCCGCCAAAAGGTTCCCTGGAACATGGCTGTTGTCAACTTTTTCCTTACGTACAAACATTGCCGCATCTGCCAAATGATCTCCTAAAATTTTTGAGAACTCATAAGGTTCGATTCCGGCGGACATTATGAGTCTTATAATCGATAAAACCGACTCACCTAGCACCTTTACGTGAGTTTCTGCTTTACCATACAACGTCGTCATGTTGGGAGCCAGGCTACGAGAGCTATCTGTACTGGGCGTAGTTTTGTTGGATGCGCAACGAGACATCTCATACTCAAGGCATAACCATATCACCAATCGTCCTTGCCCTTGACTCCTTGAATTTGGGATTTTATAACAGTGACAAATACTAATAGTGGTTAGGACCATTACACTTCCGTCTACGACAACATTCTACGAGGCTGACGCGGTCCATGCAGCGCTGCACCCAGCAGATGATGTCTCCATCCAATCACGGACTCTTAGCATCACTTACTCGGTCTTTACAACGACCATCAACGTCGCAGTGGTAGTTAGTGGCTCTTCCTTCTTTACCACGTGGGTGACTTGGATACAACGGATCTCGACTATCCCTATCTACGAACAATTGACAACCCAGACGGCGAGCAACCCCGATCTAACAAGAACTTTCTGGGCGACCGTTCCAGCTCCAATTACAGATGTCTCGACAAGGTATGGGAATCCTACTCTTGACTTGAGACTCCTGACTGACATCAGCCATTTTTGCCAGTTCCAACGACCTCACTACCACAGTGACTTTGGAATCTATAGCTAGCACAGTAACCCCGAGGCTTACTCTGACATCCACTGGAATAGTCACAGCCCCAACTTCTGTTCCACCTTCTGCTCCATCTTCAGCTTCATTCTCGACTCCAATCTCGACCTCATCCTCAACCTCGTCATCATCAGCGACTGTTTCATCCTCGACACCTACGGCCGGTGGTACTGGTAACGGCGCCGAAGATCAGGGTACTCCACAGTCAGGGCAAAGCTCGAAACTTGTCCCGATCGTGGTTGGAACTATAGTACCTGTGGCTGTCATCATTTTGGCCTTTTTTCTATGGTGGTGTATTCGAAGGAGACGCCGTAAGCACACAGGGACCAGTACGGATGAGAATGTGAAAGGCAAACGCGATATTCAAGCTGGGGAACCCAAAGGCGGTACGTCAACCATAAACGGGACAAATAAGAATCCACCGGTGAAGATCCCTGTCCATTATAAGCCAATATCACCACATGAGGCAGGAGGAGTGGAAAATGAATACTCGGGAAGTTCTCAACTACAATCTACATCAAGGAGCACTACCGGGACGGGAGAAACACCTCCTCCTATGTATAGATCACCAATTCGAAGCAATGCTCGCAGTCCGCCATTCCGACCTACTCGGCCAGACTCGGTGCCTTCGACAACACTTGAGGAAATGCGCCGTCAGTTCGATGCTGAATTCCCTGAGTTTTTGCATGAGCGCCCTTCTCTCCAGATGAGTGCTGGCCAGAAACCAAGTGATGCACCAGGACCAGTAGATTCGCCTTCCGACTCAGCAATAAACAGGTCCAGAGATGGGGAACACATAAGAAGTTCTTCGGCACCTCATATTGGAGGCTTCAAGCACAGCTCCGATGCCAGCGAGCGAACCCTGACGCCCGATCCACTTCACATCGTGAAAAGTCGCACCACGGATCCAGAATCCCAGTTGCCTGATATCGACGAACGCTATCCGCCCGAAAGCATCATCAACGACTATACTGAGCACTCCATCGTATCTGATTCTGTGTTCACGGAGCGACGGATCGGCGCAGATCGTGAAGCTGCTCTGGCGTCTCTAGAAGGGTCGAAGAAGCCCTCTGGTGTCTCTCCTCCGATACCCAGGGATTCACTTGCGGATTATTCAAGCTCAATATATTCACGCCCATATGGGGACAGTTATACTTATCACAACCCAGACTTAGAGCCGCAAACACCCGGTATCACTCAGGACATGAGGGAGAGAATTGAGGAGCATCGAAAGAAGGAGAGGTAATTGTGGAACGATTAAGATATCTGATTGTAGATCGCGGGGACGGTACACAATTTTATGAAGACGAGTTGATATTATCGGCATAAGTAACGAACATTTCTGACCCTACGTAAACTGGATGGGTACAGACTGCGATGAAGTTTGGGCGGCATGGTGGCGACCGAGTATAGGCGATTATGGGCTTCGTTTGCGCAATGATATCTGATAAATCTTAGCATATATGACCTTAGTATATTCCCTCAGTATATCTACAGTCTGTAGCTTGCTCATAATGATGTTGTATTTGCACTGAAGCGTCAAGTGGGTCTCATCGGAGATGTCGTCGGCTTTAAAGCGGACCGAAACGTCATTCCATTTGTACCTGACGTCGATCAATAAGATCTACAAAAACTGGGGTAATTTATAAATCACTTCAATAATTTGCCCATCTCTCACTAAAATTGTAAAACTATTTCAATTCAGCATCCAAACATATTTTTAATCATTGAAACGAGCACAAAATGCCGCCGTCCGGTCTGGCAATTATCATTGGCGCTGGTCCTAATACTGTAAGTAAAAAGCATGACCATGATCTCTCTAAAAAAAAAAAGAAACTCGTATCAAAATCACATCCCCTTCTTCGCTACTAATTTATAGGGCTCCACGAAAATCCGACAAGGAGATGAACTTATATGTCTTGCTAGGGAACCGGCATAGCCCGCATCCTCTCGCATTCTTCACATGGCAATCTGGCTGTCGCTCTCCTCGCCCGCAATCCTGACAATCTCTCTAGCGTGCGCCAGAATCTGCAAAGATCCTCCCCAGGAAGCGTCGTTGAGACATTCCCAACCGATACCTCACCCGCCAAGCTCAAATCGGCTTTCCAATCCATTCGTACGCATGAGGCTTTCAAAGATCTCAAGCTTAAGGTAGCCGTTTATTCCGTCAAACACAGCTCCAAGAAACCTTTCATGAATGAGACGTATGAGGAATTTACTGAGAGCTTGGAGCAATACGTTGGAGGTGCGTTTACGTTTGCGCAGGAGGCGCTAAGGCTGTTCTTCGACCACCACGGCGAGGCACCGCTGTCAGAGACTGGTCAAAAGAAAGGGACTCTCATCTTCACCGGTACGCTAGGTGCATTAAGGTGTAATGCAGAGTTTGCGGCATACGGAGCGGGGCGATCCAGTGTCAGGCAGCTTGCGCAGACATTGGCGAGAGAGATGAGTGCTAAAGGGATACATGTTGTACACACGATTGCTAATGGAGGCATTGAGGACAAAAATGGAGAGGATCAGAAGATTGGGAAGAAGATGAGTGCTGATGCAGTTGGGAAGACGTATTTGTGGCTGGCACAACAGGAGCCAGAGTTGTGGACTCATGAGCTCGATATGAGGCCTGCGGCGGAGAAGTTCTAAGAATGTTTTCCAATGATATTATCAACTTGAACGACAAGATTATAGCATACTAAAACATTACTTGATCTTACCCAACATCAAGCGACTACAAATGTAGATAGCCAAGCTCAATCCCTAAAAGCTAGGGCACACGTGACATTCTTTTGGGGTATAAGGCGGGGCAGTGAGGGGCTGATTTCGTCAAAAAACTTAATCTGAGACCTCACAATTGAACTTCCACCTATGGGAAACATGGTCAAGTACCGTCTCTTGTAAATGAGTTCTATTGGCGCATTTCTGTAGTTGTATTAGAGAAAACAAATTTCCTAATTCAGAACGGAAGGTAGTCCGCCTGATCGACCCGAGCAATTTTTCCTACCCTCTCGCCCCACGATCTGGTGGCGGACGATTCGCAAGGAACAATCTTTCCATAGGGTCTTCTTGCATGCTCCCTGCAACCGTTACTGCAGACCCTGCAATCAGAAGCAAGCGTTTCGTTCTGCCAGACACTGAGCTTGTCGGCTCTGCTGCCTCTCAGATGGGCATCAGTCTTTTTTGAAAATGCAGATCCTTGCTTGCTCTTCAAGGTGCAGTCAATATGACGGGCCGACGGTGTTTTATATTTCCTTATCAAATCTATATTAATCGTTCTTCTATATATCTCCTAAGACCTCCGTCCAGATGCTGCCTTCGTCTTGAGTTCTCTATCGGCTAAGGAATTTCAAAATGAGAGCCTCTTCACTATTCTCAGCGTGCTGCACAGCCGTCCTTGGAGCTCATGGTAAGAATATTGATTTCTTGATCTCGAATATACGCTCATAAGTCGCACAGCTGCAGTTCTGGCATCCTCTGCAACCACAGCTTCTTCAACAGCGGCTGCTACGGCTGCAGCCTTCACTAGTTATGCAAAGACTGCCGGTAGTGTATTCTCGATCAATGGCAAGACCGAATACTTCATGGGCACGAATACGTACTGGATTGGCTTCCTTACCAACAATTCAGATGTCGATCTCGTCATGTCCCATCTGGTAGCTGTAAGTTCCTAAACCATCTCAGTTGATACACGCTGACCCATGATCAGTCGAAATTGAAAGTTCTTCGAGTCTGGGGCTTCAACATTATAACATCTGCGCCCTATAACGGAGAAGTCTATTACCAATCCTTGATCAACGGATCAGCTCCTGTAATAAACACCGGTGCGAACGGCCTTCAGCGTCTCGACTATGTAGTACAATCGGCCGAGGCTCATGGAATTAGCTTAATTATCAACTTCGTCAACAACTGGTCTGATTATGGTGGCATGGCGGCATATAACAGCTACTACGGTCTATCAACCACCGACCCGTCGCAATGGTATCTTTCTAGCGCTGCTCAGGCTGAATATCAGAAATACATTGCGGCTGTGGTATCACGTTACAAGACTTCAAAGAACGTTTTTGCTTGGGAACTTTGCAATGAGCCACGTTGTGCAGGATGTGATACCTCAGTTGTAACAAATTGGGTGAAGAACACTTCTGCATACATCAAATCCCTCGACTCCAACCACATGGTCTGTCTCGGTGATGAGGGTTTCGGCCTTAACGGCGGTTCGGATACCAGCTACCCCTACTCCTATGGTCCTGGTACAAACTTCACCAATAACCTCGCAATATCCACCATCGACTTCGGCACTTACCACCTGTACCCATCACCATGGGGAGAGACCGATGCCTGGGCCCAAGGCTGGATCCAGAACCACGCAGCAGCAGCAGCATCCGTCGGCAAGCCTGTGATTTTGGAAGAGTATGGACCTGTCAATCATACGGAAGATTTGACCTGGCAATCATGGGTTATGAACACCAAGACCGCAGGTGATATGTTTTGGCAATACGGAGATACCCTCTCAACGGGACAGACGAGCCAGGACGGCAATACAATCTACTATGGTACTACTGAGTTCAACACTCTGATCACGCCTCATGCTGCTGCGATGGAGGCAAAGGCGGTCTAGCGAAGCTGAACTTGGCCTCAAAGATATTCATGCTTTCAGTCTTTACTTCTTTGTATATACATGTCTATTCTTCTGTGACACCCAAATGTACAAAATGAGAAGGCTTTCCCGAGATGAACGACAATCCTAGATTCCGTTTCAAGCATGTCCTTAAGCTCCCGTTGCACCAGCAGTAAAAGCCCCCACGATCGAACTACTTGCCATTGCTCCAGTCACTACGTCCGAGGTCGTGAACATAGCATCCTCATTCTTCACCTCTACCGTCTTGTTTGCCCTTCCTACCAAACTGTCATATCTCTTCAACTCCGTCTCTTTATCAATAACCCAACAGCTCCAACGCCTCGTTCCAGGCCCCGTAAACTTATGCCCGCCCTCACACTCTGTATGCTGAGTTCCCTCACAGGCACCCATCCTCCCTGACTCTGGCGTAACGAAACAATTCGCCCAGCGCTCCCCTTCGCGAGTAAGATGGGCTTGCGAGTCGAAGTAGGAGTGGATTTGTAAGGCGTCGATGCCGCCAAGAGAGAACAGGCGGTGGTCGGAGGCATCAGTTGCATGCCAGCACCACTCTGTGGGTGTGTTTTGCTCGCTGGGAAGCCAAGCTATGAAAGTCATTGAGGGGGGCCACTGCGAATTGGTAGAATTAGAACAAGGCTTTGGGGAAATTTGGGGCGCCTTAAAATGCTTGAAGCGTTCCCCAATGTCTCTTGAATTATGATAAATACGAAAGAAATTGCTATTTGCATACAAAAACGTCACCCAAATAGATTGGGTCTTTTGGATTGAAGGGCACGAGCTCTGTAGCTGGAGCGACGTAGTCCGAAGCCAGTGCGACAGGAAAGAAGATACTTAGAAGGAAAGAAAGGTGCATTGTGGCGAATCGACGAGCGAGATAGGTCCAGTTGAAAATTTTTAGATTCCAACTAGAATCTTCATTACTTCTTGACCTAGATCTTGCGAGAGGAAATATAGAGATTTGAGGACGTTGAAGAAACGTGTACAGTACAGTACTCTGTACATTTCACGGGATCTCGAACTACGGATCACGACGACCCTGCTCGCGAGCCTAATTAAGTCTCATGCTCGGTTTGAAATGCTAATGGACAACCAATATTTATCCGCAAGTATTGAGGCAAATATATTGATGTCTGTGGTGACCCTGGTGCCCCAAAGTATGGAAAGCGGGGTCCCCAGTCCATGCATAAAGTCCTGGCTGGATTCACGTGCTTGTCTTTATTACCTGTGTACCTTCTCTGCTTGTGGATGGGAAACTGCACTTTGTCTCGTGTGCTTATTTGTAACGAGGAGAGAAAAAAACCGTATGAGTCTCCTGTCAGATTATGTTGACTCACGCCGAATACCCGTTAGCGCAGATATTTGACCGGGACGACGCAGTCCTTGCAGGATGACCCGAAGTAAGTTATAGGTAGGTCTATGCGTGTTGCTCGATACAACGATATAGAAATGTATCTCACCAAGCCATCGAAAAGTTTCGGTATTGCTTCATAATACAGCGCTAGGTCACTCTCAATTTGTCTTCTCTCATCTCATCTCCTCGGCTATTTTAGATCCTCAAGCTCGAATACACTACTCGCACCCCCATCCTTCCAGACTTGAGTGAACATCTCAGAAACATGCCTCTTGAACTCCGTGAAGCAACCGCGGCAGATGCAGCAGCTCTGACAGATGTCTTCCTCTCGGCCTTTTCCAAAGATGCCATCTCTCTGCTCGTCATACCACGTACCAAAGCCTCGTGGGATTGGTGGTACAAAATGGTACTAGAGGAGATTTCGGATCCGCACGCACACTTCGTCTGCGTCACTGACACTGATTCTTCTACTGTTGTCGCCTATGCAAAATGGAACGACGCTTCCGCTCCTCCTCAGAGCCAGGAAATGCCCAAATGGCCCGAAGGAGCCGATGAAGATATAGCAAACCACTTTTTCGGAAGCATGTTCCGGAGGCATGTTGAGCTTATGAGTGGGAGGAAGCACTGGTATCTGGAGCTCTTGGCGACGAGACAAGGTTGGCAGGGCAAAGGGGCTGGAAGTAAATTACTCAGATGGGGACTGGAGAGGGCAGATGAAGAGGGGGCGGAAGCTTACTTAGAGGCGAGTCCAGATGGTAAAGCAATCTATGAGCATTTTGGGTTCAAGGAGGTGGATAGTTTTACGGTAAAATTGGATGGGAAAGGAGAAGGGGTGCTAGAGGAGAAGGAGTTTGTGGAGTGTTTCATGATCAGAGGAATCCATGGGAAAGAATAAAGCTTGAGGAACAAGATTCTATGCTCTATTCTATTGCTAGGATGCGACGTTCTAGATATGGAAGTTCTAGACCCGTAATATGTGCTCAATAGAAATACACAGAGCTTCGAAATCCCTGCTCTTAAACCATGTACACTCAGAGTAGACAAGTCCAAATTTGGTATGGAAGGCTCTTACATTGTGAGGTCAATCACTTGTTGACTTTAAAACCATCCTCTGTGGTTTAAAGACTCGAATATCCGAGAAGACTATGGTATTCTATCCACCAAGCCAATGTGAGTCGACTTGCTTCATTTAAACAATCATCTTTCGTGCCGTAAATTCTCGTAGCCTACATGTTTTGTTGGCTTTGAACATCGTCTGTGCCGATTTGGTGACAGCTCGGTCACCAACACAGACTTCCTCGACTTTGAGGCTGGGAAGGCGGTATTTGCATGGAGTTTCAGCTGACTGACGCTGACTGACGGCCTGACGGATTTTTTCAGACGAGGACTCGAATGTCGAATGTTATTATACTATGTCCTATTCGATTGCCGTCGCGTTCTATCCTGCTTGTGAAGGCTGGACACTCATCGTTGAATGCGCCACGTGAAATCAATTTCCTGCAGTTTCGACCAGGTGGTATGCTCTTTTAGAGAACGATGTGGCGTTGAAGTTATCGAGCTGTCTCTCTCATTTGACTGGATGACCGATAAAGAGACTGTCACTGTCTCGGCGAGAGCTGATCTGAAATTTTGAGGATCTTGGAATATGCCGCAAAAGAGGTCTTTCATCGATAAGGATAATTAAGATCTTGTGGGGGCCATTCGTGTACGTCAGGTATGTGCATATTCTGAACCCCGATGTCCATGGTTGGATCATTGGCGTTTTGCATTCCGATCCACTCGGTGCTGTCAGCCTCGTTGAATTCTAATGCACCAAAATCTTGGAGTTGATCAACATTGGCATAGTCGAAATCAAACTCGAAGTCTGGTAACGGTTGCATTGTCGCCAATTCAGCAAGTCCCATTGATTGCAAATTATCCATCTTTTTCAGATCTATATTTTTATAGTCAGGTGGATCAAATCTAATGGGTTCGTTTAAGGTCATTGATCCCTTACCGACATTCGGAAGAGCGGGTAACTGGCAGTGATCCAGAACATTGTAAAGCTCGGTAGGCTGCCGAAAGTGTGTATCGTTGACTTGACCCTCATACCATATTTGGAGTCTCATTAGCAGCCCCAAGAATGTGAAAGGCGTTCGGCACTCCATTACCCCAACTGCCTGGCCTAATCTCTCAATGAGAGACGACAAATAATGGCCTAAATCGAGCATCTTAGAGTCAATGACAGATCCGATCTGGCTCGCGGGAGTTTTGGAGGAGACGTAAAGTTTTGTTAAGCAGATAAGCGCAGAACACATTCGCACATAATTCAGGATAGGAAGCGCTCGGAGCCGCTCTACGGAAAAGCTAAGCAGTGTGTTCAGCAATGCCTGCGCAGATGATATCGAAATAGCAACGGCGTCAATGTATGATGAGATGGGCTGCATGTCGGACCGAATAGAGACAATCTTTTCAATCGTGAATGGACCTCTAAAGGATTCTTCGGAATGATCTTCGTGCATACAAATCTCATGGAGAAATATCTGCGTATGGTGGTACGCCATCAACAATGGGTCTAATGAAGGCTATCAATATCTCCTCGAGGCGGTTATATGACTTGACTCACTACTCATAGCGTGTGGCATTGACTCAAACCGTTCTTTCCAAGCAAGAAGCCTTTTCTCAAAAGCACCGAGCGTCATCTGAACTCGTGAATCTGCGGGATTCGCCATGTTTCCCGGATCGTCGAAAGACAAGAAGGTACAAATTTCCTCAGTGATCTGGAGCAAATTGACCCATGCGATGAGACAGTTATCTAGGGGGAAAGGGCTGGCATTGACCGCCAAAGAATTGAGACATTCCTTGAGCCAGGTGTTGGATCTCAACATGTTGGGACGGCGCATGGTCATGGAGACCCTAGAATTGATCGGTATTAATCCACATATAATGATGGAACAACTCACCCCGTTGTTATGACATAGCAAACCAGGAATGTCCTTCGTCTGTCCATCTCCCCCTCGTCGTTGACCGTGGAGGCATCTGACTCAGGCGAGGGATTGCTGGAATCTACTCCAAGCTTATTCCTCGATGCCCGAGGGAGCGTACCAAGCCCAAGGTCCATCGCCATTGTTGCCGCCATATGAATGTACTCATAGAACTTAACTTGCGAGAATCTACCCGGAGGGAAGTACCATACTGCCGTGACTATCAAAGCCTTGACCAACTCTAACGACTTCTCACTATGGACGACAGTCCGATAGGCATAAGCTTGGAGCACTTCACTGTTGAGCGTGCTATATAGACTCGGATCTATTTTACATGCTGCCGCGGCTATGACCGCTAGAAATAGGGTGGGCTGGTTCCTTCGGACTTCCTCCATTGAGACATCAGGTGAGAGCGGGACCACTGGAAAATGTATATAAAGATCATCCATATAGGATTTGAATAATCTAGACGCCATTTCTACCGAAACAAGGCCCTTATCAATAACGTCTGATTCTGGTGAGAAGGTTAACGGGCTCGATCCTTGGTGGCTCGAGGTCGCTGTCTCCCTCTCTGGCGTAGGATATGAGGGTGGGCTCCAATTGGTCACGCCAATGGCTGGTACACTCACCGTTCCTGTGGTAGAAGCCGGGACAGTATCTACGACTGAACTCGGAGGCTTTGAAGTGGCCACTGGTACGTTCAATTCTGGAGCATCTGGAGCAGTCTTCCTTTCGAAAAGCGCACGCATTGCTTGCACCTCCCGCTCCAGCTCTGCAACTCTGGTGTCTGTCCTCTTGCGCTGCTTTCTCTTCTGAGGCGCCGTAAAGACGCATTGCCGATCTGTCTTCAAGCATCTTTGGCACGCTTTTGGCGCTGATGGCGATGAGGATGAGGATGAGGTGCTTGGAAGACAGCGCACTTTGTGAAGCCGACATGCATCGCAAGCGCGATTGAAAGGAAGAGCTGCCGAAAGCTTCGGCTGCTCCTGGTTCATACTGGAAGTGCCGATCCGATAAGCGGTGTTTAGAGCAGATGGGTGTTACCGTTGGGGAAGGATACAACGTGAAGTAGGGTCGTTATGGTAATGCAAGCTTTTTCACGTAACGTCTTTGGAAGGGCGCAGGGCCTGAAACCCAAAAGGCGAGGAGTGGGGGCCAGTCAGATCTCTCTACTGATAACCTTAAGTGGTGTTGCGTACTGTCTGCATGATGCAGCCGCAGTTGAGGAATCGTTTCTGCACCGATCGCGTGTTTTTGATCCCAGTCGCGGTCTAAGAATAAATGTGAGCTAAGTCAGGTGGAGATATCAATTGTAATCTATTTGCTGGCAGAAAAGCTAGTTATGTGGAGAGATAATAGATATATTTATTATTTATTGAAAGAACCTTGCTCGCTCGTATTTCAAATGGACAACGGAGAAATTGAAAACATTCACGTGATCTCACGAAGCTGATGTGGTCTCACTTTCTACTTCTCCTTGAGCAGCTACCACTACAGAGAGAAGGCCACTTCAAATGGGGCAATGCTGATACATATGGCTTTTTCCGGGTACTTTACCATATTCAAGAATCTGAGTCCCATCCTACGAGCTCGTAAGGCCTAGCCAACGTGATTCTAGCGTGCATGGCCGTCACACATCTAGACACTTTTGTAGCGGAGGTAGGATGATCAGCTCTATCCATATGGAGTATGAAAGTTTTTATGATTCTCTAACAGGTAGTCTAACTGGCGGATTCTTTACCAAAATGTTACTACAATTTGGATAAACTTGTTTTGCGCACCGAGAAAGCTACTCAATCAGGCTGTTCTTGTAAAATTTGCCGCCATCCGAGCAACTTTTTTTGCAACCTGTCCGCTTTGCTATATATGATATAGAAATTTATCTTTCTCGCATCTCTTATTCTCCATTCCATGCCAAGCATTTCAATTTCGGACCCCTAGTCCTGAAAACACTCTACTTCGTGCCATCCGAGCAGATCCATTCCTCTTGCGCCGAGATCGCCATCTCGTCGTCATTATCTCTTCTTAGTTTTCCTCATCTCAAGTCACTACAAAGATGATTTTCCAGCACAATTTGTTGCTGTTGGGGCTGCTGGCTTCCCTGCCGTGCACTCTCCAGTCGCCATTGCAAGTCCAGCCCGAGGAGCGCGCCGACATGTCGCGCAGCATCACCATAAAGACATCTCATCCCCCTCGACTAGCAAGACATGACAGTACGCCAGCACCGACACCTCTATCTGCAATCCCCGACACGCCCGCCGAAAGGTTCACGCCAACAGCAACAGCAACAGCAACATCCTCTCCCACCCCGACCAGGACAAGCAGCGCAAAAGACTGCAATGTCCAAGGCGTCGCGGGCAACAGCCTCCTCGCCGCCATCTGGGGAACGATGAAAGCCTCTAGTCCTGATAAATGCCAGGTAAAATGCATGTTCGTGTCCCAGTGCGAGTCGTACTCCTTCCAGGCGACGAATGATGGGAACAAGTGTATTCTGTACCACAATTTCATCGATGGCAACATGTCGCCCAGCGAGACGAGCGGAATCTTCTTCTCGGATAAGTATCCTAGCGGTGGGAGCGAGTCCTGCTACGGGACCGGTTGATCCTGATATGCTCGGGTGATGATGCATAGTGTGCATATGGCTTGAGGTAGGGGGGGCTTGTTTTCGTGATTACGAAGAAAAATGGCGCTTCCTATGATGCAGCTTTCCCATTGTTGGAGGGAAAGGAGATAGGGGAGAAATAGGTATATTTGAATTCTCGAAATCAGAGCGTTGCTGCTCAAGCCTACCTGGGCAGTCAGACGCTGTTCGGAGAGACAATATGCAGCAGAGTTGAATCAGTCATGTATTAATAGTCTTTTAATGGGAAGATGCGACTGGCATATTCTCTGTGCTCGAAAATGTCCACCGGCAAGTGGCCAGTCCTTACTCTGCCTTCTTTTGTTTCAACGAATATATATATATATATTCTTCCCCCCCTCTTTCTGTCCTCATACTTTCTCTCTGGGCCTAGTTCTTGTCGGTCTTCGTAATCTCCCGCGTCTATTCGCGGTCTGGATCTCAAAGAAAGGTATCATGTTTCTTTCAAAGTTCATCAACCTTTAATATATACAACCTCTCTCGTCTGACCCTCTCAGGATCCCTCTCCAGCTGCCCAATGACCTCCTCCAGATCTCTCTCAGCATTGACATACAAGCCCCTCAATATCTGCGCCCTGGGCTCCACACACAGCGTCAAGAAGGTCCCGGCCGCTAAACCCGCAGCAGAAAAGTCCAGCCCACTCATCATGGTCTGAGTGAAAGCCTGGTACTCAGGATCAGGAGCGTACCACTCTGCGTCCTGGGACGGCGGCGAACTAGGATCATGGATCGCGCTGGGGACCAGACCCGGCTGCACTGCAAAAGAGGAGATGCCCTTCTGGCGGAGCTCGAGATCCAGAGAGTGGTGGAACTTCAGGAGGGCGGACCGCGCTGCTCCTATCACGGGGACGAAGGGCAGATGCGTGACGGAGCTTAGGCCGACAACGCTGATGATGGTTCCGCTCTCGCGTTTGATCATGGAGGGCAGCACGGCGGAGATGAGGGCCATAGGTGTGCGGACGTTGACTTCGAATTCTTTCCACCAGTCCTTGCACACGACGCGTTCGCTGACGAAAGAGTGGGTTTGAGGAGCCGGGCTGATGTTGATGAGGATGTCGGCTGGACCGAGACGCTCCTCGACGAGACTGGCAATTGCATCGGGAGCGGCAGGATCGAGAAAATCTGCGGTGAGGGCTAGGACGGGCGTGTTGAATTTGATTTTGATCTCTTGGAGGACTGGCTGGAGCGATGAGTGTGTTGGACCTACTATACATAATGAGGCTCCGGCCTGAGCAAACGCCACAGCGGATGTCCGTCCTATACTGCGGTGTGCTTGGGTAATGATAACCACTCTGCCTCGCAGTGTATTTCTAAAGCGAAAGGGATCTATGAACGGGTATGTGTCGCGGCGCTTTGTAAGTGTAGCTCCATTTTCGATGCCCCAGTTATTGTCTTTCTGATTCGTGTCGGACATAAAAATTGGACCTTCATCCAGGACGTTGAAGTCCATAACGGGAGAAGTTGGAGACTGCCGTGGCGTGGCTGAGAAGGCAACTGCATCGAAGGATACTAGAAGAAATGAGTTGTGCTACGTCAGGCCTGCAAGGCTGACAGCAAACTATACTCGAAAAGGAGAACGTTCAAAAAAACACAATAGATAAGATTGCGACATTTAATAATCAAAATGAACGATATACAATACAAGGAATAGTAATCATGACAGGGAGAGTTGATTGGTAGACTTCGGGGCCAACCCTCGAAGATCGAAGCGACGCAAATTCAAGCTTCTGATGAAAATAGCCGACGCATTCTCTTACTTCACTCTTCGCTAGTCGGCACGAAGTACTAGATGGGAAGTCTTTCCAGCCTTCAGCGTCCAGTGCTTCAATCTGATAAGTAACGTCGGCATGAAAACTTCGGCCTTTATTCAGCGGGTCGGACCGGCCTTTGCAAATGCCGTCCTGGCTCAAATAAATCGCTCAAACAATTTCCCAGGCATAGACACCAAAGCAGAGAAAGGCTATCTGCAAAATGGAGTTTCCGTTCCTGGGCAAATCCCGACGTATCCGTTAGTCATGGGCAGGACGGTTATAACGGATGCTCAAGCGCGGATCGGATCTGGAGGAGCGAAGAGGGAAGCCACGTGAAAAGCGCCGGCAGACCTTGACTTTCCGATTTCTCCCTTATGCAGGGGAAAGCTGATTGTATGTCATCTGATATATTCATTTGTTTCAAATCATTCTAGTCTTTCTCTGGCGTCGTCGGTCCTCCTCACCTGTCTTATACATCCGATATACATCCACGAGTGCAGGGCGTTTTATACTTCACGTACTGTACTGTACAACATTCCACCAACCTTATTTATCAACCTAACCGTCTTACACCTAGCACCCTCATATGACTGCCAGTGGTGGTTGCTCTAGTCCATTCAAGGCAAGCGGACTGAAGTCTTGTTGCAAGTCGCACTGAGGTCAATTCTTTTTTTAAGTGGAGCACTAGCTTCCTATCTCTATCAGGGTCTACAGCAGTGACGATTGCTTCTGCTCTCACATTTAGCACGCTCTTGATGCTGGATTTGAACATGTGCATACGCATACACACTTGAAGTAAGTATTGAGCACCATTCAGTTGCATCCGCGAATGCATATCTCCGCTCCGAGGAGTCAAATGTCTTGACAACCACCTCACGTGTCCACCTTGCCCGTTTCATGCCACCATCAGCAACCCCCGAACTCCGAGCCGCGTGCCCCTCCCTTCCGTCCTCCCCGCACTCCGGTCTCGCACCTTTTTTGATGCTCTGTTTCGTGATCATGCTCGTGGATTACCTGCAATTCCATAGTCTAAGATCAGCTGTACGTCTTCTAGGTGTAGAAGGCCGGCTATCAGACAGGATCCCGAGAACAGCAGGAAAGATGGTCTCCTGCCCGAAGGCTGCTTGCAAGGGAGCCTCTTTCCCCTCACAGAAGGTGAAGCCGGCAGGCGAATGGGAACAGACACCAGCACCAAAGAAAAGTAATAAGAACCACCTCACAGCAGTCAGCGCCTGACTCACGACACCCGCATAACTCTAAACCCTGGGTGTATCATTCTCACTGGCTCCAGGGTCTTAGATCTAGGGTGTCGCACACGTTCGAGTGAGGGCTGCCACGAGGCATGTAAGCCCCTTGGACGCAGCCGAAGTGGCATCCACACCCGCATGGAATTTTATGCAATGGAAGCCCAGTTCTTCACCGATAGACCCCTCTCACCGAGTGAGTGCAAATGCAACGAGAGACAAGGACCCCGACAAATTAAGATGGGGTTCACTGAGGCTGTGAGGGTGGTAGTTTTTATCCAACACAGCACAGCACAGCACAGCGAGGCACCAGAAGCGGTGAACTTAAGGCTCCCTCAATCTCACGAACGTACAGCATCTGTACTGTGTGAAGTACGTGGCTGAATCAGCAGGTTGTGCACGTTGAAGTCTGGCTTACCACTCGTCTCCCGCTGTAGGTATACCTCGACCCTACAATCCTAAAAAAAAACCTAGAACAGAAGTATAGTTTTGTAAACAGATTGAAACGTTTAACTACTCTTCACTTTCTACAAAGTATTAGCCTCGTATATGACTTTAAATTAATCGTAATATGGGGGAATGGCTGTATTAATCAGCTCCCTCTCCTAAGATATAGAGCTCCTTACCTCTCTACCATACATGAAAACAAGAGACGCGTACTGTACAGCTAGCCGGACGATACATCAGCACATCAAAAGAATCCAAAGGTTATGGAGGAGTAAAAATCCATCATCATGAATAGAGAAACAATATATCCAGATCTCCCTACCTCTCTCTACCACCCATCGTACCCATGCACTCGCTGCACTAGTCTGACCATACAATAGCAATAGTAAGACCATACACACCCTTATAAATCCAAAAAAATTCCCTCCACCTTACAAAACAAAAAACAAATCAACACACACTACACCACACACAATACTGCCTATTACAAATTAACCCTTCCAAAGCTTACAAACCTCCCCTCCACTTCCCCCGCCCATTTCCTTTCCTTTCCCAACCGCACCGCACCGCACTCGCGCCGGCACTGCATAAAAATATTTATGCAACAAAAAAAAAAAGCCTCCCGCCCCGCAGTACTGTACACAAAAAAAGCTGCTGCACAGCACAGCACAGCACAGCACAGCACCACAAAAAAAAAAAACCGCGAACGCCGAAACGGCGGTGCAAGGATTCCCCCCCCCCCACCATCAGCAGATCCCCCATCAGACTCAAGCCCAGCCCAAACGACGAACCGGTACTTCGGTGCCGTCGTCGCGCCGATTGCCCGAATTGGCCGAGCTGAGAGTTTACGAAGTAGGTAACCTTGGTAACCTTGGTACCTTGGTACCGCTTACCCTCTACTTACCCCTTACCTCTTGACCCCGGTAAGTCTAGTGAGGGTAAGGAGTAAGGAGTAAAAGATGCGGGTGTAATTTTGCGTAGGACTCTTTTCTTAGGTGAGGATAGGCTGAGATGAGTCAGAAAACATGGGAGAGAAGATGAAAGAGAGAGAGATTTGCATTTGGAAATTGGGGGTATTTGGAAATTAGGGGATATGGGGATTTGAAATTATTTGAGATTGGTGAGGAATGTCAAGGGATGTGAAGGGGGGAGATTGGGAGATTGGGACTGGGAGTGGGAATGAGATTTGAGAGATGAGGGTTTGTATGCACATGTCACGGGCGGGGAGTTTTTTTTTTTGGCGATTTTATTTCACGATGCTTAGCTGTACTATTACCCAGGATAATCGGGACATGGTTAAACTCCAAAAGGGAGGAAAGATGTCACGATGTTCACGATGTTCACGATGCAGTTTGGAAGTAAAGGTAGATTTGAATGAATTTTGTAATTTTTTTTTGTGGTAGTAGTTTCTAACATTTGTTTTTACTTCGAAATTCGGCCTTCTGTAAGCTCGACTCCCATTCATTTCGGAAGGAGCACCGAAAACCCCCCTTTCTTTCCTCCCAGAGTGGACTGTTTATCCTTTATTCCTTGTACAAAAGAGAAATATATATGTAGAGAAAAATGAAAATGGTATAGAACTCAAAACGCCGCCCAATGCAAGATGTGATTTCGCCTTTTTTTGCTCGCTCGCTCGCTGGAAGAAGTCGCTCATCAAAGAAGTCATGAAGTCCCGGAAAACACCCCATAAAGCTCATTTCATCTGTATACTGGATTTGGATCAAAGCTCAGTATACAGAGATGGCGCTCACGAGGCCGGGATTACTCCTTTGCGGAAGGTAGAAGCCCTCTTCGAAAAAGGCTTCCTGCTCCGACTCCGGCACTGCTGATGGCTTGCCGTAGTATGATGTGGTGGCTATCTCCCTCCTCTGCTTCTCGCTGAAGGTGGGGAGGGAGGTGGAGGGTGGAGAGGGAGGCATGCTCTCGTCGTCGCTGCTATCCGAGTCGTGCTCGACGAGCTCGGGTGGGTGTGCTGGATGCGAGGATGTGAGATGTAATTGCAAGCTCTCGAGATCTTCCTCTGCATCCTCCATCTCTTCTTCCGAATCCGACTCGAATTCCTCTACTGGTCGAGATGAGACGATGGTTGGGTGGGATGCTACTCTCGAGAGGACCTCCATTTCCTCGTCCGAGTCGTACTCGCTCTCGCTGTCAGAGGAGCCTGCATCCTCGGCTTCCCAGTCCTCCTCGGGCTCCTCGACTATGGTGTCGGCCCATTGGATGTGTCTTGACTCTTCGGAGGAGGAGGATGATGATGACTTCTGTGCCTTCTTGACGGATTGGTTGAACCAGCTCTCTTGCTCCTGCTCTGCCTCTGCGAGCTCGACCATGAGGCTGTCGAGGAGGTTGGCGTGGCCGACGAGCAGGCGGAGGTTGTGATCTGAGCGGGCAGCCTCGTGGGAGAGCTTGCCCCGTGCGGTGTGGGCGAGGTAGTATGTCTGTGTGATGGACATGGCTTTTCTCTTCAATGGGGAGACGGAGGAGGACTTGGGGAAGGGAGATGAAGTGGTGTGCGGGGATGTTGTTGACATTTTGTAGAAGTGGTGGCTTTGGGGGTCGATATTTGGATGAGTCAAGGCAACCTTTTTAGACGAGGCCGACTACCGGAAGGGTTGACCGACAAGGCGTGCTGGATGTTGTGATTGCGGGGTGCCGTTGCGAAGGGGTGTGGTGATGGAAGCTTTGTTGTCGACTGGCAGTCGTTTGAAGATGTATTTGAGCTGTTGGATGCTTGGATGGACTGATTGATTGATTGAGGGATGATGAGTGAGAATGAGGGCCTGATGAGGAACGAAGGGACGCGGTCTTGTTATACAGCTGACTTCTGGACAGGACAAAACCCGCATCCGCGCAGCAGGGCTGATTCATAACCACGTAAAGACCGATTGCTCCGCGTTGCAGGGGGGGGTGGGGGGGGGGGGGGGGG
>QYAK01000054.1:0-59935 GCA_003988795.1 Proliferodiscus dingleyae
CCCTCCCCCTCCCCCTTCCCCCCCGCGGCCTTCTCCTCACATTCCTCTTTTAGCCTCCCATATTGCTCAAGAGCTTAAGAGCTTGCCATCACGATATAAAAATATAAAAAAACACAATCAAAGAGGAGATGAGAGATGACTTCGGTGATTATTTAATAATTTAGATTTCGAAAGGCTTTGAGGGGTATTAGAAAGGTTTTCTGGATACGAAACATTTACGTGAGGTTGGAGGGAGGGAGGAGAGGAGCGTTCGACCATGTTTGTTTTCTCCCCACAAAAATGTTCATTTCTATAACGTCGCTAGTTTCTGGTTATATGTGATAAAAAAAAACAATTTTTACAGAAGATGCTATTTATCTGTATTATATATTTTTTTTGTCCCCGACATTTTTCTGTCTTTCGAAGAGACCTTGCCCATGTTTTTTGGTCATTTGTGTACTTCATAATCTTTCACCCATACAATCTTAGTTTGCCTAATTACCCTCTGCTAATCGCCTATATTTATGGGAGCATGTAAAATGAAGTGGGTTGGAATACAAGAAAGAGGTACCTGAGGGTTTGCGAAAGAGGTTTGCTTAGATTCTGTTTGTCTTTGGTGATGGCACTTTTGCCGGGGCGTTGTGGAAGAGACGAGGGTAATGGAGCTTCAGGGACTGTTCTCGAAGGCGATGTGGGAAAGTTCGTCGTTAAATTACAGTGAAAGTAGGGAACAAAAAACTACTGTACTTGACTTAGATAACGTGGAGAAGAAATACGGGTGAGCTGAAGATAGAAACATGGGAGAATATCTCCAAGACTGCCGGCGGGGAGTTATGAGTAAACATCATGTGGGAAGAAGCGCGTGGGATTTATTTTGTGTGACGAGATACTTTCTGAGCTACCGTTACCATCTTGAAAGAACGGCTTCGAAAAATACGGAAGGGACGTCCTCTATCTCTTGGATGCCTATTCGGAATGATTCAGAAGTCACCTTGTGGAACTTCGCAAGCCTTTAATCACGAACAAAAGAAAAAGCAAGATGGGCCTGTAATGAACGATCCAGCGGTAACACACAGTACACATACTTTGTTTCTTCTACCATGTGCATACGAAGGAATGTTTTGAGATGGTATTAATTACCTTTTGTTGAAGCATCCTCTCTGTGTTGTCGAACATGGACAGGTTCTCGACGTGTAGATGATATGTGCCTGTCAAGCAGCGGAAGAGGAAGAGACCTGAGGAGATAAAATTTATACAGGACCACGAGGAAGACTAAGGGGGCTGGCAAACGTGTTCTTTGCTTGTCTAGCTGACATACAATGTACATGGTTTGCCAGGGAGGACCATCGGCGTCACCAATAAGATTTGAAATTTCTCGAGTGTTGTATCGGGATGGGCCTGAGGTGTTGAGAGGGAATTCCAGAAAATGTCTTGATGATTGATCAATCTTTTTATTTTGTACGCCCGACTCCTCATCCTGTGGGAATGGGTCTTGGTGGGCAGGTAAGAAAGACCTTCATGGATGACGAGACCCATGTGACGTGAGGAGTGTTATTCAACAATACCTGCTACCAATACAACTATTTTCAACTGCAGTCGGCGAGCAGTTATTGGGAAGCAAGTCGTACCTGCGCCCGCTGGTAATTATATTGGATCTGTTGGAAGTCCGGAATAGACCAATAATAGAGTGCAGATCGTACGCGGCCCAGCTCAGCTCAGCCCGGCCTAGACCAGTCTTCCCGTCTACCTCCTTGGGGGCCGTTCGTAGAATGTAACCTCAACTCGAATTTCCATCCTCACTGTACTACTACACTGAATAGACGTTCGGCGAAGTATGCTTGCACGCATGTCTCCCTTCTGTACAAGCAATATGGATAGAACCGGAGTGGAACTCTTTTGCTCTGGACGAGTAAAATGATTATGTGGTGTAGTGGTTGCACTTGCATGCATCAATCCAACACCAATCATCCTCTGCTTCCTCTGAAATATATAGAATATTTTTGTGTTGGTGGGACCGCTCAAGGGCGAAGAACTCCCTGTGTCTGTCACTGGACGGCTGGCTGCGGAAAAGCACAATCGGTGACCTCACACGCCAATAGAAGAGGAGGATATAAATAAGCAATATCCCACGTGCAGCAATCCCGCTTGTGTTCCCCCAACCCCTTTTTCCTTCGCTGCAGATATGGGAGGAAAGAATGACAGTAGCATCTCAGCCCTGGGAGATTTATCATCCGGTGGTTGTATTGTACAGTACTTAGCCACCTTACAAAGATATCTGTGTGCTGCACTTAGCACTTATTAAGCTCTTGTGGATGAGATATAGATGAAAGCAGATAAAAGCAGTCTTTTTTGGCCTTGTCGCACTTTCACTCCCCATTTGGAAATCTGGCCAGGGCAGCGATGCGTTCACCTAAAAATGGATGCTACATGAGGCGCAGGGACAACGCGGCGGGTGGGATGGTGCTGATCCAGTTACCAATGATTGAGAAGTGAAATATGATAGATTTGGAGACTGTAGGGTGAGTAAATGAGTAAAGACATCTTTCCTCTCTTGCCTTTGGCTTTCCGGTATTGTTGGGCATTTTCACGGAGTCAATAAGAGATGAAACTCACGTGATAAAGATCATGTGCTCTGTAGATCACCTTTTGTTTCAAGGATGAGAGGCTCGCCAAGAGAATACGAATGAGAACCGTCATTAGCCATCCACGGCAGTTGATCTGCTATAGTCAGAATGCAAGCATGATTCATGAAATCAACGGGCTTGGAATTTGTTCTCGGAGACGATTGGCTGCGTGCGTGAAATCGAATGAGAATGTTGGAAAGTGACGCAACGGTAAAAGGCAAGTCGTCCTGACTTGCCAGTGCTTGGCATGCGAAACGCTGGCACTGTTGGGGTCTCCACTTTACGACCAAACGATTTGTATTTGTGATTGTGGAGCCTGAGGCTGTGGGGGTTGGTGGCTCTTTTAATCAATTCCAATTTTCAGTTTCCTTTTCAATTTATGGTGAAACACGCCTGGCGTTGTGGAGAGACAAGATGGATGTGAAACGCGGTAGGGCCGAATGAAGTAAGGGTTGAAAGGAGCCACGGTGCATCTTTGCATGACTTTGTGCAGAACTTGTACTTGTGGTCCATGAATCTTGAACTGTAGCTGCAAGGGAGAGACTCAAACAAGCTGAATGACGAGTGAAGACAAGGAGGAAGGAATGGTAAGCTTGTCGTAGCAGTGAGGCTCAGGTACGAGAGAATGTATGTGAGGGATAGATACCCGAGCGAAGAACGGACGGATGACGACAGATTCTGATACAAGTGCGGCGAACAACTCGCACGCATGGTTGAATCCGGGGGAGAGATAAGGATCCTTCGATTCTTCTGAACCAGCATGGGAGAAAAGTGTGTTCTCGAGATGTCTCGAATTTAGGCTCTGGTGCCCTCGGAAAGGGACCGGCGTGCTGGCGTGCTGATATGCTGCTCCAAAGTTCAGGAGTAAAGCTTGCTACAAGATATGCTGTTTTCCAACAGCAACATGCATGATTGGACAATCTCGTCGAGGTTGAGAAATATTGGAAGATGGGATGGGTAACGCAGACAAACTTGTCAGCTCGACCAACCGGCAAATTTAGGAGCTTTAGTTGTTATGCAAACCACTTCTACATCCGTATGTGAAAGCAGTCTAGTTTCTGTGTTGGTGCGGGGATCAAAGTCTGTCGATCGTGATTTCACACCTGTACGCTGGTCTGGAGTCTGGAGTCTGGAGTCTGGACCACTTGGAACTGCAGTGTACTTCCAGGTACTGAACCAAACAGCATTACTAGTCCCAGCTACCGCCAGTTCCAGACTTCTAAAGATCTACCAAGTGCCGAAGACTGCAGGATGTCATTTGCTTAAAAACAAATAAAAACACCATCACCACCGTTGTAAGTGACTGGCTCTGGTACCACGTGACCATGTCCCGCCGTGCTACAAGTGGGCAGGCCAGATTTTGGTATCCATGGTAGCCAACGGGAACGGCTTGTTCGAAGCGCAAGCCACCAGAACACTGGTGCATAATTCTGGATATTTCGAGTCCATGTCCTAGAATAACACTCCATCTAGAGAAATGAAATGAGCTCAACAGAGATCGAAGAGCGAGAGCGCGCCTCGCGTAGCCCGCCATTACAACAGTATCATAGGCGACGCGCCCATCCACAGGCACGGATACGTTTCGAGGTTGGCGCTGACATCTACTACACCAGAGACCACCAGAGTGAGCTTCACATCTTTACGAGAAAGTGCCTGAACTGGTTAGCCCTGCCAACCAACAGAGAACCGTGCGGAGAGAGAGTTTTCCGCCCGGACCACGACCGCCACATCGGGAAGTCCCACTGCTCCGTACGGTCACCAGATTCGACCTCGTACCATGAGTTGTGGTGCGTGTGGTAGATGAGGTAGATGAAAATGGCCTTTTATCCAGAAGAGCGGTGCGGAAAATCGTCCCTCGCGTGATTGCACAAAATCTTGTACATCGGTACTTGTTCTTGTACCACGACTCGGTCATATCAGCGAGTTTTATAATTGGCTTGCTTAGTGGCTGTTGGCCATACGGTCAGGTCCCCCGGCACAATGCATCCCCATGGCAGCACTCAAGTTGCGCGTCTCTGCAGCCACGATTTGGAAGTTCCAGATCTACTTGCACCAGGGAAGAGGGAGCCCTACACTGCAAGAGTTCAGAGCAAAACGTGCGATGTGCCTGCTCGCAGACTCGGATAGTTCCCTTCAGACGAAGCTCCTGTTCAAGAGTTCAAACAATGAGCACTCCTTTGTTTCGTGAGCTGGGCTAGCCCCGGAAAAATCTCAGCGTGGCCTAGGGCCGGGCTCGCGGCCGTGCTGGACTATGGTCGACTGCGGAAATGAAGAGGCCCATCTAAGCTCGGGGGTAGCACTCTTAAACCATGGCCAACGAAGATGGGGGCACCGAAAGCACACTGATTCGTTCGGTTGGGCGACGGCGCAAGGGGCTCGTGGGTATGGCTCAAGGGGCAAGAACGTTTCCTGCGGGCCATCCTTGCTAGACCCTTCAATGCAACACTGCTAAATGCGGGCTAAGGGTGAGGACTTACCCCATACCCATGCCAGGCACTCAAAACAGGGCGGGCGGACGAAGCAGCACGAGGGCAGAGGGCAGTTGTTGGCGGCGAGGGGGAGGAGATCAACAGAGAGACAGTAAGTGAGTGAGTGAGTGAGTGAGTGAGTGTGAAGAGGCAGGTAATTATCCTGCGAATCCGCACGACGAGAGATGTGGTATCACTTTCTACTTCAGCCTCTAGGCTGTTGACCACACTTGCATTGATTGCTTGCCCACTCGTGGTCTCTGCATCTCTTTATCCTGTCCAAGGCTGGGGCTGGGACTTGAAGAGTAAGCCCAAAAAGAAGAAGGCGCAGGGCACACACAGAGCTTTCCGCGTTATACGAGTGTTCTGTAGTGTTCACAGTACACCTACCCAGCAACACTTGCCTCGCAAGTCGCGAGCATGTCCAATTTATTCGCAATCAACGCTGCACAAGCTCGAAGAAGTCCCTATTCTTGTGGCCTGCTCATTTTCTTGCGCCTCGAAGAGCGTTGTACGCCCTGTCTTGTTCTGAGTTATATGTCCATGTCCTAGGCGCCGGGGTTGCGCTTACACTATTTGCTCATTTCCACCCCCTCTCCCCCCCTCGCCGCTGCATGGGCGCCCAGCCTGCACCTGCCTTGGGCACAGCACAATATTGTCTGCCCTGCACCAAAAACCAAACATCTCCCTCCGCGCCCCCGGGCTAATCTTACGCCTCAACCCACAACTGGCTCGCCTTACCTCTTCGTCTCCGTCCTCCTCTCCTTCTCACGACTTCCTTCCTCACTCCCAGTGATCCCGCGTTCGACAGACGTGCAGCTTGCTCGCACGCTTTCCACGAGCCGTCGATTTCGAATCACGAGAGCCTCGGGAGGCCTCTGGATAATGGTTGCAGGTTCATGATCGAGAACGCATTCAAGTTGAAGGAACGACCATAGAATCCTCTCCCTCTCCCTCTCCGACGATTTTTCGTCACGACACTCCTTTGAGATCCGCGATTTTGAGTTTACGATCGATATTTTAATTTGATAAAGTGAGTGATCTTTATCATCTCAAGGCTGTCCAGAGGAAGACCATCCGATCAACTTGTTTCGCACCGTGGAACTGGTTTGCGCGCCTGTTCGGTCGGTGGAGGAGATCCTCCCGTGGATCATTTATGCGGAACAACGTTCATGATTCATTTGACGTATGCTGACTTGAATCATCAACAGACACACTCGTTGACATTTTTTGTCAAGTACACTCGTTACCAATTTGCCCTGACAGTCAGTTTCACTGGCCTTGCCAGTAATCGACCCTCATGTCGCTGACTCCGATTGTAGATACCCCAAAAGTACCCTTACTTTTCATCCGATCTCCCTCTCTCGTCTCCTCTGGCAAAATCAGACATTTGAACGGATACGATAATAGAAGATCGTCAAGATGCACACGCCCTCGTTATTATTGGCCTCCGTGGCTCTACTCTCAACGGCAGCTGCGGCCGAAGAGCGTCCAAGATTTTATTTCCCACGGCAGATCAAGCGCGCGGTGTTTGTTAATTCGACAATCACAAGCAGTACACAAGAGACAACCTCGCAAGATGTACTCACCTCGTCGTTGATTTCGTCGTCGTCATCCTCGTCGTCGCGGCGTTCGCTGTCAGATCTATTTAGTGGGCTTGGTTCAAGTAGTTCGTCTGCGGGTACAACGGGAGGCTTCCTTGACAGTCTCGTAAACTCGCTGCAGCCTACTTCTTCAGGTACAAGTTCGAGCTCAGAGTCATCAAGTTCAGCGAGTTCAGCGGCCTCATCCGCAGGAACAGAAACAGCATCAACCGCTAGCTCAACTGGAGGCCTTGGTTCTGTCCTGTCAAGCGCTCTGGACCCCATTATCGGATCGACTGGGCTGCTACCGTCGACTATCTTGTCCCCAACAACAGCAAGTTCCGCCGATACCGCGGTCACAGCTTCCTCAGCAGCGTCGTCAGACACTGGTGCGATTACTTTCGGACCAGGAGGAGTTGTAACGTCATCCTCAGCTCAGTCAGTGCTTTCAACGGCCTCTGGGGACAGTGCCTCATCTGGTGTGACCTACACAGGCACTGGAGGATCAACAGCCGCAACAGCGACCGCGACCGACAGCGGCCTTCTCAGTGGCGTGACGCCGATTCTCAGCTCAGTTGTATCCGGCGTGACATCTATCGTATCTGATGTTACGAGCGCTCTTGGAACCGGCGTGACAACTTCCTCTGACTCCAGTGCTGCCACATCGAGTGTAGCCGGTTCTGATCCTGTTACCGTTCCAACGAGTTCTTCAGATGGGCTGCTTCCAACTTCTCTCCTCAGCTCAATTATCTCTTCAGTCACGTCAGATTTGATTCCAACCTCAAGTGCTGGCGTAACCGGGCCCGGTACTACAGATGGCGCATCAACAGTCACTCCTGTCACTTCTTCCGACCTACCCGCTGCGACGTCAAGCGGTCAATCCCCTCTCACAAGCTCAGACTCTACTGGCCTTGCAAGTATCATTTCCAGCATCCTGGGAACATCAAGCGACTCAGGCTCAGTCCCTACCGCAACTGATTCCGTTAGCACAGCGAGCGCCTCGAGCATCTTAAGCGCCGAGCCGACTTCAGTCAACGGGACTGATATTCCGACAACAAGCCTTCCTAGTTCGACAGCCTCAGCTACCGACTCTGGCGTCGTCACAACATCTTCAGCTTCTTTGACAGGTACTGACGTACCTCCAACTTCATCAGTTCTCACACAGCCAACTGCATCTGCCAACTCTACCGATGTGATACCGCCAACATCCAGCGCAACCCTGCCGCCTACGAGCTCATCTAGCGATTTGACCGCAACCCAACCGACAAGCAGTATCGCGACTTCTAGTGTTGGAACTTCAAGTGTTGGAACAGATTCATCAGTAGCTACTGCGTCGTCGACTGCATCGTCTGATACTGCACTTTCTACCAATGCCACCTCTCCGACCTCGGTTGCGACGGCATCTTCGCCGTCGACCACAATCTCTTCCGCGACTGACAGCTCCGTGATCACTACTGCGCCTACTACGCCTCCAAGCAGCACGGAGAGTGTAGCTGATACGACCAGCGCAGCAGCGACATCGACCAAGGCTCCAGAGACAATCTTGCCCACGAGTACAGATTCCGCAACCTCGATGTGGCTTCCCCAGACAATCATTGCCCAGTCCTCATCAACCGTGACATCTGGACAGACGCAGTCGCCTCTACCAACTGGCATGAACCCCAACTTACCCAAGATCATCACGAATCCTAACGCTTCTGCTACTCCTCCTGAAGGGATGTCCAGCGTTCAAGTCGGTTTCCTGTTCCCCCTGAACTATGACTTCGTTGTCAACAACCCGTTGTCCTCAGCTCAGATCTTCCAGTTCCTGCCAATTGGTCTTGCTGATGGGCTGGATCTGCATGAGGAGCAAGTCATCATGCACAGTCTCTATCCGATCAACACGGCTTCCTCGATGGGATTCGTCACCACCGGTGCTATGGCATATATTCCTTCCAGCATGGTCAACACTTTAGGTCTCAATCTACACATTCCTTCCGCACAAATTTACAACAACGCGGATAATCGTGTGAACACTCTTGTGAACTATATCAATCCTTCAATTCCTTTGATCCCTGGCTCAAGCGACGGCACAACAACTGGTTCTAACCCTGGAGCGACTTCATCGACTTCGCCAAGCGGGAACAATGGTGTATTCGATACCAACTCACAAAATACATCGTCAGGCACCAAGGCGTCTACTGCTGGTATCGCTGTTGGTGCTATTGGTGCCTCTGCCGCGTACGGAGCTGCAATGTTCTTGATCGCGCGGAGATACAAGAAGCGCAAGCAGAATCACCGTCGATCAAACTCTGTTCTGAGCACACCTGAGATGAGACATTCTGGCAGCCCTGCGTTGCTGGGAGGTGCAAACGCATTCATGTCTGGCGGTCGTACATCACCTGGCGGAACGACCAACGATCGAAACAGCAGGGGCAGTGGGCGAAGTGGTGCGAGCAACTCCGCGCGAACACAACAGATCTCAGCACCGATGATGGCGGAGAACTCACTCGGCTGGAACTGAGTTATATCCTTACCAGCTAATGTCTCACCCCCGCACACGCCATCTGCGTCCAACTTCTGTACATTTACCCAGGCATACCAGCATGGTCCTGACAGAGCATATAACGCTCACACAGATTTTCTTTTCTTCCACCATTCATCTTTGGCGTTGGGGAGCGCTCTAATACCCCCCCTCTCGTACTATTGTGGATCACTTGCCACTTTTCGGCCGTGACCTGGAACGGAGGTTTATATTTATTTGGGATATATAAAGATTTGTGGCTGGGAGGGGTGAAGGATATTGCAGCGGCGACAGTGGGGGGCCATACTCAGTGTACAGTCACGATCCCACGAAAAGATTTCCAAAAGCTCGAAACTTCACCTACGATGCTTATGAAGATATTGATGGAGATTTTGTGTATACTCATAGAAATAATTTAACTATATACCATTCATTCGACCTCTTGTTGCATCTCCTATGCAGTAATTCTGTATTGGTTGGGAGACAATGGATTCCTCGTAGATACTGACCTGAGAGACTTTGAAGTCGAAACTCTTGGATATCCTCTAGCGTAATACGTATACAACCAGAGCCGAAGAGTTTACGTGAAATCAGACTACTAGTGAACGGCACGACCCTTATTGGAGCTAAGAACTCTAAGAACGGAATAGTTGATGGGGTCGGTCGCGCTTTCCCAGACTTTAGTACGGCCGCTTTGCCTCTGTCAGGTAAATAAGTCAACTACTTATGTCGCAACAAAAGCTCAACGAACAACCTCGGTATCGGGAGACACATGAATAGAAAACCTGTTCATTCTTAATTCTGGCACTTGAATTAAAAACGTGCCCAAAATCAACGAAGCAGTGATTCATATCTCCTATTGAGGTTCACCGTAGTATTATCAAGTGTAGTAGGCTGTATCTCACCAGCAGGTAATGATACATAAATACATCAACATGTCTCAAGAGACTGGAAACAAATGCTGTCTTCTACCTGTGGTGGTAGGAGCAGTGTCACATCATTCACACGATGGTCACGTTTCCGCTCTTCAAATACCCCGGCGCGATATTAAGCCCACCAACTCCCTGCGGACCGTAATTATCCGCAGCTTGTGTGATCTGGGTCCCATTGACAACAAATCCTCTGATGACGAAATTTTCCATCACTGCCGGACTCCCCTGGGTATTCGTGAAGAGTGGCAGCTCGCTCATGTAGATGCCGTTGGTCCTTACACTGAAAGCCTCGAGGCTGACATCCTGGATGGTGATGTTCTTGTAGTTGGCCAGTGGACAGATCCGCATTAGATTGCCGCCGATCCCTTCAGCTTTGATGTTTCCGAAGTATATGTTTGAAACTGTCTTAGATAGATCTGCGGTATTCGTCAGCGTCTCGGATATATTGTAGACTTGGTTGGCGCCGATGATGCTGGGATGCGAGCCGTTGCTGCTGTATCTCATGTGAATGATAGATATGTCGTCGACGGTGATGTTGTTCAGATTTCGCGTCGCCCAACCGAACTGGATGATTGGCGCTGTCTTGGTCTTCCACACCACCACATTGTTGACCAGGATATTTGACCCGTAAGTTTTGATCGTGTCGTCTCCAGCGTGGTAAAATGTGTTGAGAACAGTTGACCCTGGATACAATGTCGTGCCGTCTGTTTGAGCAAAGTAGGCACCTACTTGCTTGTAGTCTGACTGATGGATGGAAATAGTGCTCAGATCACCTGTGAAATCGATGCTATTGAATGGTGGAGCATTGGTCGTTGGTCCTGCAAGTATAAAGGTTTGCTGCTCTCCACTCGTGCTGTACCCACTCCACATACGCAAGGAGTTACTGTTGCTATCTACGTTCGTATAGTCCGCCGCCGTATTGGCCTGGTATACATAAAGTTCGCCGGAAAGTACACCAGGACCCGTTGCTTTTATCGTAGCAACAGTCGTAGTGAACTGGATGGCTCCCTTCACGTAGGCGCCAGGGGCTAGATAGACCCAATTCACGGACGTTGCTAATGTTGCATGCGTTGTCGGTGACATGTAGTGAACGCCGGGCATGAAGTAGACGACTTGGTTGGTGATGGAACCCAGGTCTGGGACGGCTCCTGGCCACACTATATAAGTCTCTGGCGCTGACTGGTCTGGGACGAGGTCCGAGGATGGGAAAGGACTGGCAAATACAAGAAGTGCATCATGTGGTTCAGTTCCCATCACCGGATTATTATTGCTATAAGAAGACACGTAGTGAGGGCCGTTGGAGTGCCAATCTTGCACGAAATCGCAGGTTGTTGTCGCGCAACTGTCGTGATAGTCGTACAGGTTATCCTGGAATTCGACCGAGAACCTGAGGCCCTGGTCACTATACGGAACTAACACGTAGATATTGCCAGCTCCATCATCGGTGACCCTCAGACCAAGGCTAGCTGGCTTGATGATGATATTGCTGGCTGATGAATTGTTGCCACCACGCCGGGTAACTTTGATCCAGGTGTCGGAGGAATAAAGGAACTGTGTCCAGCCCATCGTGATCCAAATATCGGCCTCGATGGTGATTCCATCATCTGCAGTGGTGGTAGACGAAAGATCGCCTGGAATGATGATGTTCCCTTGGCCATTCCGGGGTATTGTTTCGTACACGAAGGAGTTATAACTGAACAAAGTTAACTAAAATGTACATCAAATTCTGGAGGTTTATTACTATGTATTGTTTGAATCTGCTGTTGACTTGGCCCAAACAGAATACACGTGCGATTGCCGCACATTGCCTTCCTCGACTGGAGTCTCCCAGTTTACTTCGCCATTGCCGTGCCACCAGGTTTGTAAGCTGGACAGCGATGCAGTGGCGTTGCCGGGAGCAATGCTGTCAGCATGACTTCCTGGGAGATATCGAATAACTAGAAATAATGAAAAGAGCGAGAAATTGGACCACATATTTGGCGTTGAAGATGCTGAAACTTTAGCCAGGTGCTCATTGAATCACCTCAAGGCAAGAATGCTCTCGTTATATGAGATTGAATATGGCTCCGCTTCCAATAAGTAATACAATAACGCGGATCTAGATTCAGACTTGCCTTATTCTGCTCCATCTCCTCTGAAGAAGTTGAGCACAGGACAACTTACTAGGTCTATTGAAAAGGATTGGCTAACAAGCATTGAAATGAGCAGCATCCTGGATCAGCCTGAATCTCGGCGATGAAAGACAAGTCCACTGGCACTTGCCGTTCGGAGAGGAAGCATCATAGTCATCCTTAGCTCTAGGATTAAAATCTCACTATGAACAAATGTACAAACGAACGGCTCACCCTCCGAGCCTGGAGAACGCGCACGCGCTCAGAAACTACCTAAGCATCAAGGGCGGGGTAGCGAAGGATGTAACAATTCCCCTTGCAATCTCCCGATCACCGGACCTTTAATTATCTCACCATCATAGACGCTAATACTCTACGCTTGTAGAAACGGCCCGATCTGGGGAGTTGCTGCACCATAATGCTTCTACCTCTGTGATGCACTTAGAATTGTGCTGCTGCGCAGCTACTGGCTCGTGTACATGCGCGCAGAAATCAACCCCTTAAAAAATAATTTGGTGTAGAGGATAGATCAACTTTGCCTCAATCGATGTTGGCTGGGACTTCATACTTCTCTCTTCACATCACGTTGACAATAAAGAGACCAGGTCATTACGAAGTACTCGATGTAGTCAATTGGCAGTTGAGCCGTCCAAAGCGAGATGGCAGATGCGGCGGCGCTTCCGCGGTCGCTGCGGCAACGGTCACACCTCGTATCACCTAAACATCCTTTAGGTCGGACCCTCATCGCACGAGCTTGACCATTACCAGAAATACATGAATGTCATTGTTCTAAAGAATAACTATTATCTCTGAGCTGCTTCAAGGACAGATATACCCAAGATTGGGACACATTCCCACCCCAAATTTCATCGCAACCGCAACTGTGCGCAAAATCGATGATATAAAGTAAACACAGCTCACTTGCTACCGGCGCATCGTTCGCTGAAAGGAATTATTCGAGATGACGAGTCCAAATACACCGTCGGGACCTCCGTCCTACGAACCCCCATTGTATGGAGAAGAAAATAGCTCTACTCCTACAGGTCAAACCTCAGATGGATCGCAAATCCGTTTGTTGACTTCTCAAGACGACTCAAATAGTCGACCGTACGTATCACAGAGATTACTACCTCATCCTCTAGCGGTTTATAGAAAACCATTTTCAGACTCGGTTCCAGAGCATCTCAAGTCTCTCAAGAGAGAGAGAGAAGCAATCTCGGCCTGCAAGCTGCAGATAAAGAAGAAGCCAGAGCCAGTAGTAGATTTACCAAATCTACCTGAAGGGCCTTCGAAGCGGAGATCTTTGCGAAGATCTATCAATATTTCTCCATCAAATGTCGGATATCAAGCGAGAAATGCAGCAAGCTCACACTATAGAATAAATAGTCCTTACACGGCTCGCCGATCATACCAACCCACCGTCACATCATCCCACTCACGAGCACCTTCCATCATTGATACGGCACCGCCAATGGCACCTCCTGACTCCCAATACACAGCGTACTCCCCTACTGGGCGTCAATCACCTACTAGACCCTGGACTCCTTCCAGAAACTCTGACGAATTCAGCAGACCGCCGCCTTCAAACTTATCGTTTGAGCCTGCAGATTTGAACGGTAGCCCGAGACCTGGGACTCCTTCATCTAGGTACGGTGGGAGTCCAAGACGACCTTTACCTCCAGCGCCCCTGTTTTCCGGTCCCGGCGCATCGGCACGCAACTCAACCTTTGCGGATGACGCCACGATCTCAATTCCCCTGGAGAATGATATAGGCGACGGAGATGATGTATTTGGCCCCGATAGCCCTCTCAAACCGGGTCTGAAGACGAGGGAATCGTATATGACAAGTGATACTTTGACAGACGAGAACGAGAATGATGAATACTTCGAACACTATGGCCCGGCACCGGACGGGAAACAAGAGCGACGAGGAGCTCGACAAGCACAGATGGCCAAAAAGGAGGTCCGGTTGATCAACGGAGAGCTCATTCTCGAGTGCAAAATTCCTACTATATTATACAGTTTCTTGCCTCGGAGGGATGAAATCGAATTCACACATATGAGATATACGGCTGTAACTTGCGATCCGGATGACTTCGTCTCTAAAGGATATAAACTGCGCCAAAATATCGGAGCCACGTCGAGAGAAACGGAGCTGTTTATCTGTATCACCATGTACAATGAAAACGAGATTGATTTTACTAGAACTATGCACGCAGTCATGAAGAACATCTCTCATTTCTGCTCTCGAAAGAAATCGAGGACTTGGGGGGAGCATGGATGGCAGAAGATTGTTGTCTGTATTGTTTCTGATGGCCGACAGAAGGTGCATCCTCGAACACTGGACGCGTTGGCTGCAATGGGCGTCTACCAGGATGGCATTGCCAAAAACTTGGTGAATCAAAAAGAAGTTCAGGCTCACGTGTACGAATATACCACGCAGGTCTCCCTCGACTCGGATCTGAAGTTCAAAGGAGCTGAAAAAGGAATTGTCCCCTGCCAGATGATATTCTGCCTGAAGGAGAAGAACGCGAAAAAGTTGAATTCCCATCGTTGGTTTTTCAATGCCTTTGGCCGAGCGCTCACGCCAAACGTCTGCATTCTCTTGGATGTGGGTACAAAGCCCGGCAGCAACTCTCTCTATCACTTGTGGAAAGCTTTCGATACGGATTCCAATGTTGCTGGCGCTTGCGGCGAGATCAAAGCAATGAAGGGCAAATTTGGCCTCAATTTGTTGAACCCTCTTGTCGCTTCTCAGAATTTTGAGTACAAAATGTCTAATATATTGGATAAGCCGCTGGAAAGTGTGTTTGGCTACATCACTGTGCTACCAGGTGCCTTGAGTGCCTACAGATACCATGCGCTTCAGAATGATCACACAGGGCATGGGCCATTGAGTCAATACTTCAAGGGGGAAACTCTGCACGGGCAAAATGCAGACGTCTTCACAGCAAACATGTATCTGGCAGAGGATCGAATCCTTTGTTGGGAGTTGGTAGCGAAGAGAAATGAGAGATGGGTATTGAAGTACGTCAAGAGTTGTACTGGAGAGACTGATGTGCCTGGTAAGCTCTTCGATATATTTAGGTGAAACTGGGCTGACTTCTCAGATACCGTTCCTGAATTCGTCTCACAAAGAAGGAGATGGCTCAATGGAGCTTTCTTTGCAGCTGTCTATTCTTTGGTACATTTCCGTCAAATCTGGCGGACTGATCACACCATCGGCAGGAAGATCCTGCTTCACATCGAATTCGTCTACCAATTCATCAGCTTAATCTTCACCTACTTCTCCCTGGCAAACTTCTACCTGACCTTCTATTTTGTGTCCGGTTCACTTGCTGCATCAGAAGTTGACCCCTTTGGGCATGGTATTGGCCTCATTATCTTCACGGTCCTACGCTACGTCTGTATACTTCTCATCTGCACGCAATTCATCCTTTCCATGGGTAACAGACCCCAGGGTGCCAAAAAGCTCTACCTTACTTCCATGATTATCTATAGTATAATTATGGCATACAACACCTTTGCGGCATTTTGGATCGTGATCCGTCAGTTCACCAAAAAAGACCCGAATCTTGGTTATAACATCTTCACAAACCTGATCGTCTCTACCGCTTCTACGATAGGCCTATACTTCCTCATGTCCTTCCTGTACCTTGACCCTTGGCACATGTTCACCTCCGCCGGTGCTTACTTTATGCTCCTGCCGTCATACATCTGCACGCTACAAGTCTACGCCTTCTGTAACACACATGACATATCCTGGGGGACTAAAGGTGACAACGTAATTCACACCGATCTTGGAACAGCTCGCGGCAAAGGTAGCACAGTCGAGCTCGAGATGCCCTCGGAGCAGCTCGATATCGACTCGGGCTATGACGAGGCACTGCGCAATCTACGCGACCGTGTGGAGGTCCCGAAGCCCGAGATCTCGGAGTTCCAGCAGCAGGAAGACTACTACAAATCTGTGCGCACATACATGGTGGTATCCTGGATGATTGCTAACGCCATCCTTGCCATGGCTGTCAGTGAGGCGTATGGGATTAAGCATGTGGGAGACAACTTCTACTTGAGTTTCGTCCTCTGGAGTGTAGCGGTGTTGGCGTTCTTCCGTGCTATTGGGTCTAGCACATTTGGATTCATCAACGCGGTAGAGGCTGTGGTTGAAGGAAGAGTGAGAATGCGGATGAAACTACCGAAGTGGGCGGGGGGCCTGGGTGAGAAGCTGAGAGATGGGGCGAGTTCTTTTGGGAGTAGTGTCAAGAGTTGAATAATGCGAATATGGCGTGATCCTTCAAGAAGAGCGGTTCGAGGTAGGGTACTTGGAATCTGATGAAGGATGGTAATGTGGTGTTGCTTGTTGTCTATGTACATGAATGATCGAAACGGATATATCTGGGCCTTGGGAGAATTTTGGCCCGGATTTGGATATGGGATGAATGCTGGAGTAATTGTTTTTAGAATATGATTTTTATGCTTCTAAACGTATTTGTGACCTTTGTTGTCGTCACATTGATCCCAGTCTCCTCGTCTCTCCATGGGAAGGAAGGTGAATGAGACAAGTGTTCCTAGGCCCTTCACGTACACAGTTGTCTGGTTGCTAGATTTTAAGAGGTGGTGTCTCCTGCGTCTCTTCACCAATTGATGTTCATATAGTTCGACCTTTCGATCTGTCTTGTGACGTATGGCAGATCGCTGGTTATTGATATATGTCATCTTTCAAGTAATACAGATCAAATGGTCTGATTCCGAATGTCGAATATACGACCTCGGGGTACACGTTGTCAAGCTGGAGAGAGAGCACAGTAACTCTTGTCAAAATTAGGATTACTTTCATTGTGTCATATATGTCATTTTATTCGGTCTTGACACCTTTTAGTTCACTCATAAATCTTGAAGATCCATGGCCAGGCAGGGAGAAGTGGGAAATTGCAAGCCTTTACGGCTGTTCAAGGTCTTCTGCAAACGCTTTATCACGAGGGAGTCGACTGTGTGGAAATAATTGTACATAAAAGGGCTTCGAGACCATTGTGGAGTCTTGAAGCCCTAGAGAGAGGGTCAAATTGTCAGAGAAGTGGATACGCTGGACCAAGCTGATAGCATTGTTGCGAAGGAGACTTCAAAAAACGCTTTTCGCTTTCGTTATAAGTCTAATGCGTGTCTACAAGGAGTTCTCATCCGCATTTTCCTCAGGTACATCCCCTGAGAACTTCCGTGATATATCTTCATACAACCAATATAAAACGACCATTAGCTCCCTTGTAGCATCGGTAGAGGTTACTCAGAGGAAATAGTCAGGCGTGCGTCGTGAAACCATCGGTTCGCCTGCGCGTGGGCAGGGGTCAAATTGTAGGAATGTGTATTTCAGGTGCTCGTCAATTTCCATGATGGCTGCTTGATTGCCACATCTGTAACAGTAATTGGGTGCTGAAGACGTTAGACCATCAACTTTTCTGACACGAGGGGTGGACAAACCAGAGAAGATAGTAACCACGTTTCGGTCTTGAGACCAATTGTACCCCTCCATAACCAACTGATGTGCTCTGGCGACGAGAGTTAACCCGTTATTGTGATTGAAGGCCTCAGAAATGTCCTGGCCAAATGTATATCCTGCTCCTCTGGGAGAAATTCCCCATCCACATCTGTCATCTGGATCTGACCATAAAAGGTCACACATGGGACCTTCGTGCGGCACCTCTTGTATGCGATCGAGCGCTCTAATGTTATCAAGTGTGTCGATGCTGGGTGAGAGACCGCCGTGGAGGCAGAAAATCTGGTTATCGATCAGAGCGGTGAGAGGGAGGTAGTCGAAGAGATCGGTAAAGTATTTCCACACGTTTGCATTGCCGTACTTTCGAAGACATTCGTCGTAGAAGCCGTAGACTTGGGTGATTTGGCGAGACTCGTGATTACCGCGCAGAATTGTAATGCGCTGAGGGTATCGAATTTTGAGAGCTACAAGGAGCGTGACGGTTTCGACGGAGTAGTATCCTCTATCAACATAGTCACCTGTGGTCATAACTTAGCTTTTGTATAAAGACGATCAACAGGCCACTTGCCCATGAAAAGATAATTAGTATCTGGATTTGGGCCACCAATTCTGAATAGCTCCATCAGGTCATGAAATTGACCATGAATATCTCCACACACTGTCACCGGGCATTTCTGCACAGTTCGTCAGTCGTTGTTCCTTGCTCATCCCTCAAGATTGGATTTCCCTACCACCGGTTGCACATTCGATTCGTCCTGCAAAACTTCTCGCGCCTAGATATACAGTCAGGATATCCTCTACAACTTTGACTGATCAAGCTCTTGTGAGGCCACGTACTTTATCGCACAAACGCTGCACGTCTACCTCTGCCAACTGCTTGCATTGCATCAGGCTCTCAATCCACCCGTCGAGCGTGGGGATCGACGCAGGCTCCGCAGCTGGCGACAACCTCGCGGGTTCGGGTGCAGCGCCTACATCTGACATATTGGTATCCATGATCCCTCAACTGCTGAGGTTGTCCGATCGCGGTAGAGAAGAGAGCTCGAGCTTGGTATGACGACAAGGGACGCGTGTGGGTGTCAGGCTCCTTGGAACGGCGAGTAGTTTGGCACTTTGATCGTGAGTGCAGAGGGTTATTGTGCGAATAGAGGGAGTAGTTAGTTGGGTATCACAAATTCAATGTGGAGAGATGTAAATATGGGGTTGCGAGTAGCAAGGTGCGTTCTCTGTATCATTTCTCGCTAAGACTGAGGCGGTGATGCAGCAAGGCATGCAGTTGCAGCGGAAGCGGAGCTCGAACCTCTGCCAAGAAATAAGTGGACTTTTGCAGACATTCAAAATGCGTTACTGTACCACATTTTGACTAATTATTTTCGATAGAGGTCTGCCCAATAGATTAATAATATAATTAAGACCTCTGGAAAGCTGCGTTATGAGAACAATTTTGAGTGAAAGGTGTTATAATTTATAGGTATCTGCATCTTGAATGTAAAATGAACGTCAAATCAATCCTAGCCCCACTGGACCACCGCCATTGCTCTGCTCTGTGGAAGCTGTATCACGCCCAATGAGGCTCTTGAAATCTAGGCCTACTTCTGCTAGCATTTTGGCATGTTCCTTGGCTTGGTCCATGCATTCCGTCCAAACTTGTCCTCCACGTTCAGTGCTGCTCAGTTGACGAGCAAGTATGGTATTGAAGTCGTCTACTTGTTCCTTAGCCCATTTCACACAAGCGCTCATCATCAAAGGCGTGAAACAAGCCTGGAAGGTGGACACTGTGTTTCTTATGATAGTGAAATAGACGAAGGAAACTTCCCACATGTATTGGTGAAGATTGCCCTCAAAGATGCATTGTCTATATCGCATTAGTCGACGATATTGCGGGAACCTTTCGAACGTACCTGGATCGCTTGTGGATAATATTACTACGGGCCTCAAGATATGCTTCTCGGGCACGATCCTCAAAGTCTAACCGTCTCAACCAGTCAATGTTGAGCCTTGTTTTCTTGGCTTCGTTATGTGTTTCAACGAGGTCGCGGGTGATCAGCCCAGCAAGCTTCGATGCTCTCTCGTCGGCTTTGAAAACTATGAAGTCTTGCGCAACTACGTTGCTCTTGAGACCTCTCGCCAGGGCCTTGAGCTTCTCCACACGCTGCACAGCGGCTTCGAAGCGTTGAAGTGCAATGTCGATGTCCAGCTCGTCCACTTGACTCTCTACCCAGCGAAGAGTTTGCTGTTTGCCATCGACCTCAATGAGCATGTCTTTAATGTCTGATAGTGATAACGTCTCCAGCAACTCTGTCTTCTTTAGGAGGCCAGGGTCTCGTGATGCAAAGAAATTAATGGTCTCCTTGGCCTTATTGCTCGATTCCATTTCGGATCGAAGACCCTTCCTTAACTCCTCAACAGCTTTTCTGAAATTCATCATCAAGGCTTGTTTCTCACTATCGTCGGGCTTCTCTGTTCGATAGGTGTGTGACTCCTGGCCAACACCTCTGATCGTGATAGCATCAGCAATTTTGTTCCTCCCACTTGAAGACTCACTGCTCCCAGCCAGATCAACCATTTCGATATCGAGCAAAGGCCAACAGCGATCTGCAACCAGTTTGGAAGGAGCACTGCGTTGATCTGCGCTACTCATGCCTTCTACTTTGCGCTTTTTCCTGGAAGCAATAAGGAGATGATCATTGAGCAAAAAGATCTGCATGGCTCGCCGTGACTTCCAGGTCGCATTGTCTAGTTCAATCCATAGACCGGCATTTTGAACGACATGACGACCAGGAAGCGCAGGAAGAAATTTCTGGGAACCCTCGACATTTTTCCATAGAGCCTAAAACAATCAGCTTCCGTAATCCTAAAGACATTGGGGACAGATGCACCTGAAGCTGCGAATTCCACATTGCAGTACGGTCTGCTACAGAACTCCTTTTGTCCCTCTTGCTCAACGTCGAGGAGAATCCACTGTCGAAATCGGATGAAGCAGCGCCTTGTGATGAGGCGGACCTCAAAGCAGTGGTATTGGTCTTGAGCTCTGACATCAGATTCCGCAAAGCCCGCATCTCTCCCTTGAGCTTTTCAGCCTCTTTACTGATCTTGATAAACTGTGTTCTGTTCTGGTAAATGTTCTGCTGAAGGTCCGTTGACGCTCGGTTTTTGAGCTTCCTCAACTTTTCCTGATACTCGTCAATGTCCTGCTCCGATGCATCGCTTAGCAGGCCCGCAACGTATTGCTCCGGGCGTAAGTTTGGGTCTCGTAATGCTTTATTGTCAACAGCTAGCCCAGGACCCCTCGCCGGCGAAGGACCTCGTCCACTGCCATTCTGGGTTGAATATTGACTTGGTAGGTTAGGGATAGCAGGTACAGGAGGCTTTGTAGCATCGAAGTCCGCAGGAAGGTTGTTGAAACGGGTAGAGTATCTTCGTTTGACGAGATCTGAGGTCTATTATGAAGTTAGAGTTCTTTGGTCACAAATAAGCAAAGTTCGATTGATACCTTTCCTCCTGCTACGGGTGGTCGTTGTGTTGGAGGACTATCGAAGGACGACTTTCCGGCTGTGCTTCGAGGAGCAGCTCCAGGCGGCTGCTGTATAGGGCCAGATATCTGTTTAGGAGCGCTGATGTTTGGACGAGCCTTCCTCTTGGTTCGAAGTGATATTCCCTTGGAGTCCGACATCTCGAAGCAGACAGTTGAGAAGATCAATGGAGTCTCGTTCTGACTTCTCCCCTGAGGTGTTACAAGTGGATGTGCGAGTGGATGTGGCTTGGCCCTGAGGGCCTGGCCCGTGCGCAGTAATCTGTGAGGCTTGGAATTTTTGAGCTTCCGGACATTCAGAGCTCTCTCAACGCATCTCCAACGCCCATCTCTCTTCAACATTCAATCGCACGCGTTTCGGTCTTCGCCATGGTCCAAACATCCACTATCGTCACTGCTACTGTTGGCGGAATTGCTGCGGGCTTAGTTGCATAGTCAGTTTTTTCCCATCGAACGCCTCTAATGCCCCGGAGTCTAAAGCCTTGTCTGCTATTCAAGAAGCTTCCAATATCTTATCCTCCTGTTAACGGAATAATCAATGCTGATTTGCCTCAAGTGCAGTATACTTTGACCACCGAAGGCGAACGGACCCGAATTTCAGGAAGCAATTGAAGAAAGAGTCGAAGAGACAGGCTCGTGCTGCAAAGGAGGAGGCAGCAGCCCATAACGTCAGGAAAAGAGCTGCTCTTCAGACGGCCGTGGAAGAAGCGAAAGAAGAAGGTTTCCCTGCAGATGTCGAGGAGAGAGAGGCATACTTCATGGAGGAGGTTGCAAGGGGTGAGCAACTGAGCGGAGAAGGTACAACCCATTGGACTTTTCGAGAGAGATTATTTACTAATAACAACAGGCTCCGATAATATCGAAGCCGCTCTATGCTTCTACAAGGCTCTGAAAGTTTACCCACAACCTTCGGACTTGATCTCCATCTACGACAAGACCGTTCCGCGTGCCGTTTTGGATATTCTCGCTGAGATGATCGCAGCTGATTCTGATTTGCATGTTGGCCCGTTTAGTGGTAGCTCGGGAGGTTCTGATAGTGGAATACCTGGCACTGGTGGGGTTGGATTGGACTGAGGGTCTGTTGGATGCGTTAGAAATTCCCCTCTCTACGACTTCTTTGCGAAAACGACTAGATGGCGGCATATATCTGGTACTTGTCGCGCCGCTCCGATTCTTTCTATGCCTGTACAATTGTAAATATTATGAGGGTATGGCTAGCAGAGGCTAGACTGGGCGCTAAATGTAATGTTATTGGGTTCGGGTCTCTCATTCTCTATCGTGCATGCTTGTATTGGGAGTATTTGCACCATCAAAGAACTAATAATGAAGATCTATAGCTATATCTTACACTATGTGAATGGAATTTCCGGAGCATTGCAAACAAGCATTGGCTAAAGCTCAATATTAAGATCAAAAGTAGTTATATTGATTAGAAACCTAGATGAATGAAACCTGCGAAATTTGCGAACTATATGCTTACAGATAAATACTATTGAAAGTGATCCATAGGTTGATTTTCGTAAGGAAAGGCTGGAACTGAATCATTGTATTGCATTCCGTATCACAGTCTTTGTATATCGGAGATTTTGCCCCTTTAACGCCCCCTGACACGGCAGCCTCCACATGCAGGGGTATCAATGTGACGGAACGGTTCGCGTCTTGCGCGCCGGACATTTAATTCCATCACATCTGGAAAATCAACAGAACCTCATCGCAACTCCTCGCCACGAATAGCGCAGCTGAGCTCACTTTGTCACCAGTGAGTTGCAGACTGATAACCTCCGACCTCCTACAAAATTCTAGAGATGCCACGCTCATCGTAGAGAAGCAAACACCATGTTAGAGGTCACCTCCCCCGAGGCCCCTTCTGCCAACGGTCTCAGTGCAGGGGCAAATGGCGGATTTCAAATCGACCCTGTGTCGATACTTGAGCACCTCACTCAAGTATGTGAGATCACATTAGGAGCCTCCAAACAGGAGCTGGAGAATGTGGGGAGTCTCCTCTCCAAGTCCCGGGTCTCTGAGACAACCCAGCGTGTGCAGCGCTGGGCGGAGTCGCAGTCTGTTCTCTATGTACAGAAGGATATTGCATCTGTAGATGCTATAGATGGACCACTCGATGAACAGAGTACGTAACTTTGAGAGAAGATGGTGACTTTAGCTGACAGTTGTGGGCAGGCCCAACGAGGTACACCTACAGTCTTGCCACGGATTTTTCGTTCTCCACTTCGACGACAGCATCGATAGCTCTTTTGAAACGGCCATTTCCTATAGATCCTACGATACCCATTACTTCACAGATACAGATAATTAATCTCCCGGGCGTGGCTTCGCTGAGCAGCACCACTGGTGGTCAAGGTGCATCAGTTTCTCCTTTCGAAATATTACATTCTGTTGTACACCTAGCGCTGGCGCCCTACTTTGATGCGTATACCAAAACTCAGCAGACGACAAATGGCACACGAGCCCGGTCGGATGTGGATGCAAAAACTGGGATTCCGGTGACGAAGAAGAGGATAGCAGAGTTAGAGTTGAGCTTACTACATCTGCAACAAAATATTGAGATACCAGAGTTGGTTTTGCCCATGCACGCTATGGTTCAAAATGCGCTGGAGGAAGCTGTTGCTCGGAATATCAGACCTTCGGCAGAACTCATACCTTCGACTTTGATCCAAGACAGCACGTTCCTCAACAGTTTACAGTCCCATGTCAATGGCTGGATCAAATCAATACAGACTATCACGAAGCTTGATAGAGATCCCGCTAGTGGAACAGCAACACAAGAGATCAATTTCTGGCTTTCCATGGAGTCTGCTTTGGAAGGGATCGAAGGCCAACTACGCAGCGATGGAGTGACACTCACTATGGAAATTCTTCGAACGGCCAAGCGATTTCAAGCAACAGTCAGCTTTTCTGCTGACACCGGTCTGAAGGAGGCTACAGAGAAAGTCCAGAAGTATAACCAGCTTATGCGAGATTTCCCCTTGGATGAGCTTCTGTCCGCTACGTCTTTGTCCAAGATCCAGGATGCTCTCAATTTGATTTTTACACATCTCAACAAGAAGCTTCGTATCTGTCCATATCCTATTCGACGAGCGCTACCGCTCGTGGAGGCCATATCTGCAGATCTTGACACACAGCTCCATTCACTGCTGCATGGCCGGTCGTTGATGCACTTGGACTACCGGGAATTCAAGAGTCTCATGTCTAGTGCCGAGTCAATCTGGAATATATGGGATGCGAATATCAAAGAGTTCACCAACGTGGCCCGCGAAGTTACCCGCCGACGAAATGAGAAGTTCATTCCGATTAAGATCCAATCGAGACATGCAGCTCTTCAGGCACGGTTGAAGTATGTCACCACCTTCCGTGACAATCATGAGCAGCTTCAAAAGACCATTGTTAATGTTTTGGGGCCTAAGAGTGAAGATGGTATTGATGGGCCTTCCACTGGTGTTGTCCTCGTTGAGGAAATGGGCGATGTTGATGCTGTTGAAGAGGTCCAGCAAGCTTACGCAGCCCTTAATAATGTGGATCTACTGGATGTATCTCCTGAAGGTACACAGATTTGGGTTCAGGCAGAGATGACTTACAATGAGCGGACATCGCGTGTCGAAAACTCTATCATCGCCCGGTTAAGAGATCGTTTGGCCACGGCTAAGACTGCCAACGAAATGTTTCGGGTCTTCTCGAAGTTCAATGCGCTCTTCGTGCGACCCAAGATTCGCAGTGCTATAACTGAGTATCAGACACAATTGATCGATAACGTCAAGCACGATATTTCTTCCCTCCACGAGCGCTTCAAGCAACAGTATGGCCACTCGGAGGCTCATGCCATGGCGCAGCTGCGCGATCTCCCCCCAGTATCTGGGGCCATAATATGGGCTCGTCAGATTGAGAGACAACTAGATGGCTACATGGGAAAAGTTGCGGACGTTCTTGGCACCGACTGGGCTCTTCACGCGGAAGGGCAGAAGCTGCAGACTGAAAGCAACATGTTCAGGAAGAAGTTAGATACTCGACCAATCTTCGAGGCGTGGCTCCACGATGTCCAACGGAAACAGGTCTCGATCGCTGGACGGCTGTTCAACATCAACAAGATTCGGGCTGCCAATAATGCTCTCGAATTAAATGTAAATTTCGATCCTCAAGTCATCGCCCTTTTCAAGGAGGTTCGAAATTTATTGTGGCTCAATTACGCTGTCCCTCACCAGATTAATAATGTTGCTAAGGAAGCCAAGCGAGTATATCCGTATGCTGTCAGCTTGATGGAAAGTGTTCGCACATATACTCAAACCGATCGACAGATATCGCAAATGGTTGAGGTTGCAGTTCTCTTGAGTGGCTACGTTCAAGACGTTCAGGCTCTGATATCGAAAGGAATCCCCTTGAAGTGGGAGTCATTCATCCACTCCTACGATGTTCACATTAAGCAGAACTATATGTCTCACGGCTCAATTGATCATATTCCTAGCGGGCGCAGCGAGAGTAAGCATGTCCAATTCGTCCGGGAATTCGCCGCTTCTGTTTCTGTGCTTCAAGGGAAAGCTGCAACTCTTTCCACAATAAACGCCACTGTTCAGAAAGCTCTTCTTGAATTAGAGACATGTCCTTACGATGCGGCAGCATTCCGAGCTCGCCTGGAGACTATTCAGATGGCAGTGGATCAGCTTAATTTGGAAAACTACGTGAATCTGGCTTACTGGGTCCGTCAAATGAACAACAGAATAAAAGAAACATTGCTCAGGCGGTTGCATCGGGCAATCGACGCGTGGATCGAAGCCTTTGAGGATGAACGCACTGGAGGAGCCAATGATGATAGTCGGAAGAAGCGCTTCAGCACCGTAGAAGGCTCTGAACCACAACTTGATAACAACCCAGCACTGAAGCGGCTTGTGCTTGAAATATCTATGAGGAATCAGGTCATCTACCTTGAGCCTCCGTTGGAGCATGCCAGAGCTAGTTGGTTCCATCAACTTCATGAGTGGCTCGGAGTCGTCTGTAATCTTCGAAAAGTAAAGGCTTCAAGATACGAGATGACACTTGCCACGACAAGTGATACAGAGGACTGCTTTACGGACCTTCCAGCATCATGTGCAGATAGCTTGTTGCGGGTATACAGTTCTGTGGAGGCGAAGCTGCATTCCATTAGTAGTTATGTGGACAAATGGCTACAGTTCCAGTCGCTCTGGGATTTGCAATCAGATATGGTATACGAAATGCTCGGCGAACAACTTCCGAAATGGCTACAATTACTTCAGGAGATTCGAAAGACTCGATCGACTTTTGACACAACTGAAGTCAGTCGTTCATTTGGCCATCTCACTATCGACTACGATCAGGTACAGACGAAGGTCAATGCAAAATACGATCAATGGCAACATGAGATACTAGCTAAGTTTGGCGGAAGACTGGGCGACCGCATGCGTGATGTCTATACGGAAATTGAAAAGGCACGAAAAGATCTCGAAGTGCAGTCATTAGAAGCTACATCTACCGCTCAAGCTGTGCAGTTCATCACGATTGTACAAACATGCCAGCGCAAAGTCAAGACTTGGGGTCCAGAAGTAGACATATTTAGGCAAGGACAGACAACGCTCGTTCGGCAGCGCTATCAATTCCCTGCAGATTGGTTGGGTGTAGACCAACTTGACTCAGAATGGACGGCGCTCAATGAGATTCTCATACGGAAAGCTAAGATTGTGCAAGACCAGAATGATGCTCTCCGCGCCAAGATTACTGCTGAGGACAAGGTAGTTGGGGAGAAGATCGCAGAGATCACTGCCGAATGGAACGAAGAAAAGCCTGTCTCTGGTACAATTGCTCCAGATGTTGCATCTGCAACGCTGGCATCGTTCGAGACCCGCATAACCAGGCTCCACGAGGAATCTGATATGGTCTCCAAAGCCAAAGAGGCATTGGATTTACCCGCTAGTCCCGACACTGCTCTCTCTGCCATCCTTGAAGAAGTTCAGGATTTCAAGTCCGTGTGGGCTGCTCTGTCTACAATCTGGAAGAGCCTGAACGATCTTCGCGAGATACTTTGGAACAGCGTGCAGCCACGAAAGCTCCGAGGATCTATCGACGGCCTGATCAAGATGACGAAAGAGATGCCAAGTCGTATGAGACAGTATGCTGCGTTCGAACACATTCAGAACGTCCTTCGCCAATTCCTGAAAGTCAACCCTGTCATCACAGATTTGAAATCTGAAGCTGTGAGGGACCGACACTGGAACAAGATCTTTAAAGCGCTCAAGCCTGGCAAGCGATACTCACCTATCTCCATGACGCTTGGAGAGGTATGGGATCTGAACCTCGTTGCCAGTGAGGTTGTGATCAGAGATATCATCGCCCAAGCTACAGGTGAAATGGCTTTAGAAGAGTTCTTAAAGCAGGTCCGTGAGATATGGACCAACTACTCGCTCGACCTGGTCAACTACCAAAACAAGTGTCGACTCATCAGAGGCTGGGATGATCTATTCGCGAAATGTAGCGAGAACTTGAATTCGTTGCAAGCTATGCGACACTCTCCATACTACAAAGAATTTGAGGAAGAGGCGTCATCCTGGGAAGACAAACTCAATCGTGTCCATGTGCTTTTCGATGTCTGGATTGACGTTCAACGCCAATGGGTCTACCTTGAGGGTGTCTTCACAGGCAATGCGGATATCAAGCATCTACTCCCTATCGAATCATCCAGATTTCAGAATATCAACTCGGAATTCTTTGCTGTCATGAAGAAGGTCTACAAGCAACCCTTCGTATTGGATGTTCTGAACATATCCGGCGTACAAAAGTCACTTGAACGTCTTGCAGAGCTGCTAAACAAGATCCAGAAGGCTTTAGGAGAATATCTCGAGCGAGAACGTGTGTCATTCCCACGCTTCTATTTTGTTGGCGATGAAGATCTTCTTGAGATGATTGGTAATAGCAATGACACGCTACGCATTGCAAAACACTTCAAGAAAATGTTCGCAGGCTTGTCGGGATTGATCATGGATGAGGAGCACATTATCTCCGGCTTCACTTCTAAGGAAGGCGAAGAAGTTAGACTCAAGAAAGAAATTTCACTCATCAAGACGCCTAAAATCAATGATTGGTTGGCGCTGCTGGAGAGTAGTATGAAAGCCACTCTTGCGGAGCTCCTCGCCGAAGCAATAGAGCGGTACGAGCCATTGTTTGCGGCGGAAGACGTTGATCAGGCTGCTCTCAACGATTACATTGCGGCATTCCCCACTCAAATTGTTGTCTTAGCTACACAGGCTGTATGGACTTCTTCCGTAGAGAGAGCGCTCGAAGCAGGCGGGTCAACTCTGCAGAGCTTGTTCAACCAAGAAGTTAAGGTTCTTCGCCTTCTTGCATCCACGGTACTTGGCGATCTTGACCCGATTCAAAGAAAAAGATGCGAGGGTCTCATTACAGAATGTGTTCATCAGCGCGATACTATTGAGAAGCTTATCAAGCTCAATGCTAGCACAACAACCCATTACATGTGGCTCCTCCAAATGCGCTATGTTTACAAGCCTGAAGGAGACTACTTGCAGCGCCTTCACATTCGAATGGCGAATGCGAAGTTAAACTACGGCTTTGAATATCTAGGAGTTGCAGAACGTCTTGTACGAACCCCTCTTACTGACCGCTGCTTTTTGACCTTGACTCAAGCGCTATGTCAACGGCTGGGTGGGTCTCCCTATGGTCCAGCTGGTACCGGCAAAACAGAGTCTGTCAAGGCACTTGGTGTTCAACTCGGTCGCTTCACTCTCGTCTTCTGCTGCGACGACACATTTGACTTCCAGGCCATGGGACGGATTTTCCTTGGAATCTGCCAAGTAGGAGCGTGGGGCTGCTTCGACGAGTTTAATCGACTTGAAGAACGTATTCTCTCCGCTGTATCTCAACAAGTGCAGAATATCCAACTAGGCTTGAAGCAAGGCGCTGAAGATGAAAAGTCTCAGATTGAGCTTGTCGGTCGCCAATTGCGAGTGAATGCCAATACTGGCATTTTCATCACTATGAACCCGGGCTATGCCGGTCGCTCTAACCTCCCAGATAATCTCAAGAAACTGTTCCGCAGCGTTGCTATGTCAAAGCCTGATAAGGAGCTCATCGCCGAAGTTATGCTTTATTCACAGGGCTTCAATCAAGCCAAGCAATTGTCCAAGCAGACGGTGCCATTCTTCGATCGCTGCTCCGCTAGACTCTCCAAGCAAGCACATTACGACTTTGGGCTTCGTGCTTTGAAGAGTGTTCTAGTTAGTTCTGGAGGGTTGAAACGTACTCGCCTTACTGAAGCAGGTGGTCAGCTGGGTCCCGAAGAAGAGGTCGAACCCCAAATCATTGTTCAAAGCATCCGTGAAACAATTGCGCCGAAGTTGATCAAGACTGATGTGGATATTATGCGCACTATCGAGGGAGAGGCCTTTCCAGGCGTGGAGTATGTCCCAGCAAGTCTCGAGAAATTGCAGGCAGCCATCCACACTATTGCCAAGGAAAGACATCTTGTTGTCAACAATACCTGGATGACAAAGATCCTTCAACTCTACCAGATTCAAGGCATTCACCACGGTGTGATGATGGTTGGGAACTCTGGCTCCGGAAAGACAGTAGCGTGGAAGCTTCTCCTACAAGCGTTGCAGCAGGTCGAAGGAATAGAGGGCGTGTTCCATATCATTGACTCAAAAGTCATGTCAAAGGAAGCGCTATATGGAAACCTCGATTCTACCACCCGCGAGTGGACAGATGGTCTCTTCACAAGCATACTTCGCAAGATCGTAGACAATTTGCGTGGTGAAGAATCAAAGCGCCACTGGATTGTCTTCGATGGTGACGTGGACCCGGAATGGGTAGAGAATTTGAACAGTGTGCTCGATGACAACAAACTCCTGACATTGCCAAACGGAGAACGTCTAAATCTTCCTCCTAATGTCCGCATCATGTTCGAAGTCGAGACTCTGAAGTATGCAACACTCGCTACTGTTAGTCGTTGCGGTATGGTGTGGTTCAGTGAAGATACTGTAACTCCAAACATGATGGTCGCGAACTATTTGGATACTCTGAGGACCGTGGCTTTTGAGGACCTTGATGAAGATACTGTCGCGACTGGCCAGACTACGGCCAAAAATCTCGCTATACAAGCACAAGTGGCGGATCTCCTTCAGGCCTTCCTCACCACTGATGACTTCATCCTTGGTGCGTTGGAGCGAGCGGAAGGTTTCAATCATATTATGGAATTCACAGTTGCTCGGGTCCTGACTACCCTCTTCTCTCTGTTGAACAAAAGTGTTAGGGACGTCATAGAATACAACGCTCAGCACGTCGATTTTCCATTGGATCCCGAACAAGTGGAATCATTCATTGCGAAGAAACTCCTTTTGGCGCTGGTCTGGTCACTCACTGGTGATTGCCCACTCAACGATCGCAAGGCTTTTGGAGATGCTGTAGCCGCTCTCGCAACTTTTGGATCACCGCCAATGGGAGGTAACACTTCTCTCATTGACTATGATGTCACATTACCAAAAGCAGACTGGTCCTCATGGCAAAACCAAGTCCCAACTGTCGAAGTCAACACACATTCGATTACTCAGACCGATGTTGTTATTCCAACGCTTGATACTGTCCGTCACGAAGATGTGCTGTACTCCTGGCTTGCAGAGCATAAGCCTCTACTTCTTTGTGGCCCTCCTGGATCTGGTAAAACTATGACATTGTTCAGTGCCCTTCGAAAGCTGCAGAATATGGAGGTTGTCGGACTGAACTTCTCCAGTGCTACCACTCCTGACTTACTCATTAAGACTTTTGAACAGTATTGTGAGTACAAGAAGACGTTGAATGGTGTCATTCTTTCTCCTACCCAAATCGGACGATGGCTCGTTATCTTCTGCGACGAGATCAACTTGCCAGCACCCGATAAGTATGGCACGCAGAGAGCAATTTCATTTTTGAGACAGCTTGTTGAGCAAAATGGTTTCTGGAGGACCACGGACAAGACATGGGTGACTCTTGACCGTATACAGTTCGTAGGTGCTTGCAATCCTCCTACGGATGCTGGCCGTACGCCTATGGGTGCTCGATTCTTGCGGCACGCGCCCCTCATCATGGTTGACTATCCAGGAGAACAATCACTTCAACAGATCTATGGCACATTCACCAACGCAGTCCTCAAGATCATACCTTCTTTGAGAGGCTATGCTGAATCACTCACGAAGGCAATGGTGAAATTCTATCTCGAATCCCAACAGCGTTTTACGCCAAAGATACAGCCTCATTATGTATACAGTCCACGTGAGCTGACCAGATGGGTGAGAGGAATTTACGAGGCAATTCGGCCACTCGAGACTCTTACAGTGGAAGGATTGGTCCGTATTTGGGCCCACGAAGCTCTTCGACTGTTCCAGGATCGTCTCGTTGCAGAAGAGGAGCGCAACTGGACAGATGAAGCTGTGCATCGCATTGCAATTGACTTCTTCCCTACGATTGAGGAAGACAAGGCTCTCGGTGGCCCCATTTTGTTCTCCAATTGGCTCTCCAAGAACTATGTGCCAGTTGATAGAGAGCAACTTCGCGATTTTGTCAAGGCCCGCTTAAAGACGTTCTGCGAAGAGGAGGTCGATGTCCCGTTGATTCTCTTCAATGATGTACTGGAACATGTGCTTCGCATTGATCGTGTATTCAGACAGCCACAAGGACATTTGATTTTGATTGGAGTTAGTGGTAGTGGGAAGACAACTTTGTCAAGATTTGTAGCATGGATGAACGGATTGAAGGTATTCCAAATAAAGGTGCACGGCAAATATTCAGCGGAGGATTTCGATGATGATCTGCGAGACGTGTTACGTCGATGCGGTTGCAAGGGAGAAAAAATCTGCTTCATTATGGACGAGTCTAACGTCCTGGACTCTGGTTTCTTAGAGAGGATGAATACCCTTTTAGCGAATGCTGAAGTCCCCGGTCTATTCGAGGGTGACGAGTTCTCCTCGCTGATGACGAGTTGCAAAGAGGGTGCTCAACGACAAGGCCTACTTCTCGACTCGCAAGAAGAACTTTATAAGTGGTTCACTCAGCAGATTGTGAAGAATTTGCATGTTGTTTTCACCATGAACCCGCCCGAGGATGGACTATCTTCTAAAGCTGCCACCAGTCCGGCGCTCTTCAATCGCTGCGTCTTAAACTGGTTCGGAGACTGGTCAGACCAAGCCCTCTTCCAGGTCGGCACAGAATTGACCCAATCACTTGACCTTGATCGACCCAACTTCACAGCTCCTGACAGTATCCCCGTTGCCTACAGAGACCTTCGGCTACCCGCATCTCATCGCGAAACTGTCATCAATTCCATGGTCTACATTCATTACTCCCTCCAGCGCTTCAATTTCAAGCTTCTGAAGCAGCAGAGCAGAGTCACGTATCTCACACCCAGACACTTTTTGGACTTTGTTGCTCAGTATGTCAAACTTTATAATGAGAAACGCGAGGATCTCGAGGAGCAGCAACGCCATCTTAACGTCGGTCTTGAAAAGCTTAGAGACACTGTTGACAAGGTCCGAGATCTGCGTGTGAGCCTCGCTGAGAAGAAGGGTCAGCTCGAGCGCAAGGATGCCGAGGCCAACGAGAAGCTGCAGCGCATGGTCGCGGACCAGCGCGAAGCTGAACAACGGAAGACAACATCATTGGAGATTCAAGCTGCCCTAGAGAAACAAGAGGCCGAGGTAGCTGAGCGACGCGAGTTGGTATTGAGTGATTTAGCCAACGCCGAGCCCGCCGTCATTGAAGCCCAGAAGAGTGTCAGCAACATAAAGAGACAACATCTGACTGAAGTACGATCTATGGGTAACCCACCTCAGGGCGTCAAACTTGCGCTCGATTCTGTGTGCACTCTGCTTGGTCACAAAGTCGACAATTGGAAGACTGTGCAGGGTATTATCCGTAAGGATGATTTCATTGCCAGCATAGTTAACTATGACAACGAGCGCCAGATGACCAAGTCCCTGCGTCTGAAAATGCGCAATGAGTACCTTTCCAATGACGACTTCACGTTCGAAAAGGTCAATCGTGCTAGCAAGGCTTGCGGCCCTCTTGTACAATGGGTGCAAGCTCAAGTGAATTACTCCGAGATCCTCGACCGAGTCGGCCCGCTGAGAGAGGAAGTAAATTTGCTCGAGGAGCAGGCTCTCCAGACCAAGGCGGAAGCACAGGCAGTCGAAAACACGATCAACAGTCTTGAACACAGTATCGCTACGTACAAGACCGAATACGCTGCTTTGATCAGCGAAACTCAAGCGATCAAAACAGAGATGTCCCGAGTGCAGTTCAAAGTTGATCGTAGTGTGCGGCTCCTTGACAGTCTTTCTTCTGAGCGAGTACGGTGGGAGGAGGGCAGCAAGTCTTTCGAGACCCAAATCGGTACCCTTGTCGGTGATGTCTTAGTGGCTGCTGCGTTCCTAGCCTACAGTGGCCTCTACGATCAGCAATTCCGAAAGAACATGATGGAGGACTGGCTACATCAACTACAACTCTCAGGTATTAATTACAAGCAACACAATCCAGTCACTGAATACCTCTCCACTGCAGACGAGCGACTTGGATGGCAGGAAAACTCACTCCCAGTTGATGATCTTTGCACCGAAAATGCTATTATTTTGAAGCGTTTCAACAGATACCCATTGATCGTCGATCCTTCAGGCCGCGTTATAGAATTCCTGCAAAAGCAGAGCAAAGACAGACGCCTCACAGTAACAAGCTTCTTGGATGATTCTTTCACAAAGCAACTGGAGAGTTCGCTCCGTTTTGGAAACCCTATTCTGATCCAAGATGCCGAATACCTGGATCCAATTCTGAACCATGTTCTCAACAAAGAGTATCAAAAAACTGGTGGTCGTGTTCTTATTCAGCTTGGGAAGCAGGAAATCGATTTCTCGCCCGCTTTCAAGATCTACTTGTCGACAAGAGACCCATCGGCAACATTTGCTCCTGATATTTGCAGTCGGACTACCTTTGTGAACTTCACAGTCACGCAGAGCAGTCTGCAGACACAGTCCTTGAATGAGGTCTTGAAATCGGAACGACCTGATGTTGATGAACGCAGATCCAATCTCATCAAACTGCAGGGAGAATTCAAGGTCCATCTTAGACAATTGGAGAAGCGTCTTCTGCAAGCCTTGAACGAATCAAGAGGAAACATCTTGGATGACGACAATGTCATCGAGACGCTCGAGACATTAAAGAAGGAAGCTGCAGAGATCTCAACCAAGATGAGCAATACAGAAGGTGTAATGGCTGAGGTCGACGAAATCACGCTACAGTATAACATCATCGCTCGATCCTGTAGTGCAGTGTTTGCTGTTCTCGAGCAGCTGCATTACCTCAACCACTTCTACCAGTTTTCTTTGCAGTATTTCCTCGATATCTTCCATACTGTCTTGCACGATAATCCGAGACTAGCCAACGAAACCAATCACAATGTCCGGAGAGATATTATTATCGAAAACCTCTTTGTCACAACTTATCAGCGTACGGCGCTAGGTCTGCTCCAGAAGGACAGGATCACATTGGCAATGCTGCTTGCTCAAGCTGCGCCGTATAAGATGGACAAGAGCCTTATCGACGTTTTCCTTGATGAAAGTACTGTCGGCACTGACGTTTCGACGGAGTCCCACAAGAGAGATGAAGTGTTAGCCAGAGCATCTAAGCTGCCTGCTTTGAGGGGCAAGCTCGAAGGTGTCTCTCAGGAAGTATGGGACCGCTTCATGTTTGAGGAAATTGGAGAGAACCACGTGCCTCAAATTTGGGACGAGAGAACCGAGAAGCGGGATCAAGAGTTAATCTCGCTCTTACTTGTCAAGCTCTTCCGTCTTGATAGGTTTGTCCCAGCTGCTGAGCGTTTTGTCACCTCAGTTTTCGGACCTGGCCTCCTCGATACGACCGAGGATCTCGAGCGAACCGTCAAGCAAGTCTCTGCGAGCAGACCAATCGCCCTATGCTCAAGCCCGGGCTTCGACGCAAGCTATAAAGTGGATAACTTGGTTGAACGCTCAAGCGCCACATGCACCAATATTGCTATGGGTTCTAACGAAGGCTTAGCAAGCGCCGATAAAGCTATCAGTAATGCAGCTGCTAATGGTTCATGGGTTCTTGTCAAGAACGTCCATTTGGCGCCTACTTGGCTTCAGAGTCTTGAAAAGCGTATGGACTCGCTAAAGCCACATGCCGACTTCAGATTGTTCTTGTCTATGGAGTCTAGTCCAAAGATTCCAGTGAACCTACTGCGTGCCTCTCGCGTGCTGATGTACGAACAGCCCGCTGGCGTGCGTGCTAATATGAAAGATTCCATGGCGTCTCTCTCCACAAGAGCAGCGAAAACGCCAGTCGAAAAACAGAGACTCTACTTGTTACTCTCTTTCTTACATGCCGTGGTGCAAGAGCGACTACGATATGCACCGAACTTGGGCTGGAAAGGCTTCTGGGAGTTCAATGACAGCGATGTAAGTTTTGTTACCTCTTATCGACAAAATATATGCTGACTAGAATCTTAGTACGAATGCTCCGCCTTTATCATTGATACTTGGGTTGAGAGTGTCTCCGCAGGCCGCACCAACGTTGCCCCATCCAATCTCCCTTGGGAGATGATCCGCACACTCATTACCGAGACTTATGGCGGCAAAATTGATGATGAGTCTGACTTTTCTCGTTTGGACTCCCTAGTCACTTCTTTCTTGACCCCTTCCGCCTACGACATTGGCCACAAGCTTGTCGAGGGTGCAGCAGGACCTGGAGAAGATGGAAGTTTGGTCGTGCCTTCTGGCACTACTATCAATGAATTCAACGAATGGATCAAGGCATTGCCCGAGCGTGAGCCACCGACGTATCTAGGCTTACCCGCAAACGCAGAGAAATTGTTGCTTGTAGGACAGGGCAAGGCGATGATTGGGAATCTGGGGAAGATTACGGAGTTATTGGATGAAGGAGAGGCAATCATGGCTGAGGCTGCCTAGAATTTCTTTTGTTGGTCTTTCTTTTGTGTTGTGTCAATACGTACTAGGGGTATGACTTTGGGAGTTCAGTGAGGTTTTGAGATTGCCGGACCGCATACATGCATGGCATTGGGTTTGGAGCGCTTTATTATACCCGATTTGCTTGCGTTGTAGACTTACAGATTACCACTTTATACTCCTTCGTTGTGTAGATAGTCTCTCAAATCATGTTATCCTTCGTTTCCATTGGAATTAAGTGGTTCTTCAGTCCTGTGATTGATGAAATAACTTTCAGTGCCTTTTACAGGAAGTCCTTGGAGGTCACCCCCATTGATCACCTACTATCGAGACACCCATATGTGGGTCCCAAAGGCATGATTCCAGTTTGCTCAAGCATGATTAGCAGTGTATGATTCACGTATGTCTTTCTCGAATTCGGCTATCTACAATTAGAAAAAAACCAGGCTGACATGAACCAACATACCATTACAACCACCACACTCGCGGGAAAGGACGCAGCGATCTCAGAGTCCCCACGTGAAATTAGGCTTCCTCCCCCACCGCTTATATCCCAGCCTCGTCCCATTCCTGCCTGTTCTATAATAACCATCAGTAGAAGCTGACTGTGTTGAAGAAGATGGCAACGCAGTAAAAGAAATGCTGGAATTCGACGGATGTATGGGTGCCTGAGTGGCGTTAGGATATCGCAGACTGGCGCTCGGCTTCATGACACCGGCTGTAATTGTCATGTTCCGTAGTCCAGAACCTGAAGTTGAGAGGCCCGCCACTACGTAGACTATCTCGAGGGTTGTGGTATTGGCTGAGGTGGCAAGTGATTGGGTCTCTGACAGGCATGGTGCAGTCGTTGGAATCGTGGTATTCGGATACATTTGGGTGTAGCTAGTATTTGATAGTGTAGTAGAACTAGGTGCTATTACGGCACTTCTGGAGGGTGAAGACGACGAGTACGCGAAAGATCCATCTTCTTCTGGTTGAGATTGAGGGTCGACTTGCGCGGTTGGACCAATCGAGGCGAGGATCTTTCCTTTATTTGGTGGGCCTTGATATTGACCAGCATTGCATGCATTGTGAATACCACTGCATTTGTCTTCCCATCTCTTACAATTCTTGGAGCCTGTTGGTGGAGCTGTAGAATAGCAGTCTTTGGCCATACTCCAACATGTTGCAGTAGCCTGTAGAACGATGTGAGCAAAGCCTCTGACTCCATGGAATAGATTAACTTACATTAGTACAACCATCTGAAGTTGAGTATGAATCCAATTCTACACCCCACCAGTTGGCATTTTCCAAGATAGTGTTGGGTGGTGGAAGACCTTCACTTTGTATCTTGATAGACTCAACTTGGGTGGTGGCCGTGTTTCCCTCTTCGTACACGTCGGGTCCGGGAGTCTTATACGGTCCTTTTTGGGTGTATATATTGTAAAGAACTGATGGCGAGCTCATGTCCACATATCCTGGAATTTTAACCGTGTTTTGAGGTACAGCGTTTGAGGTTGAGTTCAAGAATATTTGCGCGCATCCGACGTAGAACTGCGGGTTCGGAGGAGTCTTGTCTGCTTGATGGAGAGCTAAAACTTCCGGGCGAACGAGATAAAAACCTCCAGCAAGACTTTTGGGTATGCTGACGGAGAGAGTACCATTATTTTTGATCAGCTTGTCTACACACCATTGAGATGTGCTGCTATCGTAGCCATCGTCCCAGATTTTGAACCAGCCGTCTCCAACTGCTGTGTCAGTTACAGAAGAGTTGACCCGCTTCATGTAAACGGCACAGGGGCCTTTATGTGAGGGATCGATAGCCCCAGGCTGGGAATTGTCAGGGTATTCTACAAACAAGAAGTCTAACTTCGCCCCTTGTGGAGCTGGACAGACACGGGCGACCCCCTTTGTACCGTCGAATCCTGTAAAACATTAGTGTCTCTTTATGACAGGGCTATAAGAACATACCACAGGCCATTTCGTCGCCATTCAGGTTATTGATCGGGAAAGTTGCATTACTCGGGGTCATGGGCATTCGAACGCATGTTCCAGGCCCTTGGTTTGCATCATTTATCGAAAGAGTTGTAAAGACAGTATGCGCAGCAGCTATCTTCAAAAACAACAGCGCATAAAATTTGATTATAGATGGCATCGCGAAGCTGTGTTTCATTTCAGGAACGTGTTGCTCTGGGTTTGCGTAGATGCCAAAGCATTTTTGTGAGAATACATTGCCAGTGCAAAGATATAGAGTGCAAGCCTGTGCTGTTATTCGACAGCATCAGAACAGCTTGAATCATGTTGTGATGTTTGTGTCGCAGATACTTGGAATCAGAGCCGTGGCAGTGTATTGATTGGATGTTAATAATACTTTATGTTGGTATTGTGAACAGGAGAGGCGGCTAAGCGGCTTCTGTGGCACATTCATCGCACCCGTGCTAGATCGAACAATGAATTACTATCCAATGGTGCTATGAACAACAATACAATGAATCTGTTGAACAACAAAACTAAGGTGATACAGCACGAGGCAACTAGAGAATTCTCCACTGAAAGAATCACTCACCACTCACAGACGATTCCCATATTGACTATCGTAAATGTCAGCCATATTCACCATATATAAGCCAGAATCGGTATGGATATACTATTTAACAGGTTTCTGAGTCTAATTGATCAACTGCATATCTTTTGGAAGATGTGCCTAAAACTCAACCGCTTGGACTTGGCAGTCCTACCTGGATCGCGCTCAACGTAGCCGCATGTCCAGGAACGCTACGCACAACAACTGGGGGATATGCAACACTCTTGCATACTGAATCGAAGGTAAAGAGATAATGAAGTTGAAGACAGCTCGTTCCCTTGGTTGGACATGCCACAGCCACAGAGCATGATCTCGCTGCTTTTGCGCCAGGCATACGGTTAAGTGGCCGTTTGGTGGCTTTCGCTGACGACTACTTATCTACTTCTATGAAGCTGACTCTGCCATATACATTTCAATGTCTCCATTCGTCGTGGGTCGTGCCACCCGTTCTCTAAGACTGCGCTCTTCAAGTTCCCTTATCATCTGCTCCGTCCCCGGGTGTTTATCGTGCACTTTACGCAAAGCCAGGAGCTTCATATGACTAACTATCCTCTTCCGCTCTTCGCGCAGCTTTTTGCTCGTGAGACTAGTGTCGCGAAACGTCGCATATAGGGGAGTGCTGGTGATGAGCCAGGTGTAGGAGACTCTAAACGCGAAAGCTAGGAGTGCGCGAACCAATCTACTGAATGCAAGTAAGAGCGTGCAGCTTGTTACTAGGACGGAAATTGGTACTAAGATCATGTTAGTATGATCTTTTCTGAGGACGCAGCGTACGGACTCATATATGCAAAGATGTCGCCCCACTGCCAGAGAGTAGGATCCTTCTGGCCAGTGAGATTCGTGGCATTCATGCCGAAGACTCCTGTGAAGAATGAAAGCGGGAGCTGCTAATATTAGTGCTTGTCGAGAATATAAGATTTGAAATCTTCTGGGTAAACTCACGAATATAATGGTGACTGGACATTGTTAGTCATGGGCTGGAATGGAACGCTGCATGTCATCTTACCAACAGTAAAAGCCATAATAGCTCGCCCTTGTCTTAAAGTCTGTTCTCCTTGCTTCACTGCTTCGCGCGCTTCCACAACACCAGCTTGTTGCTGTTTGAGATCCAGGAGGTCTTTCAACTAGAACAAAGTCAACGGAATCCCTTTTCGAGGTTTCATGCCTCCTACAGCTAGCGATGCGTTTTCTGCTGCTTCTCTGAGATAGCCCAATTCCAAAAGCTGATTTTTCATCCTTTCTAGCAGCTCTGTGGCAGTCATCATTGTCAAATCATAGTTTTCAGAGTCAGCCGGGTGATCAAAAGTTGCCGCCGGAGCACCTTTGAATGATAAGGATGCTCCTGTAGGACTCTTGGCTTCTTGGAGGCTGTTTTCGCTTTGACTGTCCACGCTATGCTCGCTACCAAGTCCTGCTGGCTGCAGATTACGATGTATGTGTTTGACGAAGGTCCTGGTTACAGCAGTCTGTTGGGTCTTCGATTGCGTCATGATGAATAACTCATCAATGATGTCCTTGATCTCGCGGAGCAATTCCCCTTCGGGATTGATATCCAGTAACACATTTTGAGACTTCTTCCCCGTTCCGTGGTCCGGTTCTTCTCGCTCGTTATATCGTTTCGAGGCCAAGCGCGTACATTCCCAGAAGTGTTCGAAGGAAATGGTTGTTTTATGAGTCTGTGCAGAGTCATGCTATGTCAGTGATGAAGAACTATTCCTTATCGTGATACAACTCACAACTCTACCAATGGCATTTGCAAAAGCGTCCATGACTTGCGGCTGCATATCTATGGTTTGCGTCCGATCAAAAAACACTCGGGAGCACTGATCTATGATGATCAGGGCTAGATCATATACAGAACGGACTTCATCGATACGTGCCTCCCTCAACCTCGTCCGGATACATTTTTGAACCGCAGATGCGTCAGGCTTGTTCTTCCCCCATCTCTTCGGAAAACACGTAATGATAGTATCTAAATTGAGGTAAGCTTCCGCTTTTTGACTCTGCCAGAGATGATGATGCTTGGGTCTCAATGTCTGGCCGTCATCACTTGACCCGAGATTGACTGTAGGATAGGAGATAGCACAGGAAAGTATCAGCCTTTGTTGAAGAGGAACTAACTTTCATTAAGAACCCACATCCATAGCTGATCTACCATGACGACTCGAGCAACTTTCCTCACGTTCTCGGTGCACTGTTCACACGCTTTCTGTCTTGGATCTTTCTTGACACAGCCTTGATGTTCCTTCAGGAACTTAGGGTTTGGAGTAGTCTCACGATACACGACCTGGTCTCGATCTCGCCGACTACTTATGATTAGGATTGATAATTCTGACACGTATGTAGATCTTACGAGGTATCTTTAAGTGTCCAATAGTAACTCTGATCAAGAGTTCTCCGCGGATTGAGAGCTGGTTGGCCCATTAGGTATCGCTGGATCATTCTCTCGTCTGTATATGCGTCCATTGCTTCATATAAAGCTGCTGCGTAGAATAATATCCTTCCAAGTAGAGCTCGTCTCTGGTGCGGCTTAGGAGTGATATAGTTGTACAAGCTTGCTGAAGGCCTTCGCGTATCAATCTTTTTCGCGATATTCTTTTTGAAAGTGTTTGAAGCACCGCGGTCGATAGTCTTGACTATAGGCATCGCAATCTCTTCAACAATGTCAACCATCGGGGACCATTTATTGCCACCGTATTTGCGTATAGTCCTTGCCGCACGAGCCCTTCTCCGATCCGTCTCCCAGTGAAGATATGGCATCTAGACACTGGTCAATGCAAATATTTCGTTATTGAGGAAGACATGGCTACTCACGAAGAGAGCCAGATTTTTGGGTCTTGGTTCCATGCTCTCGTGGTCTATGTAGAAAGTAAGTACTGAATTATCCAAGCCTAAGATGAGGAATTACTTGTTGATATTGGATAGCATCGTGGACGCATATGGCGCGTATGTGTAGGCAAATCCATTTTGTCGCCATGCTGGAGCCCTCTCCAATACTGCGGGCGCAGTAACATCTTTGTTCTAGACTCCTTGTCACCTCTTCGTGCTTTTCGGTAAGGGCCATCTATGTTAGGCGTCTCCTCATTATAGAATCTAGCTATCGCTTCCTACGGGAAGGTCGAAATCAATTTGAATCCTAGATAATCGACATAGACGAGAACTCACCTCGACCCAGGGCATGTTATTAGCAGGAATATGGAAGTATCTGATCATGTCCGGTTCACATGGCCACATCAAGGGATTTTCTTCTTTGTCAGGGCTCAGTAGTAACTTTAGGGGTATCTTCTGGTTCGGAAAATTATCAGAGAAACCGGGATGGTCGTAGGGTCCGGGGTGATCTCGATCCGGTTGCTTTTTGAAGTAAATCACATTTGCGTTCAAGTCGTTCAGTATCCACTCTCTTTCCAGATCATCAAGACTACCGGTATCCGGATCAGCTTGGGGCGGAGGCGTGGTTTTCAGATGAGAATATGTTCTCTTACTCGGCCAGAAATCTGACATACTCCTCTTGAGAGTATCAAGTATTTTCCCGGAGGATGTGCTTGGTCCCTGAGCCTCAAAAATAATCCTGAGCTTGGCAATCCTGGTGAGTTCCGATGTGATTCGCTGCTTGAATTTCGGGCTGCTCTCTAACTCAATGAGAAATGTATCGCGCTCATCGAATCTCAGACAGCCAAAGTAATGGAGAACCGCATCATCAGGAGATTCGTCGTGGCGCAAACCTATGCCTGACTTTTGGCAAGTTGTCCAATCAACCATTTTGGAAATGCTACAATATTTGATATACACAAATTCACCCTATTCCACGCATTCGAGTTTGATCGTAATTCGGTTGTGCTCCCAGGGTATTGTAATAACGAATCATTGAAGATGATGAGATTTGCAGTACGAGGTCTGGGATGGTTGATATAATCTTCTTAGCCGCATAAATCTAGACTTTCCCGGAACAGTTCAGCTGAAAGCACTGTGTGCTGCTCAACGGGACCGCCTTCTAGCAAAGAAATGTGGAGATAGCAACAGCTATATGCTGCCTAGAGCATCAATGTCACATCGAAATCTTTGATTGGCTGCCTTGTGTTTCATACCTGCCGCGTACGGCTTGCAGACTTCTTCATGGAGGGGTAGATCTTTGCTCGTGTGGGGGGAATTCATTGTGGCTGACCACCTTCGCTAGGCACTCACAAAGTCCTGGAGGATTTATTTGCTCTCAGTCCAGCCTCATCTGAAGGCGTCCCCGATCTGGACTCACTACAAGAAGCTTCGATTTGACATCGAAGTGACATCATGATTTATAACCACCCTAAATTTGGCGGACGCAGGGCAACTTCCCGATGTCAATAAGCTCGATTTACACAAAACCCGACATTCACGACTTCATGAATGTTGACAGTAGCCTTAATTAACTCAAGGATTAAGATACTGCTAAAAATAGCGAGTTTGAACGTGAAGTCCGGATTTTCCGATCAAGAACTGTGGCTGACAGAATAGTAACGACTGCATAAGCTTGAGAAAAAGATATCTGTAAAGGGTTGGCTAAGGATACGAATTGGTTTCTTGGGAGCCTTCCCAAGGTTGACTCTTCTGAGTCCCACGCTCGGAAACGGAAACACTAAAGAGGCACTCATCGCCGAGCTCTTGGCATTATGCCAGCTTTCGTAGCCTTGATAAGCGTTTCATAGACCACGTGGAAATGGAGTCGAAGGGAGTGAAGTACATGTAGTACACTTGTTGATGCTTCGGCATAGGTAGGGTGGGATAAATCTGGGCATCTGATCTCAAGTGCGGTACGGTACGGTACAGTGCCCCTCGGGAAGAGCCCCGCTAGCGCCCGCCGTGTACTTCTGCCCCACACTCAGAATTTCCCCTCTACTACGACAAAGCCCATGATGCACGTATGTATAGACAGATCGAGTTGCTCAACATGGACCACGATATGTGGAACCTCAGAGCTTTCTGGAACTTGCATGCTATAGGTTCGTTTGACCCAATGCTATGTTAGCCGTTCATTGAAGGTGCTGACCGTGGAAAGATATTTTTGCGTTTTGGCACATTTATCGAATACCCATAATCCTCTCTACACTCACAGTCCTACTAGTCATTCGAACAATTCTTCATCTTCGAGAACACCGAGAAAACATCTCTGGAACGCCATTCGCAGCTTCACCAGCTCTTCCGACAGCGGAAAAGAAGGCACCGGTTGAATATCTCGAGAAAAGGTCAAATAGCGAGAAAGCCCCTAGGAGGATCATCGGAAGCCTCAAACGATCGAAGTCTTCTGAGGATGATGCAATTACTGGCGACAAGAAGATCCAAGTGCTGGTATTCTTCTCGTCATTGACGGGCACCACCGAGAAGGCCGCCAAATCCCTCACAGAAGAGCTCGCTCAAAGCCACAGAACAATTATCGAGTCGACATCCGCGACCCTCCTTGAACCCCAAACATTGGATCTTTCATATATAGACTACGACGACTACTTCATAACTCCTCCCAAATCTGACGCCAACACCAAATACTTTTACCTCATACTTGTACCAACGTATAACATAGACACAGTGCTGGACAACTTTCTTGACCATTTACAAGAAACACACAATGACTTTAGAATCGATACCGCGCCCCTCTCACCGGTGCTTGGCTACTCAGTCTTTGGATTTGGGGATAGGGACGGATGGCCAACAGAAGAATCGGGGTTCTGTTCCCAGGCTAGGGAGGTTGATAAATGGCTTGCTAAACTGACGGGAAGGAAGAGAGCTTTCCCTCTTGGAATTGGAGATCCGAAGACTGATGGCAACGAGCGCCTAAAAGAATGGAAAGAGGGGTTGGAGGATACTCTGAGGCATATTGCGGAGACTGGAAGCTTAGGTGAGGGAGTTGCCGGCAGCGGTGATGCGTTGGAGAGTGATGCCGAGGATGGAGAGGATGAGGACGAGGTTTTATTCGAAGAGCAGAAACTTGCTAAGAGGAAGGTCAAGAGGAAAGACGACGGCCTCAATGACCTAGAAGATCTAGGCGGCATGGTCTCTAAGCAGGAGAATGACACCTCAGGATCTATCGAAGTAGACTTCACGACATACAGTAAAAAAGCTCGGCAACCTCCATCCGCAGCTCCCAGCAAAGAAATGGTTCCCAAAACCTCACCAACCTACACAGCTCTCACAAAGCAAGGCTATACAATTGTCGGCTCCCATTCAGGCGTCAAGATCTGTCGGTGGACAAAATCAGCCCTTCGCGGCCGTGGATCTTGCTACAAGTACTCCTTCTACGGCATCGCTTCACACCAATGCATGGAAACAACCCCCTCCCTATCCTGTTCCAACAAATGCGTCTTCTGCTGGCGCCATGGCACCAACCCTGTCGGCACCACCTGGCGCTGGGTCGTCGACGCCCCTGAGCTGATCTTCGCTGGCGTGAAAGCAGGCCACTACCAAAAGATCAAGATGCTCCGAGGCGTACCGGGCGTGCGCGCCGAACGCTTTGCGGAGGCGATGCGCATACGACACTGTGCACTGAGTCTGGTCGGCGAGCCGATCTTCTATCCGCACATCAACGAATTCACGGCCATGCTGCACGCAGAGCACATCTCGTCCTTCTTGGTCTGCAACGCGCAGCATCCAGAGCAGCTCGCAAGTCTGAAGCCTGTCACGCAGCTGTACGTCAGCATCGACGCCTCGAACAAGGAGTCGTTACGGAAGATTGATCGGCCGCTGCATCGGGACTTCTGGGAGCGGTTTAATCGCTGCTTGGACATACTACGCGAGCGAAGATTTGAGCAGCGCACTGTCTTCCGACTGACGCTCGTGAAGGGTTTTAACATTGAGGATGAGGTGAGCGGGTACGCGGACCTAGTAGAGAAGGGTCTGCCGTGCTTCGTTGAGATCAAGGGCGTCACGTACTGTGGGACCAGCACCTCTTCCTCTGCGGGGCTCACTATGCAGAATGTGCCTTTCTACGAGGAGATTCAGGCCTTCGTCACCTCACTTGCGTCTACATTACAGGAACGGGGGCTTGACTACGGCATTGCTGCGGAGCATGCGCATAGTTGTTGTGTGCTGATTGCCAGTGGTAGGTTTAGAGATGGGGAGACGGGCCGATGGAGGACGAGGATTGATTATGAGGCTTTCTTCAGGTGTTTAGAAGGAGGAGAAAAATTTACACCGGAAGATTATATGGGTGAGGAGACGCCGGAATGGGCAACTTGGGGACAAGGTGGGTTTGACCCGAGAGATGAGAGGGTGGATAGGAAGGGGAGGAAGAAAGTAATTGAGCTGTAAAAAAAGCATCGAGAATGAGAAACAAATCAAAAGTAGAAGAAGTCCAAGCTTGAAGTGAAGTCAGTAGTGCTTGACATCTAAAGAGTGTTGAACTAGTACAGAGACGGTAGATTACATCTCTATAACCTTTTTTTTTTTGCCCGCTTCCAGTCCCAAATCCACCTTAAACGCCTGTCTGGCCTTCGCAAAACGCCGCCCTGGCCCTAAATCAAATTTCCTTAGTTGTCCAAAGCACCAACTCCTGCGCCAGCAATACAAGCAGTAGGTTGCTGAAGAGCCGGGTGTCCATTAGGCTACTAACCAGCCCCCGTCCCACTCGGTTCACCCTCCAAGCGCTCCCTCTGCACCATAACCCTCTCGTTGCAGATATCAATGAACATTTCAAATTTCTGGATCATCTTATCCTTGTGTCTTAGCTGCTCTTTGAGATCCTCGACCTCCTTCCGCCATTCATCCTTCGTCTTCTCGACCTCTGCTTGCGCATTGGCTACTTCTGTTCTCAGCTCTGCCCGAAGCTTCTCTTCAAAGGTCATGGGCGGCTTCTTGTAGAATGTGGGAAGCTGCTCCATGGCTGTAGCTTCGACACGCGACGGATCACGCTTGATTGCTGCGCGTGCATTGTATATATCTCGGGGAAGGTACCGGGTGGTCGGATTCTCGCGGTGGAGGATCTCGAGTGTTTCCTTTACCGAGACGCCTGTGTGATGTTAGAGAAATCTTCGAGATTGAAGCTTGGTCAATTTACCATTTTCCTCAAGAGCCTTCACAGCAGCAATAGCTTTAGGATCTAATTTTCGCGCGCCTGGATGCTCTGTAGGACTGTCACTGGGAGGGTGATTATGTGTAAGATGCTCGCCATCGATCCGTCCTCTCAAAATCCACGCTGTTTTGGTTTCCAGTCCAAAAACGCCAAACCCACAGCCACATTTCCTGGATTTGGTTTTCCGCTGTCGCTCTTCGCCTGGTGGCTTCGACTTATTTCTTCCGCCCCGATCACAAATCAAGAAGACTTTCTTTAGACCCCGATTGTCCCGTTTGGATCTTCCAATGACGAATGCGTAGCCATGAGCTAGAGCATGGGCTTGAGCACTAGCAAACAGAGCATCGAAAGTTGGATAGCTACCTCCTGGAGGCGCCGAAAGCATCTCTCCTTGAACGACTGGCGGCTGCTCGTGGTCACCCGTCGACATGAGCATCGAGTTATCTTCGTCGGCATTGAGCTGCTGGTCGATCGCGAGCTGCGGATCTATCATGGAGAGATCCTGAGTATCGCTTGGAGATCCATCCTGAGTGTGAGATATTGTAGGATTTGCCGTCGATGGCTTCATGATTGGCGTATGGGATCCCATTGCAGCGAGTGACGGGGATGCGTTCTGGGAGGCATTCTGGCTCGGGTTTAGGGATGGCGTAGCATTCATAGCATGATTGACGCTCATAGGCTGATTCTGAGCGTTTGCTAAGTTCATGGATTGGTTCTGGGCAGGCATATGAATTGTGGTTCCGAGAGGGGGAGGTCTTCGTTGTGGAGTGCTGGAACCAGATCCCGGGGAGCCGTTACTCAAGACACCTTGAGCAATTTGTTGCTCCGCAGAGACGCCTCCAACATTCCCATTCTGGATGCCATTCTGTCGAGGGACTGTAGCAGGAACCTGGACATTGGGGGGAGTATATGGAGTGCTATAAGGGGACTTGTGCGCCGTGGGACGGATTCCTCCCTGGGTTGGGCGGGGAAATGAAGCTCGCGGTTGCGTCGGCGAAGTCGTCGAGAGTTGAAATACGATCTGGGAGGGCTGCGCCTGCGAGAACGTCGGCCTCGAATTGTTCTGCGGAGTCAAGGACATGATTTTGACGCGATGAAGAGGGGCTTGGCTGGTCGCGTAGACGTATCAATTCGATGAAGCACCATGAAGATGGAGGAGTGTTCGTGGATCAACAAGAGGGCGCAGATAGAATTGGCGGCGCTAGAGCCGATTTCTCGATTCACACTAGCGCTAGCATTCCTGCCATGCCAGCAACCACCTATTCAGAGACATCTCTTCCTCTATCTATTGTTGAAATAGCAATGTGAAACTTGGACCAAGTATCCAGTAGCTTGAATTTGAGGACTATTCTCACTGATGAAGCTGTTTCTTGATGGCTAATTAATTGTACTTGTGTTTTGGCATCAGTCTCCCTTTCTAAATCTCCAGCATTTCACTCCACAGATGTGATCAGGGAATTATCATGGAAGGGCATTTGAGCGTAGTCTTAGGTCGAGTGCGATACCTATAAGCTATTGGTCTCTGTTTACATTGGCTGACTGGAAGTACATTCTCTGCGCAAGTAAAGCGAAGTCTACCGCAAGTGAGATACTATCCACCGAGCTGAAGTTACACTCGTTCTGCCTCTGCTGTTCTATTTCTGTAGACCGGAAGTTTATTGTGAGTCGATCTGCTTTCGATATATTGTGTTCAACTACCACTTTTCGGGGTTCTAGGTTTTCAAGAGAAAGTCAGCGAAGGAGCAAAAGAACATAGATGCTTGGTTTGCCTACCAGTTCTTGGTCTCTCTGGTACAGTCGTACTGCGTCAGTGACATGATTTGACGATTCCGTCAGCACCTTGTAATCCTTGTCAAAGTTTGGCCAGTATAATTTATTGACAACGACCAAAATTTTGACCACAACTGCCTCCGCCTGACCCACGATCCTGCCTAGCGCGAGCAGCAAGTCGAGTTTCCTCGCCATATCTTCTTTGCACGTGTCGATCCTATCGATCACGACATAGAGACACTCTTCACTTCTTGGAAGCTGCAGAATTCGAACCAATATATCAACGAACACGGCTAGATCCAATTCTCGGACATTCTTCCCCTCTATTCGTGCAGATAGCGATAGGGACGGGCCAACCTGTAGGACCTGTGGTTCCCTAACCAAGATTTGATATAGTATGTTAGATATGATCTCCTGGGGAAGCATATTCTTTGGCTTCCGCGATGACTCTTGACACAGACAGTAAACTACAGGCTTTCCCTTTCTTTTCAGATCCTGCACAAAGTCAATAGCTGCGGGTGAGAGCCACGACAAGTCGTCGACCTCTACTGTACTCTGTTCATTTCTCCCTGCGAGTACGAGTAGCCCGGAGGTTTTACTGTTCATCCAGAGTTTCATTTCCTGCGATGACGATATCAGCGATTCAGTCGATAGTTGTTCTACTCGATCTTCTGCTGTCCAATTTTGCAAAACTTGTGTATAATGTCCCAAGGATTCTTCAAGATCTTGCTCATAAGACGGCGGTAGCATTAGATGTTCTCGCAATTTAACCAACCTCTCCAACGACATTGCATCAAGGAGCTCTGGAACGAGAATGACATATCAATCAAGTGATCCGCGGTCATTCAAGGACACAACAACTCACTGTCTAGTTGTCGTCTTTGGTCTGTAATAATTAAGCTTATTTGATCTTGTCATCATCAAACACGGGCAGCCGACCTTCAGCAAATTTTTTCAACTCAGTAACGTTCTTACTCAGTAGTACTTCACACTGGTTCTTCACATCCAGAAGGTCTTTCTTGAAGCTCGTGTTTGGGGCATAAAACCCTTGCTTCCCACTCATTATCCTTCTCCATCTCTCTGTTGAAATTGTCAGTCAATCAATATTAGCTCGCTGCCTGGAGATTCGTGTTTGTAGATCTTACTATATCCATGGTTTTCTACGTAGTATCGGGTCGTTTTTCTCGCAAAGAAAATCACGCCTCTATACACCAGAGCAATTTTCCTCCCTAAGACGGCATTTTTATAGATCTGTTCGTACACTATCAAACTTGGAAGATGTTCTTTGATATCTTCCAAGGTATCAGTAAGTGCATCTTCAACCTTCTGTTTATGTGCCACGACCTAAAGTGGGTCAATAATTTCAAAAGTGCAGCGGCAGAAGGAGCACCAACCGTGAAGAGTATGTTCAACGTCTCATATGCTATGCCCACATATCCAGGATCTGCGGAACCAGCAATATCCACAATACCTTTAAACGCTCTCAAGATTTTCAAAAAGGATGCAGCGAAGTTCTGAATCTCATGGCTGATTCTCTTGATGCCATGAGATCTTCTCTCCGAGACGTCGGATCTCGCTTGAAGCGCCCCGCCCAAAGCATCAATTGCCGTGAAGGGTTCAACGAAGTGGTATGCTTCCTCATAGGTTGCGCCTTTCGAAATTGCCTCTTCAATGCCAGGGAAATTTATTGTATGCGTTATGTCTTGTCTCCGCTCTTTGCGATTCGAGTCCGTGGACGACAGGGTGTCGTTGACGTTAGCCATGAGCCACGCCCGAAAGTCGGTATTACTCTTTTGCACTTCTTCGAGCTCTTGCCTAATTTATGTTCCGATCTCACGTTAATATCGTGTTAAACCCAAGGCTCCCAAAATCACGAAAGGAGAGACTTTCGCGTACCTAGAATTTTGGTCCGGAAACCATTCACCTTTGTCTTGGGGAAAGTTGTCCATTCTCGAAATCCCTCAATATTCACGTCCTATCATCGAATCAAGATGGTTGGTAGCAAACTTTTTAAGATAACCATTGAGCAAGAAAAGGATCAAATTTGTGCGACATTGCGCCGTTACCCGTTGCCAACATGATGAAACTCGGGCAGAATTAGCGTTATAACGCTCACAGGCTCGTGATACGGAGTATTGAGACGCAGTGCAACCTTTCCAAGGTAGTCTGGCAAATACACTGTTCCACGGACATGGAATTCGGGGGTCCTGAAACCAATCAAAGGCTCACCATTCAAAGTATGCATGCTAAGCAACAGACTTTGTGTGTTGGCAACGATTAATAGACTTTTCAAAGATCTAGATCACCCGGGGTATTTCTCGAGCACAGAGCTGTGCGGGGAACTTGAGCAGCGATCGCATGCGCTTACCTGGTATACATTAGCAGGGAGACTGCCTCAAAATACTCTATAGATATCGGAGAGCTCGAAACCCCTCTATTTGAACATCTCCTCTGTCGACAAAGGTCAAGCCAGCTTTAGTCATGGCAGAAATCGACTTGTCACCTGGATCGGAGGAGACGACCGTTGAGACACCGGTTGTCGTAACGACACCATCAATCCAGGAGTCTAAGACAGTAGTGGTAAGTACGCCTGGAGCCATTACCAAAGAAACCATATCTTGACCAAAGACCAATAGCTGAATATCGAATCAGAGAAAGAATTGAAAATGCTCCGTGACCAGGCGCGAAGGTACACCGAGCTTCTTGAGAAGAGAGTTGCTGAACTTGAAGCATACGTAATAGGCGGCAAAGATGAAACCAGCGAGGTAATGAAGTTGTGGCACCAGGATCCAATAGACACTTCTGACATGACTGGTAATCTAGAAGGATAAGACAGATACTGATACTGACTCGCCTGACAACCACAACGACCAAGATACAGCGAATAAGGTAAGAATCCCGGCTTCGTGAATTCTCGATTAAGAACTTGACAGCTGAGGAGAGATAGACAAGCAATACAACAGATGAGAAATCAGGACAGAACAGCGAATCCCAACGCTATAAAGTTGTGTATTGGGCAAAAGTAGGTGAAGACCGGTACGAGGTCATACTAGATGGACAACTGGCAGAGAATGAGACAAAAGGAGAGAAACAGAATAAGGGGCATAAAAGCGACTTTGCATTCATCTACAACAAGTTGAAAGGAGGGCTAGAGGAAGATAGTAGTCGGGGTGTTGAGCTTGGTTCAAGAATGACTTCTCTATTACGCCGACTGCTCTCGCATTATATAGAGCACGACTTGGACTTCGAAAAGCCCGAACTATTTTATCCATATCCAATGCTGATATACAACTGGGATATGCTGGAGAAAGAAGCAAATAAGGCAACGGAAGACGTCGAGGAGAAGCAGGACCTCGAAGACCTCAAGGTTCTCATGGATGTCGTGTCGACCGATCCCGCCAACACAAAGCTTGCAACGTATTTCCGCACCCGAGAAACCAATCTCAAGAACAAGAAAGTCACATTTGAGACTCTATGGACCATTTTCCCACCTGGCGAGTTGGTGTATTCCAAGCCCTATCTCGACAAAGATCAGATCTTCATTGTGCAGAGTTCTCTCCAATATGACTGGCCCATAACAGACAAGTTCAATCGGCGGGGTTCTCCTCCTTGGAAGCTTATTTGCTGGTCGTATGACTGGGATGGGAGCTACTTTGATCGGAAGACAGTTGAGTTCGCTATAGAGCATTTCAAAGGTACACGGTCCATTGACTCTCTGGACGTCTATCCGGTAAAGTATTACCGCGACCCCAGTGATGGCAGTTCATGGGAGACCAAGCTGAAGCCGGACCTGATTAAGAGAGGCAAAAGGTTTAGAGAGATTTGTGTCTCTTCGAGAGGCTCTCGGATGTTTGACTACAATGGGCCAGCACTTGCGCTTGGAAAGGGAATCTCTGCAAGAGCCACGCCAGGCGAAGAAGCAGAGCATCTTCAGGCAGACAGCGCTGATAGTGATTATTGGCATAAACTCTGGTGGTTTGCTCCGTCACTGACACCGAGGCCAACAGCCACCACGAAGGCTCAGGTGTGTCACTATCTCACAATCAGAAGACCCACTGACTTTCTTAGGTACAAGGAACAGTCATGATAGACTTTGCAGCTTACTACCAGCACGCATCAACCACGGCTCCGCTGGGATCGTTGGAGCCATCTCTTAGAGAGTACGAGTGCGGATGCTCCACATGTCAAAAGAATGAGACTTTGAGCAAGACACTCAAGTTCGACTACGACAAGGTAGAAGCCTCGCATCCGTTGGAGAAGTGGGAAGACGAGCAATTCCTCATATGCCCACCACGTGTGATCGGTTACTCTATGCGTGGTGGTCACTGGGCACAACTCCACGTGCCCGGCGTGGAGACTACCAAGATTGATTTGAAGGACGATGCTTTTGACCAAAAGCTTTCACTGCACACAGAGACGAAGAAGATCATCAGGAATCTGGTGGTGAACCATGAAAACGGCAAGAAGCGACACGGGAAGGGTCTCGAAGACTTTGTCGAACACAAGGGAAGAGGCTTAGTGTTACTTTTCCATGGTAAGTCGAGTGTATGCATGTACTCCGACGATTTTCTTAGCTGAGATATATACATCCACTAGGACCTCCAGGCGTCGGGAAGACATTGACAGCCGAAACTGTTGCAAAGTCCACTGGCAAACCGTTGTTCGCCATCGGCGTCTCAGACATTGGCGTCAACGCTAGAACCGCCGAGAGAAACTTCCAGAAGTACTTCAACCTGGCGACCGAATGGGAAGCAGTGATACTCCTCGATGAAGCCGACGTCTTCCTCAATAGCCGAGGCCAGGGCGAGACGAATCTCGAGAAGAACGCCCTCGTGTCCGTCCTGCTCCGGGTCCTCGAGTACTACGAAGGCATCCTCATCCTAACCACCAACCGCATCAACTCCTTCGATATCGCAGTGTCATCCAGGGTTCATCTCGCCGTCAAGTACGGCAAATTCAATGAAAAGCAGAAGTCCGACATCTTCACCATCTTCCTCCGGCAGATCCGCGAGGACGACAATGTCGAGAGCTGGCCGGACATCGAGCACTGGATCAGGGCCGAGTGCAAGAGAGGCGCCAAGTTCGACGGCCGTCAGATCCGCAACATCGTCTTGGCGGCTCTGGGGCTTGCTCGTGCCGATCGCAAGAAGCTAACTACGGATCATCTCGATCTGATCGTGCGCAAGACAGCGGATTTCCATAAAGATCTCGAGATACAGCGACAGGCGTATGAAGCGAAGCAATTGGCTGGAGGGTTCAACGAGAGATAGAAACGGATTGACTAGGGATACATCTATTAAAAAGAGCTGTGCATCGCTTGTGTTTGGATTCCGGTCTTTATTTTTGTCCTTCTATATCTTAGCACTAGTTTTCTTTTAGAAGTGTGCCTTGAGAATATTCTACTTTGAAGAGTCCATTACGCCTCGTGTATGAAGATCGCGGCCAAAAGTAAGGCGAGCAGTCTACGCAAGGAGTTTTCTGTGGTCATAGTAGCTTACAAGCCCATCCCCACTAGCCCTGGGCCTATAATAGTCGGTTCGTCCTCCCACCAGCTCTCGCTAGAAGTTGGTACCAATGAACATCTTAAATTTGTATTTTAATCTCTAATATATGAAAGAATCAAAATATAGCATTAAAATTCAGTGTAAGGCCAGACTACCGCTAGATCTAGCACCACGTCCGGCGTACTTGGTCCATCCTTCTATCTAACCCAAGCTCTCGCCCCTTTAAGACTATATATGATTTAGCTTTTAATTTCATAGCTCCTTTCTTATCTTCTTGGATTACTTCACAATAGCTGACAAGGTGACTAAAGTTCTGATGAAGTATGTATAAAAATTTATAGTTTATATTTGAAGATGAAGAACTAAAATCCCAATGCCTGTACGCAGTACCCCGTACGAACTTGACTCAATAATAGTTAGAGCCAAGATCGAACTGGGAAGTATTTTTTGGTTCGAAGATGTTTTTCTAGAGGTTCTGCGCACGCTGATTCAACTACTCAGTACAACACGAAGACAACGCGTCTCCTTTCTAAAGATCTAAAAAGGGGGAACTCGAAAAAAGCGCTAGACTTTAGGAACTTGGACCCGTGAAGATCATATCTGATCTGCGAAAATGAAAAGCTCATCCGAGATCGAATAACCTTTTCTGTCAGGGGAAGAAAATTTTAATAATCTTTTCTATAGAACGCCTGTACCCCCCTCTAGTACGATTAGACTCAATTATCTACTATTATGTAATATGGCTTCCGCGATCAACTATATCCTGATAAATTGTCGAATTCAAGTCAAGAAAATAGTCAAATATGCTTTATCAGCTCATGTGAGAACAGCTAGAAATAAATATTTGGATTTCTAGCTTTTATGTAGAGAGGTTTGAAAAACACAACACAATACAATAAAAAGAAAATCCTAACGCGGACAGACAGTTTACTAAAAGAGAGGGTGGATACAAGACGGCAACAAAAAGATACAAACAGGCGTTCTTCTGGTTACTACTAAGGTTTCATAACAAGCTAATTCATTCGTAATACGGTAGTTTGAAAAGAGTATTTACAAAATGTCAAAAACGAGAAAATCCCAGGATTATATGGCCCCGTTCTCTACACAACGCCAAAAAAAAATGTGTTCACCAGGTTGTTAAATTTATCCAAAAGAGCTTGGAATCAAATCAAATCAAATCAAATCAAATCAATCGTTGATGTTCAAAATATAGGGTATTAAAGCGTAGCCCCAAAAAAGGGAGAGTAAGTAATTTAGGGACTTGAATAGTTATAGCAAGATAAGGAAGAAAGCCAATTCTCTGCGCAAAAGTAAATAAAATAAATAACTAGATAGATTCTCCCTGTCTCGGTTTTGGATAAAGTTTGACCTGCAAGAGTTTTTCCCTCACCCCTTTCTCTTCTCGGCCCCCGCCCGGGTTCCGTTCTCAGACGGCGTGACGCCGGCTTTTTTTTTTTTTTGGCTCGCTCTAGAGAAGCGGCGAATTCGGTGGAATAGTAAACCTGTATAGTTCATACGAGAGCTAGAGGAGGGGTTTGGATTTAGGTTGTAGTCATGAAATAATCGAGTAAAGGGGGGCGGGGGGCTTTGCACGTATATTCAGGGGGTTAAAATGAGGTCGAAGATCTTTTTTCTGTTCAAGGGATTGGGACTTTGCGGGAGCAGGGACCCCGGAAATGTTTGGTGCAAAAAGAGTAGTAGCAGCTGTAGGTAAGGTTTTTTTTGGGAAGGGGAAATATTTTGGGATGGGATAAGTTACTTTAGTTGAGGATTTGTATACAATCATGTCTGTCTAGAAACACAAAAAACTTTGGCACGCTATGTTGGGTATCCGTCCTCATGTATCCAAAAAAACGCCTTTGCAAGAGAATGCGCCAGTTTCTCAATTCCATCTCATGTTTTCTTGTCTTGTCTTTCAAGTAGGGTAGACTCTCTCCCCTAATCTCAAAGCCTAGCTGCATCAGCATGGAATTTTCCTGCGCCGTGAGCCTCCACATCACTCATCTCCAGGCTGACATTATGGGACTCTGTATCCGTCGGGCGGCGATCATCGAACATCTCCTCCTCGCTGACCAGATTGTCAGCCATGCTGGCCTTGCTGTTTTTGTTCGCTAGCTGCGCGGCTTTATCATTCCCGCTGTAGTCGCCCGCCTTGTGACTTCCGTTGGGGATGTGAAAGCGCTTGTCGACTCTGATGATGGCGTAGAGGTAGACGACGATGATCTCAATGGTGAAGTTGAAGAGGTAGAAGCAGGCCTTGCTGTGGTACCACGCCGGGTTGGTGATTGGTCGTGGCTTGTAGGCGACGCTGGCGCGGAAAGCAGCGCCGAGAGTTAGGATGGCGGATGTGAAGATGAGGATGTAGACCTTGGTTCTGAAACGACCCTGTCCGAACTTCTCGACCCGGGTCTGCTTTGGGATGATGACTGTGAGGAAGAGGAGGACGATGGGCAGGAAGGACGCAACGGTGAAGTACGTGGTGCCAACAAGTTGTACGTCCCTGTCAATGCGTCTGGTATTGTGGTTCAGTGTGTAGAAGGACTGCACCGTGCATGTGATGAGCGCGATGAGCATTATCGGGATTGAGGCGTAGTAGATCTTGAAGGCCACCGAGAACCATTTCGCCCATGCGAAGTGCGGATGGCAGGCCCTCATCACGCGCTGGACGAAGATCAGGTTGATGACGAATAACAGAATGACGCCTGCTGCGACAAAGACATTGGCGGCAATGGCGACGGAAACGTTGTGTGGATGGGTGGACCAGACGAGGCGCATGGTACAGGCCGTTATTCGAGCCATGCAGAAGCCGAACAGCATGCCGCTCATGATGAATTTCTGCTTTCGTCTCTGGTTGATTTGGAGAATCGTCATATGCGTGACGGCGCCGAGGATGAAGAGCACGAGAAAGACGCTGGTGATGGGAACGTCGACATCTTTGGTGGGCAGCCCGCCCAAGCTGGCCACAGCTGGTGCATAAGGAGGCCCTGTGGGCTGTTGCGACTGCAAGATATCAAGATTAGTACCATACTTTCACAAAGGCTGTAAGTAAGGATCAAGACTTACTGCAGCACCAGACATCTTTGGTTGAATTGATACGGTACAGCAAACCGGTACGTTTTCGAAGTAATAGGATATTGAAACCACAGGTGAGATGGCTGGTGAATGTTCAGACGTGTAATTAATTCGGATATGGTATTGCGATCGATAGATAACACACACACACACACCCACACCCACACCGTGCTCGTTGTCCGGTATTAGAAAGTTAGAGAGTACTGTACAAAGTCGAAGATGAAGATACAAGTGAAGATACAAGTGGCCTTTTTGTGTTTTCCACACACCAGGTCGGCGGTACTTGCATATCTAATATACGATATGTCCGTGGCGTGTACAGATACATGTCCAAGTGTCTGGAAGAAGACGAGGAGATAAAGCATCAAAGAGCGAGTGAGTGAGTCGAGAAGAAGTGGAGAAGGGGAGAAGTGGAGCAGCGCACGCCTGAAGTCGCGGGTCCGGTTGATCTCGCGCGTGCGCCAGGCTGCGACCAGCAAAACCGGGCTGGGCCTGGCCTGCTCTGGGTCGGCGGCGTGCAAGGGCCGAAGCAGCGAGCCTCCGATCTGGCGGCTGAGTCAGCACGCCTGCCACGGGGAAGCGCACGTGCAGCTTCCGAGCAGCCAATCACGGGCGAGCCTGCATCGGCATCACGGCGACGGGCGAACAGGTCGGTGCGATTTACGAGCTGGAAAGCTTGAATTACTCGACTTCGTCTCCACCAAACACCAAGAGGGAAATGTGTATCTAAGCCTCCGTCCCTCTCGCTCTCGCTCTCGCTCTTACTCTGAAGAACTATGAGAAAGGAGGCTGACGCTGACGTAACGCGGCGTCAAATGGCCATATATTGTACGTCAAGTTTCTATCCAGATTAACAATACGATCAATCGATAATACTGTACTGTGGTGACGATGGTGATGCTGATTACCTAATCAGAGAAGACGACTCTGGTGACTATCTGGCCTGGTAGGACACACCTAATTCGGGACACGTGCTAACTCAGCTGCCCTCGCACCTCTCTTTTAGCGAAGCATGACTTCTCTACCTCGTGACGACGACTCGCGATCATACGACGGAGCGAGCAGAAAGGCGGCAGGAATGTGAGTAAGAAAAAGAGACAGATAGAGAAAGGATACTTCACATTGCGAAAGCTTCTGAGGCACGGAAATCGATAAGAACAAGCAGAACTGCGTCAGTCACAGTCACGATTAACTCCAACTACATACATGTCGTCGCTTTCCAGCGTGAGCCTATATTCATTTATGCTACAATACAAATTCCACGTTACTCCTTGTTGCTTCCCTGCCCAGCCCTCCGGGTTTCATGCTGTGTCAGTGTTTCAGCTCGGACCCCGCTGCTACGGAGAGAAAAAAAAGGAGGCGTCTTTCGTGCTACCCATCCTCGTCCCAAAGTGTCCGTATTTCCCGACATGCTTCTCGCGCGTTTCCATCTCAGTATCGTCGTACTGAACATGGTGATGGTACGCTCAAACTCAAATTTTTTAAAGAGTCATGATGGTCAGAGCAGACCAAAGTTGCACACTTACCTTTTGAAGTGCCAGCGCAAACGAGGAGAGGTGGGGATACGGGGGGTATATTTCTTCAAATCATCTATCACTTTCATACATGTCTAAATGGTCGCTTCAAAGTTGCGCAGTCTACGCAGAACAGCAGAAGAAGAAGATGGCAATCAAAGGCGATCCCCCCGCTCCTCCTTGGCGATCGTGCCACGATGCGGCTCAACTACTACTACCGCTGAAGGAGCTCGCCTGATCATTGAAACTATCCGCGGAGGCAAACTAGGGGCATAGTACGACATACGCGGCCGACGGAAGCATCAATACTTCCGCTGAAGCTGATCACTCCCTCATACAGAAGTCCCGAGACAGCCAATATCACTATCACACGAAGAAAGTCAGTTGCTTCTCCATCACGGCGATATACATGGAGGCTCATACCTTTGAAATGGCGCACGTAACGCTATCGGTTGTCCTGGCCGAGGAGATGGAGTCTTTCAATACCGTGTCGGCTAGCGATTCTGATCGGTATGTCAGCGTCATAGGTCCTGCTCATGCTAGGTGGGGATGTAATCATGATGGATCTACGACAGATATAAGACAAGACGGGAGAAGTTCTCACAGTCATCTTCGAAGTTGAAGTCAGTGCCTGAACGGGCACTTGGCGACGCTCAAGGCTATGCTGTAGCGTGATGATTCTGAGTGGAACTCGTGACGCCCAAGACCACGATGATCCGAGCACTTAATCCAACGACCTACTATTTTTCCAGTCTGCTTATAACTGAGCAAAGGCTTAAGCCCGGAGAACTTTTAAAAGAATGCGGCGCTGGAGGATGTAAAGAGGTAGATTATGTTCGCCTGATATTTGAATAACCCCGTTCACTGATAGTTACTAGAGATCGACTTTGAGGCCCCCCAGCGGCCGACGCTGCAGTGCCTATACTGTTTCGAGATCATTTTATGGAGTGTTCTAATGTTCAGCTTATCCTAGATGGGGAGATGTCAGATGCAAGGGTTTAGGTAATACCCGATTCGGGTGATGACTCGGCACCAAACCTCCTTTGTCACCAGGCTGCAGCTTTTCCAGCTCACAGAAACTTGGAGGCTAACCTCGAATATTTTATATATTTTATATTTTCCTGCCAACAAAACTCATCTTTTTCTCTCTAACCAGTCTCCCATTCTTAAATGGCAGAGTTGATCCACGATCCCGCCTCATCACGCCCACCTCCCAGCCCAAAGGGCATGGACGAGATCATCCCGAATCTATATCTAGGAGAGTACATGCCCCCCC
>QYAK01000055.1:0-50600 GCA_003988795.1 Proliferodiscus dingleyae
GGGGGGGGGGGGGGGGGGGGGGGGGGGGGGTTAAAATTAAAATTAAAAAATTAAAATAATTTCCCTCGGGATCTCTTCTGGTATATCGTAGAGCCGGGCAGTAATTGAGCGAGGCGAGAAGGGATGAAGAAATTCCAAGAGACTGAATCTCCTTGTGTCCTAAGTATCAAATTGTCATTTGATCTTCTTGTGTCTATTCCTCTTTTACTTTCTCCCCATTGAGTGTTTGCAGCTGGATGATCTCCTTCGTCACCTTTCACACCCCGCTTCTGGAATTGCCACCAACCGAATCTCTATTCTGGGAGTAACTGCTCTTGCCTCTCCATTTTGATTGACCGTACCGACATTTACATAAATCCGATTATGGGTTGACACGGCTGACATCTAACACAGCGATGGATTTTGTTCCCTGTGTCTTCTCAACTACTCCTTCCACGCACACCCTGGGAGTTCGTTCGCCGATAAATCTTTTTTTGGTTCTTATTAGATCTTGCCATAGTTCGAAAACGGTATTTTAGGCGCATGAAACTGAGGTTTTTGGCAAAACAAAACCAGTTATCCTACTTGTCCTAGATACAAGATACCCAAACGATCGAAGAACTATACTACCTTTGCTTTCGGCTCTGGAGGAATGCTCTTTCGATGTGCTCGAAGGGGAGGAGGGCCAGATAATTTATGTCAAAAAGTCAAAAAACCGTGGACTCCTACGGCGCTTGATTTTCCCGTACTGGTAAGCGCGGCTCCTTCACACTGCCTAGTAACACGATCCGTTGCAGACTCGGGATGCTCGGCAGACTAAGAGGAAGATGAAGATCTAACCGAGGGAGGAAGGGTCGGCAAGATGAAGGGGAGCAGCGATCAGTTCAATACCTTTACTCATATCTCCCCTAGTTGCTGTGCAATAAACATGCGGATATGCGGCGCGTGTGCTCTAGCCTTCTGCTTTAACTCGATTCCGTCTTTGAGATGTTAATCAAAGGAGCGTGCCTAGACTATCTTTAACATTTCGCACCAGCTGCGCCGCCCAAGAGTGCCGTTCCCTTCCGCCAAAAAAAATAATACCACTACATCATAATCAGGTCTCAGTTCCTCTTTCCTCAATTACGTTCAATGCTCAGCATTGGGCGATGTCACCAATAGCATCGTTTTCGCAGATGATCCTTTCAAGAAATCGCAGACGCTTACAGATGATCTAAATTTATGCTTTCAGAACATGTGCCAATCCAAACAGCAATATCAACAAAAGAAATAATATCCTCGATGCACGCACAGGTAGAGAGCATGTTCTGAAGAGTCGCCGACCTCGGCTGCTTTCCGCATGGCACTTTGCTCTGCAAGAGCGGTCATTGGTAGTTTCATACATCTGGCAGATACTTTGCAGACCATACATAGACCCTCGATGATATACAAGCAAGAACACTTGCACTTGCAACCCGAATGTCTGCCTGCCTTCGAGTGGTACCAGAAAGGGCGCGTGTTTACCTCGCCCAGTTTCTATTTCTGCAATACGAGAAATCCCGTGGTAACGTTGGGGAACTCGAAGAATCGCTCATGGAGAAATTACGGTCGTGCCCCGGCCTGGTCTCGATACGCGCGCGAAAACGACTGGACGTTGCGGAAGTCCAGCATCTCACTACGCCCGAACCAGCGACACACCACCCGCACCTCCCATGTTATGTACAGGCCATTGCATGCAGCGTTGCACTTTGCGCTGGTGACTGTGCTTCCATTTGGCTTCTTTTCCTCGTGGAGGCCCCAAAAAACATCATCTCCACAACTCCGGATGAAGGCGAGGAGCGAATCCTTTGCTGCTCTGTATATGGGCAAGTGCCCACCCCGGACGAGCGATCGGATACCCTCGACGTGCATGGTCGTTGCAAGGAAGCCGGAATACGGCAGGCAAGTGATCATGACAGTATTTGAACCTCGTATCCTCGTGAAGTTTTCACTTTTACCTTTTCGTAGCCGCCGCCTGTGTCACATCTCTCTTTTTAACACTCGTTGCTTTTGCTTCTGTTGTGCTTTGCAGACTCTCGCTCTTTTCTTTGCTTCCAAAGTCTTTCGTTCAAGTCAAGCTCGATATTCTCAATAATTCTCAGTAGTCATGTACGGTCGTTACCTTCTCCCGGGAGCACTGGCTCTCACCACAGTCACCGCCTGGACATATCCCAACTGTGTAGGTTGAGCTCTTCCCCTCCGCAAGTACGCAGACTATGCTCATCTCTCTGCGTTTGCAGGACACCACCAACTGCTACAACAACCTGATCGACAAGCGTTACACTGAAGAGGCCGGGCCGTTCTGCTTGAGTTGGCTCTCGGGCACGACTACCGCAGCCGCTGCAATCCCCACTGATTTTGGCAATTGTGCTGGAGATATCAAGGCCGTCAGCTCGGCGTGCAGCTGTATCACGTACACTCTGTCTGCAACACGATCCACCTCGTCTGCACAGTCTACGGCCCCGCCTGTCACCACCTCCAGTTCTTCTGTTCAGACAACCTCGTCTGTGATAACACAGTCCAGTTCCTCAACTCTACCTTCCAGCTCGCCTACTCTACCGTCTAGCTCCTCTACTTTACCTTCCAGCTCCTCTGCTTTATCCTCTGGCTCGTCAACTCTCCCCTCCACCTCTTCAACTCTCTCCTCTAGCTCGTCAACTCTATCCTCCAGTTCCTCCACTCTACCATCCAGCTCGTCAGTGTCGCTATCTAGCTCGTCGATTGCATCTTCCAGCGCAGTGTCTTCATCTAGTGGTCTGTCAACTACATCAACTGTCTTCTCAACAAGCGTTTATACAGTCACTTCCTGCGCTCCAACCGTCACAAATTGCCCTGTGGGACATGTCACAACAGAAACGATTGCTCTTTACACAACCGTGTGCCCCGTCTCCTCCCAGGCTGCGACCACGGGCCCAGTCACCTCACCAGTCACCTCAGTGCCTGTCTCTAGTGGCATCTCTAGTGGCGTCTCCAGTGGTGTTCTGACGACTTCCATAATCTACAGCACTAAAACGTACACTATAACCTCGTGCGCCGCCACCGTAACCAACTGCCCAGTAGGCTCAGTCACCGCCACCGTATACCCAGTGACAACAACCGGATACGTCTCTACTTCGACCATCTACAAAACAGTGTCTTACACCATTACATCTTGTCCTGCGACGGTAAAATCGTGCCCCGTTGGCTCCGTTACCTCGTCGGTTCAACCGGCCTCCTCAACCATTGTCGTCGTCCCTACTCCTCCTGTGATCGAAAGCCTGACGACACTCCCGGTCGGGACGGCTGTTGGGAGCAGTGGTGGCGCTACAAAGACAGGCTCAACGGGCTTGCAAGTTACCGCTGCGGCCGGACGTGTTGCCGGTGGAGTTGAATTTGCGGCTGTGGCTGCTGGTGCTATGGCTGTTATCTTTTTGTAACGCGGTGGAGATCAAAAATGATATTTTAATATATTGATTTTTATATCGGGAGGATCTGCCCACCGGGCCCTTAGATGGAAACAATTTATTTCTCATCAGAACACCTTGTATCACTATAAGAGATAAATGTTGACGAGGAAGGGACTTCATAGGTCTGCCAGTAGAGGCTATTTAATGAATTACATGTTTAATTACAGTCCATGGAACAGAGCCTGCCCGTTCAGTGAAAACACCCGAAAAAGGGATAAGCAATCAAACCCTTCAATTCAGCTAACTAACCAGGCATTCCGTAAAGGCGAGAGAACTTCCATCTTCACAGCCCTTCCCTTGTCACAAGTGCGACCCACGAACCAGGCTGCCCCGAGAGCAGAACTGAGAAAAGCCTTGTCCAATGTCCTACGACTTGACGTCTCTTGCACAACTCAAAATTTGAACCAACAGACCAACGGCCTCGAAGAAGGTGCGGCCTGAATCTTCTAAGATCCAAATGTCATTTGAAGCGTATAATGCCCAGTGTGTATACATTATCTTCACATGCTCATATACTCTGTGTACATTTAAAACAGTTCCGTGCCCAGTACGCCAATCAGCTAGCACTCTTCTCATTATCCTAGGTTCCCGTTTTGCCCATACCCGAACCCTAGCCCCTATCTCAAGAAATAAGATTTGGCAAAGACTCCTTGCCATATCTCAATCCTTAGGCGCAATGGTCATGACCACCCATCTGACCCTGCCGTCTTCGTCCTTCAGAGGTGTCCAGTGCGTGTTATACCTCTCTTCGACCCTCTTCAAGCTCCCTTCCTTACTGTCGCTCCCGAACCAGCCGCCACTACTTTTCCTCTCCGCAAATCCTGTCAACAACCCTGTCTCGACGCTGACGGCCCTTCCTTTAGCAATGGAGTCTTTCACCGTCTGCCTATACGCTTTCCAAGTACTGGAGCTCCCTGAGGCAGAGCTGTGCTCCGAGAGAACTCTGAATACGTCTTTGTTGAAGATAGGCGCGATCGCGCCATTAGGCAGGTTAAGGCAGAGGATATCGATAATACCGGGAGAGTAGAATCGGATGGTGAACGTTTGAAGTGGAGCGTTGTATTCCATTACAATGTACTTAAAAATGTTATTTGTCAACCTCTAACAAAAATACTCAGCAACACAGTCCGACTTCATGCTTACCTTCGAATACGCAGTGTAGAAAGCCTCAACTTGTGTCTTGAAATTCATTTTCCCAAGTCGTTCCACCAGTACTGGCTCCATGCCCGCCTGGTCCTGGACCACAACGCGCTTGGTGGATGCTGGGTTACTGGAAGTATTGTATTTCCGCCAGCTCTTGAAAAAGGAGCTCTTCAGTCTACCGGGATTCTGTGGCGTATCTCGGGTGTTGATACTAGGGGGCTTGCTCCTGGACATACTGTCCTTTCTATCGAGTTCGTCGTCGTTCAGACTCAGAATTCGTAGAACATCACTGCGTGAGTGGATCGTGGTGGAGCAATTTATTTGGCCGCCCAAGAAAAATGGTACCTCGCCTCTCTCGTCGAGCAGTGGTGAGACGTATAGAAGATTCCAGAATGGATCACCATTCTTGCGGTAATTGAGGAGAAGCTCCACTATCTCGTCGCAGGAGTCAATAGCTGTTCTTAGGCGTCTAGGAGCTGAGATATCCGTCAGTTCACCCTGGAGGAAGCGACAATTGCGTGGGACAATCTCTCTGCGGGTGTACCCGGTGACAGAGACAAAACCATCAGACGCGTAGAGAATTGGATTGTCTGCTATACTGAGATTCTTGCGTCAGCCCGTAAGAGAAGAATTTGGGAGTTGTGGATTTATACTTTGGGTCGGTGATGCAAAAACAGTCCCCTAATCCTTGATATCTGTCTCTGTTATTCGCTAAGGCCATGGTTGCCGATGCCGTAACTTGATGCTTCACGAATCTTGGGTATATGTCGGTGGCCAGTATCTCCTCGATATGTTCTTGCGGATCGACAAATATATTTTCCAGAGCGGGAATGGTTGCTTGTGAAGCTTGCCTGACTTCCGAAGTTACACGTTTGAGAACAGAGTGAGAAACATTTATTTGGCGTGGTGCGTCAGCAGCTGTGTAAGTGGAATGGATGGTCCCCAACAACTGAGACGCTTCATCCAGCAGACGGTTATATTGATCGACCTATAAGAGAGTATTTAGCACTTTGGTCAAACAAGTAACCATGACTCCAAATCCAGAACGTAGCTAAGCACCAACCTTTTGCAGGAATTCCATATTTTCTCCGCATGCTCTGCTCTGGCAAAACCTCAACAAACGATGAGCCGTCGTCGGATTATGTAGTACGATGTGGAATACTTCCGAACTGAAGAAGTCGGTAATACTGTTGTTTGCAACATTACCACTTTGGGGCGGCGAGCTCGTGCTCACTGTTGTGGCATTTCCGCTTCTACTGCTGGCAGTCTCGTAATCACTTTCCCTTATACTTTTCATAGTACTTCGCTCTGATCTATCATTGCCAGAAGCACCTATGCGAGACTCTTGTACAGCCCTTGAGCTCGCCGCCCTACTAGAGGACTCTGGCACGATCTTCGTGCTTGGTCTCCTGGAAGACGTACTTTCCCTTGGTGGATCGACGGGATTTGAAGCAAGTGGAGTAGGCCCGGGCAAAGGTGCGGTCCTACTACTTTGAACTGAAGATTGACTCGGTGTTTCTGCGACGTGGACACGCGTACTGGATTGTGGAGGACCTCGAGGAGGCACTGTGGTTACGGTCTGTACCATATGGCTAATTGAGAGCACAATGATCAGCCTTGTGTGTTTCGAGTGCTGGTAGAAAATAGATATCCAATCAATGTACAAGGCAGGAAATAATTGGTCCGATAGCCATGGTGAATGGCGTAGATCTAAGTATCTAACTTACCCTACAGTATGCGAGAATGCCGGAGCTTGAGAGTTGCTTGACGACATCATGAGCGTTAGTGCAGGACGCAACGCTGAAAAGTATATAATTGCAGCTGGAAGGACTCTGTCAATATAGATGTGAGAAGCTTTATCATGCGCGGGGATGTGTGCACCAGTTCCTGACTACTGCGCGGGGCTCTTTATCCGCAGATCTACGATCAATGCAGCCCAACGAAGTCTAGAGCGGCTCGTGGGAGTAATCAGGAACGGCACAGTCGAGGAGATTGGAGCCGTCATGCACTGATCAAAGCGCTGACTAGACAGGAAAAGATTCTTCTAGCGGCAACCTCGAGGATAGAGGGGACAAGCTAGACGCTATCTTATCGACCAGATTGAGATGGAGGTAAGAAGAACACAGCGGACATATTCGGATCATATAATGTGCAAGCTGAAGCCCATGTGAGAAGTAGTGGAGAGAAGCTCTGCTGACGGCAGGACCAGGACTTACTGATATATCTTTCGATGATCCAAGAGCTAGGATCTGGCGGATCAAGGTACAAGTGTGCGGTGTCTACTACAGATTCCGGAACCGACAACCCACGACCCACGACCCGGATCTTCCCAGATGGCTGGCGCTGGCTACCGCTGCTGCACCTCACAGCGATGGTGCCGCATTCTGCAGCTGGTCCGCCGATTGGCTTGTGAAGCTTGTGAAGATGCCCCAGGGAGAGGAAGAGGCAGAGGAAGAGAAGGAGACTTGTGGGGTCGCCAATGCGCACACCCTCCTCCTACGATCTACGACTACGACTCCCTATAGGCCTTTGAGAGGAATTGTGCATTACAGCACGAGACTCAGTCGTCCTGCGCAGGCACCCTGATGTGGCCAATACCACAAGTATGGAGCCAGAATGACTTCATGTTGTCAGCATTCCACAAACAGCAAGCGGAAAGTTTAAAACTTGGCTGTTGCATGCAGCAGTAGCGATCATTGACTCCACGGAGAGCTCCCACTACTACGATGCGACTGTAGGGTCGTATTCGGAGATCCCAGCGATCTTGAACCCCCTGTAGATCAGGATCCTCCGGCCCCAACTTCCCTATATAATACTCCACCGAGATCTACTGCACGGGACAGCACTGCCTTGTGCTGCGTTTCAGTGGATGGCAACGAAGAACAAAGGTGGCTGCAGGAGTATGCAAGAATCTGCAAGATGCTGCTGTATTTCAAATCAACACTGGCTCACCCATACTTCAACTCGAAACCCGGGCGATGGAGTTCTGGTCGCTGATCATCCAGGGGCTACATTGGACAATTACACATCCCGGCGCTCACCCACTTGCAGATAAGGCACTTTAGTAGATGCCGGGTAGTGTCCACAGTTTAGCATTTGCTTTCAGGCAACGCTGGTGGCTGTCAAATCTGTCAATGACTTTTCCAAATTTCTCATTGTCATCAATTCTAATTCTCCTCAACTACCTTCTCACACCCTGTCAAATGACCGTAATGAGAACAATTTCATGATCGTAACGTCATAATTCATAAAAGAATGTCCCAAGTTGTAAACCACCTTCTGTTATACTAGTTTTCCTCTTCAGCATCTCGGAACAAGCGACTCGAGCCAAAGTCTCCATGTTCCAGCTCTCATTTTCTCAAGCTAGTAATAAAAGCACTGAATGCTCTCAATAGTCTGAGGCGGTCCCACTGCCCAGTTGTCTGGTTCCGTCTCGACGAGCGCAGCCGGATAGTCAACATAGACAATATTGCAAGATGGAAGACCGGTGTAATCAGTCTTGATATTAGAGATGGAGAGAGCGTTATCTAGAGACATGTTAATGCCCACCCATCCTCAGAATATGACGAGCTTTGAAATACCTACCTGTGGCAATGACCTCCCCGTCAAGTGGGACAGAGAGGGTATAGCTCGCTCCAGCCGCACCATCGAACTCGATAGTGACTTCTTCGCGCTTCGCGTATGGAGCGCCCTCGTAGCAAGCAATGGAAATGACAGTCTCTGGAGGCCCAACGTTCCATAAGCCGGGACCAACAGGGACGAGGACGGGAGTCTGATCCACAGTCTTGAGGGTGCAGTATGTCTCGACATCGAAGTCAGAAGCGATTTGAGAGATGCTGAGAGCGTTGTCTTGTGTTCTGTTAGATTGGGTGTGAAGAATGAGCGGGGGACAGCTCTTACTGGTGAGGACTGGTTGATTGTTGAGAGGTACGTAGGTTGAGTACTCAGCTCCTGCGGCACCAATGAAGGTCACTTCGACAACGGGGCCGTTAGAACCTCCATCTGGCGTTGGAGCTGCGTTTGTGAGAGCGAGGCAAGCGGCCAGGCCGATGGCATAGGAGAATTTCATATTGAAGTAAGAACAAAGTACGTCTCGAGTGGAGAAGGTCCAAGTGGGTTTTGGAAGATTCAATGCAGTTTCGAGAGGAAATATCTCTGCTCTTATATCTATACAGCTCTGAACTCGAGCTGGCGGAAGTCAGGCTCGAAGTCATGACAAACCTGTATTCATACGGCATAATTCCAAGTATGCCAAATACGAACTCTCGCACTCATAGCGAGCTCAGCTTCTTACACTATATGATGCTACACAGTAATTGCCTATTACAGTGCAGAGAAGGATAGAAATGCGAATGCCAGCTGTACGGCTGAACGCCCTCAAGACTTGTTCCTGGACGTCCGGATCATTTGACGATCTTTGTGCAACTCGATTCAGCTTTCTACTAACAGTGGCTTTTCACGACGTTTGCGAATATTTTCAAGCCTATACGTGACAAGACTTTACCACAGTTATCCAGGAGTCAAGTGAGGGATTTGAGGCACGTTTTGCACACAAATTGCCTTGCACACATGGGAGATTTCCGTTTGGAGGCAGACGTCAAAGACTCAAAGCCTCCAGTACGTCAGGTCACGCAAAGCCACATACAAGTAAGCTTACATGTCAACACAGCTATTCACCGTGATGTGGGTCTCATTGAATGGTTGAAACATAGGTCGGGTAAGCTAAATTCTTGATAGCGTAATTTCCAACGAATAGGCATGAGAAGACACATTAGATACGAAGTATTATTGCTATGGGTCTGAATATACTCTCAGCCTTATATGCTTACACTGCTTTTGCGAGGACCGTAAAATCTACCACTCGCTGTGGAATGGAACACGAATTTTTCTTATATAAAACTTGAAGCTGAAATCTGATCAGGGTCAAATTTCTTGGCTTTAGGTATAGAACAATCAATCTTAGAACCGCGTTTGGCTACCGCGGAGCAATTTTTGTCATGTAACAGAATAGCCACATTATCAACAGCATGCTCAAGATGACCTTAGTAGTCTAAGAAACTGACGCTTCGCTCTTCCGGGGACAGCGAACGACAAAGATTGCTCGATAGTCCCAACTCCGCTCAGGCTGAACCTCTCGTATCAGCAGCCACTCGGCCCAGCTAATGCACCAACATACCTGAATAGAGGTAGCTTTGAAACTAGGCCTCTGATGACGCATGTTACAGTCAGATGACAAGAGTTCCGTTTATGTAATGGTACGGCTCTATTATACAGATAACCACGAGTTTAACATATGGAGCAACAGAGTTTCCAAAGCCGCATGGTTCTATGGCTGGAGGCATAGGCTGGACAGAAGGTTGAATAGACGTACCAACAGGAGCGACAGCGTATGAAAAGCATTAGGGTAAACTATGTTCGACAACATTTGGGTCATAAACTTGTGACCAAGGGATAAACCAAAAAAAAGTCCGGGGAAAAATCCCTGCTGTCACAGTCTCACGTCGCACAGCTGTAGGGCTGACGGGAGTACAAGAACTACGCCACAATATAGAGACGACAGCAATTGAACCTTGGAAAAGCCCGAGAGGCTTTATATGATCCACTGGAATAGACCGTATAGCTGTCAGCTTGAATGACAACGAATCAACTGCGCACATCATTGTGAGCCCTGCTGACCACAAGGACAACACGAGATAGTTTTCGTATCAATCAAAAGCCAGCCATGCCCGACAATACAGGTCCACCAGCTTCGTCCTTGACAGGTCTTCTCGGCACCTGATAGAGCTGACGGTACTACGACCAATTCATACTCTTAACTCAGAGGCTGAAATCATGATATGCAAGCTTCGTGCTCTGTGATATGCGCACCTGGGCATCATTCTCACGCCGAGTAACAGTGCGGCATATGTTGCCTCAGCCGCTCAAGCCCGAAGCCAGCACACCAGTACTTCCCGCCCCCCATCCTTTCCTGACTACTCCTCCTTCAGAGTTTTCCCCTTCCCTCTAAGGCCCTATCTCCATCGACAAGGACACACCATCCCTCTCCCCCTACACTCCCCTTTCCCTCCCCCTCTACCACGCTTTTGAAGCTCTTCCCGGCATACGCTATTACCTCGTCATCAAATGTCCCCGGCTGTAACCACACCCCCTCTACGCCTGCTTCCTTCGCTTCCTCTAAAACTTTAATTGTAATGTGAGGTGGTGTTATGATAGACACTGATGTTTGGGACGGATTGAGGAGTTTGGAGACCGAGGAGACGGTTGGGTAGTCACGGAGGGGACTGCCGGCGCGGATGCTAGAAGAGGCAGCATTGATGGGCGTCACGGGAAGGGAGCGCGCAGTGTACCAGTTGAAGACTGTATCGAGGGTAAGTGGATGTGGACTTGGGGGATGAGGACGAGTAATGTACCTTTATGCCCGAACTTGCGGGGGTCGGAGGATGCGCCTACGACGGCGAAATAGGGGGCTGACATGAATGTACGGGCTGCTGCTTCTGTTGACATCGTGGAATCCTGTCTTGTCGTATGTAGATTGTATGTTTCTAGGAGCGGTTATTGTATGACGTTGAAGCTGGGTGCTTGCTTGCAGGTTGCGTTGCTTTTGGAGGTTTTGGCGGGGTTGTAAATGACGAAATCCGGGGAACCGCTGCCCTCAATCGCCGCGGTACCCTGTACTGCATATGAAACCCCGACATCGCAAATTCAACATACCCATGGAACATAGGAAAAAGTCTTTTCTCAATTCCGAAAGACTGCTTTTGATCAAAGATCGGAGTTTTCTAATCTTCATGTATAAAAGGACACATTTTGTCCGTTTGCTACCGAAACTGCTATGAATCCTAGACTAATTTCTCTAGCTGTTCATTAATCGCAACAGTTTCAAATCCTCAGCCGACCGTACGTCTGTTCAATCCTCTCAGATCTGTGCCCATTGGCACGATAGAAGCTTCAGAGTTTCGCAATTATGGCAACCTTTGCGTAAGTGACATGCCGCGTTCTTGGACTTTCAGCTTACAAGCTTCGAGAAAAGCAGGATTCAATGCTGTCTCCTACGCTGCTTTCCGGCCCTCTTATCCCCCACAGCTGTTCAAAGCAGTGCTTTCCTACCACTGCGGACCCTCGAACATCCTACTCGACCTAGGCTGTGGCCATGGTCTCATCTCGCGCGAGCTCTCACCCTCCTTCAAACAAGTCTTGGGGACTGATCCTTCCGCGTCGATGATAGCTCAAGCAAGCTCCTCCTCCAGCAAATATTATAATATTGTGTGGCGAGAGGCTTCTGCGGAGGACCTAGCGTTCGTAGAGGATGGGGCTCTGGACATGGTGGTAGCGGGCCAAGCGGCGCATTGGTTTGATTATGACAAGGTGTGGCCGGAGTTGTACAAGAAGGTAAGAAAAGGGGGCGCATTGGCTTTCTGGGGGTATGTGGATAATATCTTTGTCGATTATCCAAAGGCATCACAATTGCTGCTGGAGTACTGTTACGGCTCTGATACCATGGGTCCCTACTGGGAGCCAGGCCGCAATATCCTGCGGAACCTGTATAGAGATGTAGTTCTGCCGGAGAAGCAATGGGAGGATGTGAGGAGGATCGAGTATGAGCCTGGTACGAAAGGGCGGGGGAGTGGGAAAGGGGAATTGCTGATGGGAAAGAGAGTGACTTTAGGACAGACGGAGGGATACGCCAGGACATTCAGTTGTTTCCACAACTGGGCCGCTGCGCATCCGGGGAGGAAGGCGAGGAAAGATGGAGGGGAAGGGGACATTGTTGATGAGATGTTGGACAAGATGATAGCGGCTGAGCCCGAGTGGAGGTCAAAAGGGGAGGACTGGAGGGATCTCGAAGTCGAGATTGAGTGGTTCAGTGTCGTCCTAATGGCGAGGAAGAAATGAACAATAGATCAGCCTTTGATATCGTCCTAGAAATAACTCGCGTTGACTGTCATCTGTGCCTGAATAGTAGGCCTGATCAGCTGGGAGGCATTAGATACTGTATCTTCGAAGACTCTACAATGACAGATATGGTTTTTATGTAGCAGTGACATAGACTGAAGGAAAGTGTTGATGAGTTAGATAGCTGTTCCAGGGAAGTCTGGACCATGGTCACAGTAGAACAGTAATAGTCTGGCGTCAACCAGCGTTGAGGGTCCTTGAAGTTGGCACCATATCACATCCGACTCGGTCCTATACAGCTGAATCCTTGAAAGCACTTTTGTCAGATGATTCTTGGCTCGTTCTCTGAGATCGCGATTCTCATTCGTCAGTACTTGAACATGGTAATCTCACTATCGCCATACTAAGTGTAAGGGTACCCGGGTGGTTGCCATGCCAGCTCCTCAGCCCCATAATGTTTCACCGCAATTCACCCCAGCAGTGCATTGACCAGAAAATAAACCTCCTATTTCGATTGTTTTGACAACCTCAAGATCTTCCACTTCAGTATCACTCAGTTTGCAAGGCATATCTCTTGTACCCAGTCACAGCAACAGAGGAAAGAGCAGCGAGAATGGTACGTCCCGTCTTTTCCCTATTTGTTTATGCCGGCCAGCGGCGGGCGCCAAAATAGTCGCTGCCGTTGCTCCCGAACTCCAAAACAAAGAAAGAGAGCAAAAGAGAGGAAATCGCAACGACTACACAAAGACACAGAAGGAGCAGCAGTCGATGCGAATGCGCCTGCCTTATTGCAACTCGTGCTCCTTCGTTCTGAAGTAGCATTCTGGCCAACCACACCACCATCACCCTGCATTTGCATTGCCCTCGATCAATCAGCCGCATCCACATTTCTCGCATCCTGCTCTTTTTTGGTTACTCTAACCTCTATACTACTCTGCATCACTTCATTACTTCGTGCAATTTTAGGATTAGAAGCAAAGATGGCAAACACTAACCCCTCCTCTTACGATGCACAGGCCTCTACAAATTACAAAGAAGCATTTGCTCTCTTCGACAAGCGCGGAAACCAGCGCGTCCAACTCGACTCACTAGGCGATTTACTCAGAGCGTGTGGACAGAACCCCACGTTGAGCGAAATCAGGGAGTTGGAGAAGAGTGTCGGCTCAGACTGTACGTACCCTGATACCATACCCTCTTGTGATCCCGGGGGATTGAATGCCCATGCTGATGTAAACAGTTGATTTCGAAACCTTCTCCAAAGTCCTTAATCGACCAGGCGGATTCCGCGACCCCGGCGAGCCAGAAGAATACTGCCGCGGCTTCCAGGTCTTTGACAAAGACATGACTGGATATATTGGCGTGGGGCAATTGAGGTACATCCTGACGAATTTGGGGGAGAAGATGAGCGATGAGGAGGTGGATGAATTGTTAAAGGCTGTGGATACTAGTTCGGGGGATGTCAACTATACTGGTACAGCTCTTCCCTCTGTTCTGACGACGCATTTTTGCAATATATGGAAGCACAAGGCTGATTTGAAATAGACCTCGTCCGTACCATCCTCGCGAACTGAACGTACCACAAGACTTGTGTGTGTGAAGTGGAGGAACAACATGGTTAGGGGCGTGATTCGCTGTATGAGCTAGCATCCATCCGGGCATGCTTAGGGCTGTGATAGAAATACTGGTGTGGACGGCGTTTGTATTGATGTATGGATTTTGGCTCCTCAAGGCGAGGCATGGATATCTTCCTTGAATGCATAGCGCATGCGCAGAAACAGTAACTGTATTATGAATTTTCTCTAATACTGTGCTTTTCCTTTCCGTGACACCTTCGCTATGCTTAACCATATTCTCCGCTTTCGACTTCTCCAGGACGTATAGTTCCTCATTCGAAAGCCGCGCGAGACCCATCTCGGATATCAACATCCGCCTCCTCGATCTTTGGTTTTCCCGCTGCCATTACATCCGTGCTCATCACACCTCCAGGCAATACATACAATACTCTCCCCTGGTACCCCTCTTTGCCATCAAGATCCATCCTCTCCGTCTCCTTCTTCTGTTGACCCTCAAGCTCATACCCAACGCACACCCGACACCTGCCACATCTCCACAGGAGTCTCTTCTCAAACCCGTCCTCCCTCCTAATCACAGTTGCTTTGCTGTCTCTGCTCATTTCCAGCGCCATTGTCAAACCCCTGAGTTGGGGCTCTGGAGTGAGGTCTTGACTGTTCGGAAGGGGCGTGGGCATGGGGAGAATGACGGCTTGGTCAAGGCCCGGCTCATGGCGCCGGGGAAGGGAGGTCAGACTGTAGGAGCTGGCGAGGAGAAGGGAGCTACAAAGGCAGTGATAGCTGTGAATTTCGGAGGATGATTGGGTTGCCATTCCGAGGTGCTGTACTTTGGGCGTGCAGTACAGGTACTGGGCGGCTCTACTCTTGGGCGTGGTATTGAAAGCTTTTCTGGAGAGAGTGGTGGTGTTGATAGCGGGGCCACGCAAAGCTGAGAAGATTCAGGCCACTGATCTGATTGTAGTTGGAAGAGGTTGATGGACGTGGAATTGGACGTGGAATTGGAAGCTTGGTTCCTCCAGCTCCCATTAGGTTGGTGGTTCCTGAGCGGGGACAAGCACGGAAGAAGGCCCCTCGCCCCTCGCCCTAGCAGGACCCCAGATTTCTGCAGCAGCAGCATCCTGACCCTGACCTCATGCCTCATCGGGACAACTGACCAGCAGTCGACGAACACAACTCTGAGATACCCACTTGCAGCGCGGCGGTGTGCTTCTCGCCCGCTACACGTACACCCAAGCATCCTGGCGTTCTTCTCCAAGTTCCGTACGGCCTGTCTTGTCATCTTCCTCTTTACTTGCATCTCAGCCATTCTGGCGTCCACGCGACTTAGCCCGAGGCTCTCGTCCCTATTTACCCAACTGCGTCCCCTCGCATATGTTCCTTTCTCCGCCACCTCTCTCTACCAGACCAGACCCATAGTCAATAGCACCATGGCTCCCTCACAGTTCCAAAAGCCCCCGCAGGCTCCCCCGAGCTTTACAGCAACCAAGACCTCCCTCGTCGATGACGCAAAGCGAATTTGTCAAAACACCCGTAGTCTACTCGATAAGATCGCGAATGAAGTCACGGCCGAGACAGCGACCTTCGAGAATGTCGTCCTACCCATTGCCTTGGACGAAAATGCTTCGAATCTGGATACGAGGATTATAGGCTTCTACCAGGCTGTTTCTACCGACCAAGAGTTACGAGATGCGTCCTCCAAAGCGGAAGAGATCATGGACGCCTTCAGCATTGAAGCGTCTATGCGTGAAGACATCTTCAAGCTTGTCGATGCTGCGTTCCAGAAGAAAGCTCCTCTTGACCCAGAATCTCAACGCCTCCTTGAGAAAGAGCGAAAGTCCTATATCACCAACGGCCTAGGCATTCCTGCCGGCCCAGATAGGGACAGGTTCAAGGAAATCAAGATGCGGCTGAGCCAGATCCAAATCGAGTTCCAGAAGAATCTCAACGAGGAAAATGGCGGGCTTTGGTTCACGCAGAAACAACTTGAGGGCGTACCTGATGATACGCTGCAGACGTTGGAAAAGGGGAGTGGGGATAACGAGGGGAAGTTGAAGCTGAGCTTCAAGTACCCGGATTTGTTTCCCACGTTGAAATTTGCATTAGAGGCGGGAACGAGGAAGAACGTGTTTATTGAAAATGAAAACAAGGTTGGTTTCAACTTGACTAAAAATGAAAGGCGAAGCTGAAAGTTTATAGTGCAACGTGAATGTGCCGCTCTTTAAGGAGGCTATAGTATTGAGGGACGAAGCTGCTAGACTTTTAGGGTACCCCAATCATGCGGCATTCAGAATTGAGGACAAGATGGCAAAAACTCCGGAGACGGTCAATGATTTCTTGGATGATTTGAAGGTCCAGCTTACGCCTGGTGGAGCCAAAGAAGTTGAGCATTTGATGGAAGTCAAAAAGGCAGACCTGGAGTTAAGAGGCTTAGAGACCACTAATGACGGCAACTACTATCTGTGGGATACTCGATTCTACAACCGCATGATGATGGAGAGGGAATTCTCCATTGATGAAAATAAGATAGCAGAGTACTTCCCCCTTCAACATACTGTAAACGGAATGCTTGGCATTTTCGAAGAGCTTTTTGGATTTGTATTCGTTGAGCTCGTGGGAGAAGACCGGGCAAAGCTATCAGGTAAGTCCTTTGCAGAGTATTGAGTCAAAATTATTAAGACGGTATAGAATCTGGCAAGGGAGCTGAAATTGCTTGGCATGAAGATGTCAAGATCTTCAGCGTTTGGGATGATGAGGCGGAAGGCGGTGCTTTCGTGGGCTTTTTATATCTTGATCTACACCCACGTCCAGGAAAATATGGACATGCAGCAAACTTCTCTCTCCAACCTGGCTTCTACTACCCCAACGGCACTCGCCGCTATCCCGCTACAGCATTGGTTTGCAACTTTTCAAAACCCACCAAAGATAAGCCGTCGCTCCTCAAGCACGACGAGGTTGTCACTCTCTTCCATGAACTCGGCCATGGCATCCATGATCTCGCTGCCCGCACTAAATATTCTCGTTTCCATGGAACATCCGTCGTCCGCGACTTCGTGGAAGCACCTTCACAAATGCTGGAGAATTGGTGCTGGACTCCGTCACAGCTCAAATCCCTCAGCAGACACTACCGCACCGGCGAGAAAATTCCCGATGATCTCATCGAGAAGCAGATCAGTGTTAAGCATGTTAACGACGCTCTCTTCAATCTTCGCCAGCTGCACTTCGGTATCTTCGATATGACGATACACACTCCCAAGTCACACGCAGAGGCCGAAGCGTTCCAACTCTCAGCGCTTTACAACGATCTCCGCACTCAAATAGCAGGCATCAAGGGTCCTGAGGCACTCGGCCTCCCAAGCGACTGGGGTAACGGCCAGGCGACCTTTGGCCATCTCATCGGTGGCTACGATGCAGGTTACTACGGCTACCTGAGCAGTCAGGTTTATTCTACAGATATGTTTTATTCCGTGTTTAAGAAGGATCCCATGGATGGGAAGGAGGGGCGGAGGTATAGGCATATGGTGCTAGAGAAAGGAGGGAGTCAGGAGGAGATGAAGACACTAGAGGACTTTTTGGGACGGAAACCAAGCACGGAGGCGTTCTATAGGGACCTGGGGTTGAAGGCCAAGTAGGTAGAGAGTGGCTCTTGATGAACAGGGCTGATATATGTTGATAGAGCAAGACTTTAGAAATGAACTGATGTAAATCCTGGAACAGGAGTGTGTGGCCTCCTTTCAGCGTAGATAGGTACACTCTACATATGCCTTGCTCTCTGAGCCTCGAATGACTTTCGTGTTAGATAGCGCTATGCGGAGGTGAGAAATGGCATTTGTGTAACTCAAGCAATCCAGACTACTCTTCCTCCTTAGCTGTAGCTCGTCTCAAGCCCAAGCTGCGTCGACACGTACGGTACAGTACGCCAACGAGGATTTCCTCCTAAATTAGTAACGCTATGAGTCCGACTTGACCATTGTCGCATTCGCTCTTTGACTTTCCCGTTTTTGTACGTAGGCTGAGGAAGGCAAGCTCGTCACAGTGCGAAACAGGGATGCTGAAACGCAACTCCCCGCGCCGCAGGTCTCACCACCCAGTCTTGCGTTTCAACCCCCATCAATGCTTTCATGCACAGGCCGCAGATGGTTCAAGTTACTCGGTGCGATTGGGCAAGACCGTTGATCCCCCTGTGTCGATCTCGTGAAAAAGAGGTTCCCAGACCCGCACAGATGGTGATCGATTCAGACGACACTGAGGCTTGAACAGAGGTGGACCCAGCTAATGCCTTCTTGCAGCTTCACAGAGGGGTGCTCTACAGTACGCCTGCCATCTGATGATTTAGCTTTGGCGGTGCAGGCTTGCATAAATCGTTTCCGTTTCGCTTGGGAACCGGAACTTGGGCAGCCCATTTATCGCTTCATGCGTTGCGGCGCTGATATATCAGATGTCGTCTCATGTCAAGTCATGCGTTTCTGTCTCGTCCCTCTACTCAAACTGCTGTTCTCTCTTCATTCCATTCCATTCCTTCCTCAACACTCCTTCAGACTGTACTGGGCAGGTCAGCGACCTCCTATTCCATTCCTTTGAAGTCGTTGGTTTGATACCGAGATACATTCGCCATTCGATACTATACTTTTTTAATTTCCGTCGTGGTGTTGAGCACTCCTTCCCATCGTTTCTGGTCTGCTTGAAGAGAGGGTTACCCTAATACAGAAGAGATGAATTCCCTGCCGCAAGTCCCGCCGCAGAGTCACGCACAGAAGATTTCGGTCACAACAACAATTGTAAATGGTAGGGAGGACAGGAATACGCAGCGAAAGAGACCGGCAATGAGCTTTGGAGGTGGAAATAATGCAGGCGTGGAGCTGGTTCCCCGGCCTAGCGATTCTCCTCTAGATCCTTTGGTATGTCTCTCCACCCACACATTTTAATGCAGAAATTCTGATCTCCTGTCAGAACTGGCCACAATGGAAGAAGGAACTTGCATTTGGATCGATTGTTCTGGGTAGCGCCACAGTTGGCATTCTGAAGACCTTATTGGTTACGGTAAATGGAGTCATCTCAACGGAACTGAATTGCTCCTACATGGCTGCTACAGCCTTGACTGGCTTGCCTTTGATTATGGGGGCTTTTTCCGGTATTGGAAGTTCAGTATTGGCTCAAAAGATTGGCAAGAGGAGCATCTATCTCGTCAGTTCGATTGTCATGTTACTTGCCGCTGTGTGGAATATGCATGTTTCTGAGAGCTATGCTCAGTTCATGGTATCACGGTTGTTCCAAGGAATTGCATGGGGAGCTTTCGAGTCGCTCGTCATGCTATCGGTAAAGGATATGTTCTTCGTAAGTCACTATTTTCCCGACCTTCGAACGCTGCTGACATGCCTAAAGGTCCATGAAAGATCCCGTCGAATTATGTTGTACAACATTTCCAACATCGTCTTCACATGGGGCTCGCCAATCCTTGGTGGATATCTGTCTCAGAATAACGAAGGCTTCCGCAACGAAATCATGATCACCAACGTTATTCAAGCAGTTTCAATCGCACTCCTCATTCTTGTCACTCCCGAGACCACTTTCGTCCGCCCATCAAGCCAGACCAGCGTATCCTCGACGACGGTTGCCGTGTCCAGTCCCTCTACTGGCAAATTCAAAGCGTACATCTCCACGCTACGACTCACCCCCCATAGCACACTCGGTTTCAGCCTCTCACGTTCTCTACTTCCTCTCCGTGCACTCTCCGCGCCCTCAACTATTTTCACCTTCCTACTCACAGCTCCTCTTCTCGCCACCGCTTTCGGAGTCGCACAAACCCTGTCTCTCCTCTTCGGCTCCATGCCCATCTTCCTTTTTCCCGCTCGAATTGGCTATCTTTTCGTCGCACCGCTCGTTATGTCACTTCTGTTCTACTCCGCTGCATCTCTAGTCTCATATCTACGCTCACGCCCTCCACATCATCTGACTGCTTCCAAACACCTCGCTACCGCTATTCCGGGGATGGTGCTCGGCGTCGTCGGCACATTGGCTTTTGGGCTGTATGCATATGACAATTTGATGTCGACAACGCGGGAGAAGAATTCTGTTTTTACACTGTACTTGCAAGGCCAGAATCTAAGTTTGAAGGTCGTCTCTTTACTATTCGGCTTCTTGGTCTCCGGGGCCGTGATCGTGAATTTTGCGGGTGTCATGCACATTAAGTACGCTACTGCGGCTCACGGTGAAGGCAATGATGCTGTCGAAGGCGCGCACAGAATGCTGCAGGAAGTTTTGACGGGTATATTCGTCCTTGGCATGCCACTTTGGGTCAAGAGTGGGGACAGTATGCTCGCAGGCCTGAAAGACAGCGTTATTGCCCTTGCGGTTATCCAGGTCGTTATCGGAAGCAGTGTAGGGGCTGTGATGTGGGCTAAAGGGGATGCAATCCTAAAGCTTGATAGGAGAATTTTAGGAAGTCGGACAGGAGCTGAGACCGGCCTTCCTTTAGAGCGGATGAAGACTACTGATAGTTTCTTTGAGGCATGATTAGGGAAGTTGGAGTGATGGCGTTGAGGAGTGAGGTAGAGGGCATTGGCCAGCTGAGCTGTGCTACACGCGCTTTCCCGTCATTATCATGTTGGCGTTATTAGAAACAGATAATTGTTATTATGATTGGATGACTGCTATAGACAAACAGTCGTGCACTTTTTCAGACACGTTTAAGATTACTAGTGCTTTTCTCCTCCAGAATCTCTCTTCAAATTGCTATAGAACATGTCCAATGACATGTGACTGGGAATTCATGGACGGAGAACCGATCCAAGCCAGTCTCTCCTCTTCGAGAGCCGCCCCTTATTACGAAGCGAGCCAATTAACATCGTAGGAATTAGGTTGACGTCGGATTGTACGCTTACCATATGACAACAATACTATCATACCTTTGTTTTCAGTGCAAACAAATGGGCTGTCTTCTTGGATTAAGGAATTTCAAAAAATTAATCACACGTCTAGACTTAGGTTAGGGTTGTATCGGCGTTGTATCATTTGCATTATCCTGGATGGCAACAATTGGAAACACGACAAGCGCCTGGACTGAGGGAATGCCATTCGACTCTAGGCAAATTCAAAAAACCAACGAATTTCATGAAACACAACCCAGATGCTCAATTGACTGTTGAGAAACTTTCCAAAGTTTTGTGAATTCGAAAAGGATATCGTCATCGATTCATGGACCATGGAACAGTCATTAATGCTCAAGAGTGTTCAAGAGTGATAGTCCTGGCGCAGATTTACAAAATCTCAAGAAAACATTGGTACTGACTGTCCTAAGGACATGGAATAATAAGCCACAGATAAAGACAGATTTGTCATCCAAGCTACCCCACCCTTGAAGCAGGCACCGTCCCAGGCGTATTGGCACTCATCTGTCACTAGTACTGTGAGCCTCGTGTAAGAAACGTCATAGAAGCCTCAAATCACGTCTTTCAAGATTCTGTTTAAGTTGTCACAGGCTATGACTGTCGTGTAACCTTATATGGTGATCATCTATCTGGCTCTGAACTACAGAAATTTTTCTTCTAAAAAATCCTTGCCCATCCTTGTCCTAGGTCATTATCTCTTTTTGAAATCTCAAATTCTTTCCAATTAGACTCAACATGGTTAAATCTTCAGAAAAACTTGTGAACAAAAAAATCATCGTTGTAGGAGGGTCATCGGGGTATCTTTCCCCTCACTTCTATTCTGGCGCCAAGCTGACAGAATACCAATCAGGATTGGGTTCGGTGCAGCACAGGCATTCATCGACGCTGGTGCAAAAGTAATAGTGGTCTCCTCTAATCAAGCGCGTGTTGATGATGCCGTGAAGAGACTCAATTCGCCGAATGCATCAAGTGTTTTGGGCAATGTACGCGACGAAGCGGCCTTCATTGGTATACTGAAAGGTCTTGCCCCGGTGGACCACATCGTCTTCTCAGGTGTAGATAAGATCATTCGAGGAAATCTAGAGGAGTTAGATCTAGATAATGCAAAGTACTTGTTCGGTGTGAAATTCTGGGGCGCGGTCACGATTGGAAAAGGTGCGTAGCATTGCCTTCTCAGATTTATGGCTTCCGAACTGATATGAAATTTTGTAGCGGTCAAAAAACACGACATTATTAGGCCGGGAGGCTCCTTGACCCTTACTTCCGGGACTGCGGCCCTGAAACCTGGGAAAGGAGCCTCGACTGGCGGCGCTCTCAATGGTGGAGTGATCACGCTAACAAAAGGACTAGCTGGAGATCTATCGGAGAAGAAAATACGAGTTAATGTTGTAGTGCCAGGATTAGTGAAGACCGAGCTATGGGAAAAGATGGGCAAAACTGAGGAAGAGCAGAAGGAGACCTTCGAAAAGACGTCGTTGCCGGTGGGCTTTGTGGCAACGCCAGATGATATTGCTGAGGCTTATTTATACCTTGTGAAAGCTGATTACGCTACTGGAACATCTGTTGAAATTGGTAAACGAAATTGGATGCAAGATTTTGGAGGTATTGATTGCTAACTGTGTTATAGATGGCGGAGTTCTACTTTGACGCGATCGGATATGAGCGAATTTGGTTAAGTGGCCAAGGAGATTCAAATCAGCGACCCGGCGACCTCGATTACAGGAGTCGCAGTTATTGCGACTTTGATGGAATAACTGATCAAACTGCCTGAAGATTTCCTGAGATCAAGCGTGGCTACGTTATATCGGTACAAATTCAAACTTCAAAGGGTAGAAAAGCATAGCTTTAGATAGAGATTATAGCCTGACTAAGATAAATTGATAGCGGGGCCTTTGTCAAAACCCGAATAGTACAGACGACAGCAACTTCGGACCATATATTCTTGGCTTGGGACCAAGTTACTTACTGAAGCCTGTGTCTTAAGCAGGCTATATTAATCTGGGGGCTGAGGACCTGCAGATCAGAACTGACGGGGTTACAGCCACAGCCGCGAGACGAAGATCCTCAGCTAACTTGGCTTACTTCAGTCCAGATGGATATGGTAAGGCTGGCAGGGCAAGTTGCATTCAAATGTCCGACCCCTCGATGCATGCACGCTAAGATGACTGGCATTCAGAAGTGGCACTATGAAGCATGTTTTCTACAGTCTGGGTTATCGTCAGAAGCGTAGGAACTTGAGATTTTTCAACGGTCTTGACCTCATCAATATCCCTGAGCCTCAGATCCTTATCCCGACTCGATATCGTGCCAGCTTGCTACAACCTGGCTTGACGGATTGCAGATACCCTGAAACGCGGCTGATAAAGTACAGTATAAATCTTGTCCATAACCAATGACATGAGGTCTACTGACATGGATCATTTAGGATATAACCTTACGACGTTAATTCCGACCACTCCGCCGTACCTAACACAACTGTATTGATAGCGATCTAAGGTTGAGTACTAGAAAATATTAAGTGCCATCAGAAGGGTATCCTAAATTTTGTGTCAGATGCCGAAACAGTAGCCATAAGAACATAAATAATATCCAAGAGCACATAGGATTTGAATAGGGCGAAGTCGATCATTCATACATTATTTAACTCCGAACTTGACGGAGCAGACGTAAAGGTGGTTCTGCGTGAGAAATATACCTGTACTTCCATGTAAATATGCAGAATGCTTGTTATCTGCCGCGGTCAGGGTAAGAAAGTGACAGGCATTAGTTGCCATCGTCGCAGGTCGAGCTTCTTGACAAGAGGGAACACCGACCAATCTAATTTTTAGATGCTGAGGGACTTGACCCTGTGTCACTTAAGATATTAAAAGACGCTTCTCCTGCCCTCAAACAGGAATGCTGATCGTGTTTCGAGACGTTTGAATTTCTATTATCATGAATTTGCTTCTTTGGGAGCGTAACTTTCAAGCTGGATTTCCTAAAGGTTAGAACGTTGGCCAATGAACAGGTCATAACAGCAAATCAGACACGATGGTACTCGCCGCTATCGTTCATGAGCTTGAGTCTCCGAAAGACACCATCACCGAACTTGCCCACTATTCCAGAGGTAGAAAAAACTGCCTTTGAATCTAATACCACTCTCGCGCCGAGTTCCAATGTGACCGGAATCAATGTAGAAATAGTCGGGACTGTCGTGGTCCCTCCTCGAGAAAGAGGCAGAAGGGCATTGCGACCCCTGCCTTCCCTGGACCTCAATGATCCTTTGGTAAGGTGTAGTTGCGGTCATGAGGCACTGCTAATATAACTTCAGAACTGGTCTAGCCGGCGCAAATACTCTGCATATCTCACCGGCTGCTTTTTTACCTTCCTAGCCGCAGTCAATGCTTTCAAACTCATCAACTGTACTGATATATTACGCGAAGAATTCGGTAAAAGAGATTTTGAAGTACGCTATTTGATGTGTTCCAACATATTGCTTCTTGGATTCGCAAACATATGCTGGATTCCTCTAATGAGAAAGTTCGGGAAAAGGCCCATCTTTCTGGTTTCACTCTTTATGCTGGCAGCCGCGAACGCTTGGGCATCCAAGACCAATAACTTCTACTCTCTCCTTGGGTCCCAGATCGTCTCTGGGTTTGCTAGCTCAGCAGCCACAGGTCCTGTGGCGGCGGGGGCTGCCGACCTCTTCTTTGTCCATCAGCGAGGAAGTGTCTTCATGATCTTTAATATGGCCTTCACGCTCGGAGAATCCATAGGAGTGCTCATAAACACTCTTATCGTCCAATATTCCTCATGGAGATTATGCTGCGAATGGATTGCCATAGCCAGCGGAGTTACCTGGGTCGTATCGATCTTCACAGTCCAGGAGACAACTTATTTCGACCGAGATGTGGATGCACCATTTGATTCCTTCAAGGGGAAGAAAAACTTTGCGGGAAGGCTCTCTGTGACGAGTGGTTACAGCGGCGACGTTTCTATTTTCAGAGCCCTTCGTAACACCGTTGAAGTTATTGGATACCCACCAGTGATATGGAGCGGGCTCACAAATGCAGTATTCGCCGGATGGTAAGCGTCATCTACCTATATAAACACAAAATTAATACTTATCAATATGATGGAAGCTGACTTTCCGCGTAGGAGCATCACTATTCAGCTAAACTTTACTCACGTGTTTGTAAAACCACCATACAATTATAGAATTAGTACCTTGGGCTTTCTTTCTATCTCCGGGGTTATCGGAACATTAATAGCGGTCTTTTTCGGCGGTAAATTAATCGATTTAATATCTAATCGAGTGACGTCAGCGAGAAGTGGGATACGCGAGCCAGAATATCGCCTTTACGCTTTCATGTTTCCTGCTATTATCGGCCCTATGGGTGTCCTTCTTTCCGGTCTGACCTTGAGTGAGCACACGCCGTGGATCGAACCAGCAGTTGGGAACACAATGAATGCATTTGGCTTGACTGCTGTGTCAAACGTCTTGATGGTATACGTGGTGGATGCATGTTTATGCCTAACTGGGGAGGTCTTAGCGGTGAATTTCGTTATCAGAGGCGTGCTTGGAATGGTAGTAGCTCTGTACAGTATTGAGTGGATGGAGAAACTAGGACAGAAGAATTCGTTCGGTTTAATGGTGGGGATTCAATATGTGCTCTGTATTTGGGTAGTTATCTTTGCAGCCTTTGGAAAGAAGATCCGAACAAAGACAGCAAAGTATGGCCCAGTGGCTCGGGCTGTGAGAAGGCATTAGTCAAGGTTATAGTAATATACAAAGATTGGATATAGCCTCCTATGACGAGTGACGTGAGCGTCCAAAGCATTTCCAGCAGTCAATTCAGCTTCATCCAAACTGGTTGTCGTCCGTTGAACCATCTGCTCGTGGAAGCATGGAGCTATAATACTGATCCAACCCACCACCAAAAACATCACCATTAAACAAGTCTGGCTGTAGTTGAAACATAGAGAAGTCTTCAGCTTCTTTCGTCCCGAAGAATTGAGATGATAGGTCGAGACTTTGTGTGATATCTGGGTTCGAGAGCCCATCATTTCTCGCCAAGGCGTATCCTGGGGCAGACTGCTGACCATCATCAAAGGTCAATCCAGGCTTCGAATCAGCGGCAGTGAGTCCAGGCGTCCCAATAGTGGAACGAACCCCAGTAGTATCATCATTGTCCGTGGCGATCTGAAGCTTCTTTGCTGTCGACTGGTCCAGGAACTGGAGGAAGAGTTGGAGCACCCAATTAGTCACGTCCCAAGTTTTCTGTAATTCGCGCAAACCTAGAAGACAGAGCTGTGCACGATATTCTGCAAGCTTTCGAGCTGTTCCTTGAGATCTGCGGATACAAATGGTATGTATACATAGACAATTGAACAAGGTTGTGGTGCTAACCTGTTTAGCAAGTTACGGTAGAGATAGTAATGAAGATGCCCACATATGCACGTTGCTGTGCTGTACTAGATCTTGAGACAAGACATCTTCAATGATTCGAGTATTTCTGCATGCTGCTTGTAATGCAAAGTTGCTGACATCTTCTATGGTGCCTTTCTCAGCTCCCAGGTACGCGAACCTAAAGAGAAGAATACACAAATTGCTATATTTATTAGCCACACGAGTTTGTCAGGAAACCTGGGCCTCACTTGTATGCCAGATGTAGCATGCTGGCCCAGAAAGGACTTGCCGTGGATGATGCATGCATCTCTGGTGAAAGTTGAGATTCCCACCTCACCAGATCTTCCTTTAACTTGGTCCGTTCCGAGTCCATGCGTGGTGCTTTGACAGCTGCAAATTCCCTCAGTACTATCTTACCGACTACCCAGATGTTATTACTAGTCTTGAAGAGAAGAGAAACACCAACGGTAGACAGCTAGCCTTGCCATCTGAATTGCGTATAGGATATGCTCCTTCTTCTGAACTCCCAAGAACTTGGGATATGCGAGATTACTACTTTCCTCGAAGTCAGATTGTTCAAGCATTTCGATATCACAGTCTTCGTCTCGAATACGGGTAGGCAGGCCCAGTGCAGCCGCAGATTGACGATCTCGAACCTTGCGCTTCTTAGCACTGAATATGAGTAACATCTACGACATACATAGAGTGACCACCATAATCTCTTGCGCAATTTAGCATCTACAAAGCTCATATTGGACGACCTTTTATTCTCCATTAGTTGGCAGCCGCAAAATATTGTAACCGCAAGAACATACGAGCGGTGCATGCCCTTAGTTTGGGCAAGACTGATTGCTGCGCCCAGCCAGTGACGAGTGTCTTTCTCTAAGAGAGGTCCGACACGCCAGAAGCTCATTAATAGAAGGCTTTGCGAGACAGTTACCTTATCAGTCTCGTAGTCGGCATCGTATATATCCTTAGCATGATTGTACATAGTGTTTCTTGTCTCTTGTCGGTCCGGGTATCCCAAATTGGCCATCACTCTTTGATTACAGTGAGTAGCTCCAACAAAAAGTACTGCTTGAAGTAAGAGAGGAGAAATGGTTTTGGAATTATAAAAATCCAGAAAATTCTGCCTATCGAGGATAGGGAAACAAGGATGGAACCATGAGAAATAAGCTTCGAAAAGAACCTCGCAGACTTCATCCTTGGGAAATGAAAAAGCCCCATCTCTTGCGATGTACTCAATCCTTGCTGCTTTTCGCTGGCGTTCAAACGGCGTTATAGATGTTTTTGAGCTCACATTTTCTGGTATTGGATATCGCAATCTTGTTCGATCTTGTGGAGTTCGTGGATTCGCGTTGGAAGGCTCCGATGTGTGAACAAGTGATATGGAGCTCGACTCTCCGAGGAAAACAGTGCTGTCAGCTATGTTCGAGAGGTCCTTCCCGGTATTGGGAGACTGAGGGCTTATATGAAAGATCGGGGAGGCAGGCGTGTTTTTGATATTTGTGTCTTCGCTCGCCCCATTCGAAATCCCGCCCGAAGTATTGTAAGGACCGGCATATCTTCTGTCTTTTTTGCTATCCTCCTCCAATGTACTTGGTTCATGGGTTCGAGGCTTGGAAGCATTCGAGGAGCGAGCATGGTTTGGATGCCGGTCATACCTACAAAAGAGTTTTCTTCAGCTCGCTTTCAAGAATCTGCGATTTGAAACACACTTTCCTCGCCGGGACGTCATCAACTCGCATGGTGTACCAGCAGTTCGACAATTTTTACATGGGTTCTCTTCCATAACATTGCAACGAACCCGGCGGGAGTTGCAGATCTTACAAGCTTTCTTTGCACGCGAGCGCACAGGCGGGTGCGTGTTCGAGCTGTTTGCATTCGGGGTAGACATGTTTGCCTTAAGACCTTAGATTAAACTCGAGATAGATTGATGGCACCATCTCTATCCAAAACTTGTCGATATCATGCCGGCAATGGATTTGAGGGTTGGTGTTGAGCTAGAGCTGTTGTCTAACGGGTGAGCTTAGATGCGGGGTTGGGATTACAATAGGGCAAAGCTACCCCTCCCTATCCTGCCCTGCTCCCCGCTAAGCCTCATCATATTTCACACTACGTCAGGCTCCCCCGAGTCTAAGACCTATCAAAACATAATCGACCGTAGGGTTATATTTGATTACGGAGTAAGATGGTCAAGTTCTTAAACTTTTCCCCCCAAGGCATTATTGAGTCATCCAGGTGAATAACTCGTTTCTAAAGTATGTGGGGTCCTCAGCGAAGCTCATAGCGTACACATATATGCTCATATGAACTCACATATTGCCTCGAACTTTGAATGTGCTCAACAGCCTCTACCAGATATTGCACAAATCTACTCAGGCTCTCGGTGGCAGGGAGATATCCCAACTGCGGCATAGTCTTTTGTTGGGAGAGATTACTCCACGAGTGTACGGACCCCATTGTGTTTGACTGAATCTAAACAATAAATGAAAATGAAAATTCCAGCTGACGAAACTTTCTCATTGAATTATGACTTGTTCATGTACCTAAAGTATATAGCCGTCCGTATAAAAAACGTAGCTGGAGGAGGGGGACGGAAACTACTCCTCACTAACCCGGCAAAACAAGTCCAGCCACGCTCATCTCAAGAGATACTCATGCTCTGTTATAGAAAATATCTGATGTGTTGGCGTCGTTGCAGGATATATTCCTATGTAATCGACACTCTCGTTAGTCCCCCCCTCCCCCTCCCCCGGCCAATAGAAATATTGTGAAAGGCCACCCGAGGTATACAAATCGCCACATATAGATCTGCTGGGCAATGTAGAATATAGTTCGACTTCGAACTAACTTTCTATACAACAACTCAAAAAGGGTTACTAAGCCACAAATCTCACCATCCAAGAGCTTCTCTATCAACCTGACTAAGCACTGTACAAACGTGTAGCTGATCAATTTGAACACAACGGCACGTTAATGCAGAGTCATTATTCGTATATTCCTAACCAAGTCTAGAACCTTACCAAACTTACAAGCTCAAAAACTAAGCACTCATTCTTTATCACTTCGCCAACCACTTCTCTCCAGTCTCCAGTCTCCAGTCTCCAGTCGACTCTAACCAAGTCTACCATTGCCAAACTGTTGAAATGACTTCATATTTATCTTCCATTGACCTCCTTCCTACACCTAATTCTGCAGCCGTATTCTAGAACTTCCTCATAACATCATTGACGACATCCCCGCCAAACGTCGCACCAGCACCAAACACAGCTGCCTGCCCAAACCGGCTCGCCATGTTCTTCACCCACTCGTGGTGCTTCGGGTGCTCCGGGTGCGCAGGCTGCTTTGGGTCTTGGGCCTGCTGCGCGATCTGGCCTGGGTTGAACTGCTGTTGCGGGTTGTAGCGCGGGTCGATATAGGGGGAGGGAGCACCGTTTTGCTAAGATACCAGTCAGCGTGGTAGAGGAGACAGGAGGCCAAGCAAAGGATGAAACGAAGGAGAGCGAATGAGAGTGAGGCTATAAATACGGGTAATTGAGCCATGATGCTCTGCATCTGCGGCGGAGAGAGTACGTTGCTTGCTTGCAGGAACTCGAGCTCTGTGCGAATTGTGTTCAAGGAGCGGGCGATTGCCGGGTCTGACATTTTCGACTGTTCTTGTATTGTTGATTTAGACTAGATATTCGATTGATGTTCGAAGAAAAGAGCTTAGAAAAGACTTGGCAATCTGCTATAGAAGAAGGGAGGTGGGGATTTGGAGAGACATGGCATGGAGAAGTCGGGGACTCTCGATCGACGTCATTAGCTCAACCGCTTAGCAACAGGCTGGTGCTTCGGTGGCTTGGTGGCTTGCAACATCCACTTAGATAGCAGAGTAAAAGGAAAAAACAAAAAGTCGACTGAAAACTACAGCACCTGGGAAATGCGCAGAAAATGGATTCTTGATCTTCCAATTTGAACGGTCGAGTTACTAACTGCTGATCCTCGGAAAGGAAAAAAGACACAGGGATACCCGCAAGGGTTTCAAAAAGACCAGTATAGAATAAATATATGCCCGGCGTACTATACAAAGCAGTTCCTATACTGTATATGCATCTCGTTCAATCATAACAGGTGTGCAGCAGCCTGTTGCTAGGGGCTCCACCTCGCTTTCCACTACCTATGATACATCTCAAGCCATGCATCCCAGAAATTGGAAAATGTTATAATTATCCCTCCTAAGTTGCAACTTGAATTATCTCCCCTTCCTTTGTATCTGCATGCACATCAGTCGTCATCGTCAAGTCATCATCATCCAACGCCGCTGCATGGGGAATCTCAAGATGCGCGCTATCAAGCGAACTATGTGCGCCGCCAACGCCTGCTAAATCTGCTGATAGGATGTTCGAGTCTGATGCATGAGCCGGTACTGTGGACCGCGGCTCTTCTGTCGTAGTGCTGTCGGGTATCTGTGTTACAATTGCTTCTTCCGAGTACTGTAATCCTCGTTCGGTGGGAGATTCCATCGCGGATATGGTCTCTATATGCTGGGAAGATTCGCCTGAGGTACCTAAAGAGAGTGTGTTTACGTGATCTGTGGGGATGGTGGAGCTATGAGATGTGAGGGCGGAATGATATCCAGGGGATCCTGGATCGGGTCTGTGAACTTGAGGTCTGGGGGGAGACCTCCCTCGTCTTGGATAGATATCTGACGCATCGGACACATCGGTCATTGCATAGTCGCGTACCTGGATTGATGAGTCTAGAGCTGATGATTGACCGAATAGAGAGCCTGTGAAAGCCGAATTTCCGGTGTATTTTCCATTGGAAAAGCCTGCTTGCGTAGGGCTGGCGTTAACTACGACGGGTACCGCCCGCATAGGCTCTTGATACGGTTCCTCCATTTCAGGAAACATTGTGAGTAACGTTAGAGCCTGCGAGCGGCGCCTGGGATCATCATCGAGGCAACGATGGCAGACCTCCAGGAAATAATCAGGTATCTCTGCAGGAAACGCCGAAGGGCTCAGCGGACGCTCTGTCTCTGGCTCATCATGCTGCGTGGCAAGGGCATATAATACCATTCCTAACTGATAAAGATCAGACTTGACTCCAATGTACATTGAAATCCGTTGACTGCTGTCTATAAGATCGCGAACTTCGGGGGGCTCCCAGCCAACGGGACATCCTCGTCTATTTATGTCAATGATCTTTGCATTATCATACGCGTCGATGACGATGTTGGACAGAGTAAAGTCTCCTTGAACAAAGCCTGCTTCGTGAATTTCCGAGAGGCCTTGAACGATCTGCCTGGCCCATCGTTCTCTCCGTCTCCAGGGAAGTTTCCCCTTGCCTTCATAAATAACATCAATGAGAGCGCCCTGCTCGGCGAAACTGATGAGAAGTCCCTTCACGGTCTCTCCTTTGTTATCTAGAACGACACCGCCGAATTGAATGACACTGTGGGAGCCAGAGAGTTGATGCAGAGCATTGATCTCATAGAGAAACTCGTCGACCGTGTCCGGTCCGGGTATTTCCTTCTTAATGAACACCTGACCATCGATCTGAACTTTGTAAACGAATCCAGAGAGATGGGCATCAAAAACCAGCTCATCCTCTCTAATTCTTCGGCAGCTGAGATGATTGATTGCCCGGATCGGAGGGTAAGAGATGATCTCGGAGAGATCTTCAACCACGTGTACATGAAGCCGTTCGTTCTCCGTCTGTAGTTTTAGGTTCGTAACAGTGTCATAGAACTGGATGTCATCCAGGGATTCACGTATAGCTTCATATATTCGCGCACTCTTGTCTCGTTGGAATCTCGTCCGCACCAGTTCTTCCTCCAAGGAGCCGCTGGGAGCATTTCTGTAATCCAGGGAGATCGTCACACGTCTCCAGTGCGTGGGTGTTTGTGCGTACGTGACAAAAAACTTTTCTCGTTTCGACTTGTCTCGGAAGTGCATACTTAGGTTCAGAATCCACTTCCGCTCGAGCTCCTCCAGTATCATCTCGTCAAAAGCCTCGGTGGATATGGACGCTGTCTCAACAGCAGACGGGACCCTAGATATGTCCTCACTCTCCAGGACCTCATTTTCTTTTGCAGAGAACGGCTGGACCTTGAACTTCTCCAACACTGTATCATTCAGCTCAGTTGTTTCCAATAGCTCCGGTGCGCTCAATCTAGGAGCAAGAGCCACGTTTGTAGAAGAGTTCCGGAAGGTATTGCGTCTCCGGTCCACAGACAAGGTACGTCGCTCATCGGCATTGGGTTTGTGCGGCTCGAGCCTATCCCGGAGCTCCGACTGTTGTCTCTTGAAGGTTCCAGATCGAGGCAACCCTGGAACAACTTTTCTTGAGAGCCTGTGAGCAATCCCCGGCCGAGTGGCGTCTTCGGGAAGGGTTGATGATGGAGCATTGCTACTCGAAACGTCGTCTCTGCCAAACAACCTTCTCCACGACCAGGTATTTCGTTGATCAGTAGATGCAGCTCTCTCATGTAGGTTTCCTATCTGTGCCATGGTGGTATTGGGACGGCCCCGCACCTATAGCAAAGAAGTCAGCAACCCTGCCCTCTGGCTGATGGCAATCACGCCGTGGACAATTGGAGAAAGGAGGACCTAGGTTGCATACCTAGTGGATTCGCCACTTCTTTTGAGGTGCTTGACCGGGTAGGATGTTGTCAGCAACTCGAGAGGGCGGTGATCATAATTGCACGCCCGAGGTTGTGTATCATGCGGGTATCCGACAATGAACGTCTGGATGTACGAGAGAGCACGGGCACACTCCTGTTCTTGTAAGGCGTGCCGAGATCATTGCATTGGCACCATTTGTGACGGCATATGCGAGAGGGGGCCAGGCGGGAGGTGAGGGCGGGAGTGAGTGAGGTTGGAGACGCGGAAGTGGAAGCAGTCTTTGTTGTGAAATGAGGCGGTCGTATGTTGCTGGCCCTCGTGGGTTTTGATGTCGAGGAGGCTAAGCTGGCCAATATCCTATTCGACGGAAAGGCTGGCCTGCGTGTGCCTGTGCCGGGCTGGTGCTGGAGCTGGTGCTGGAGCTGGGTGAAGATGCAGGAGCCGGAGGTCGCAGAGGCGGTGGGCGGTCAGGCTTCAGGACGTTCGCGTATGCGGATGCAGCAATCTTCTAGAGAGGTCGAAGCGATGGCTGGGGGCTGTGCAGGACGATGAACAACGCAGCGGCACCGGGGGGCCAGGCAGCAGACGCTCGATGGAACGCTCGAGGAACAGCAGCTTGGGGGGACATTGCTTTCTTTGGCTGCCTTACTTTGCTGTCGTGGGGTTTAGGCTCTGTTTGTGGGAGTGGGTGAGGTGTGGTGTGTACTGTATGTAGATAGGTGGTGAGGGTGGTGGTGTAGTTGATGTGTGTGGTATGTATGTATGTGTGGTATGTACGTGTGGGGCGGGACCTGGGGGAGCAAGGCTACGGTAAGCCAGAGGTCTGTCTGATATATCATCAACCTTACCACTACTGGACTGGAGTATCAAATGGGAGTATCAAACGGGCAGGGGACAGACAGGAAGGGGTCGCGCGGGAGAGGTGCGAATGGCGGCGCGGCCTCGGAGAGTCTCATCTCAAGGCTCAAGATGATGCCTCGGAGAATAGCAGAATAGCAGAATTTCCATCTGTCGATAGCATCACGCAATGCCTCCACCATCCTCGCACTAGACCACGAGCCATGAGAGGGGGGCCCGTTTCCTGGGACTGTTTGACCATCAGAACGCGTCTCGCTGCGGGACGGCCCAATCCGAATAGCTCGCGCCCATCTCTTTGGGCACTTCCCGGGCCAGGCCGGTACCCCGATTGATTGATACTTGATACTTGATACTTGATTGGTTACTGTCAGGGAAGAGGATGAGCATGAGCATAGAAATGAGGATGAGGATGAGGATGAGGATGAGGAATCTTCCCTAACATCTACATACACTACGTGGTCGAGTACACCTACATACATATTGCCCCATGCCAAATACAAAGCAATTGAGTGATGTACTGTACAGTACAGGGGAACGAGATTGCGTGTATGGGAGAAGAAAGGTGGAAGGTTAGAGATTAGAGGTCAGTGGGAGTTCAAAAGTGCTGTAACCTTCACTGTACGTGGAGACTTGGAATGTTTTGTTGTTTCAATATCATAACCAGTCAAGGCCCCCTCGGCCTTCTCTCCCGTATCTTGTTGGCTTCTCTAAACGACCATGATGCTCGAAGGGGAAGCCTAGCCTGTGTGAGAAGTGACAAATGTGTGAGAAATGACAGACTCGTGCAGGTTGAATTCGACAGAAGCGGAGTTGCAGTGGGCTCTGAGAGGGGGTTTTCTGGTTGTTGTTTACAGTATTGCATACCACTTCCACCGTCATTGTACAGTACTTTCAATATCAATATCACTTTCACTATCATTTTCACCTTCATTTCGAAAACAGATCCCCCTTTCCCCCCTTTTCCCCCTTTCCCCCCTAACTCTTTAACCCCCACCCCCCACCCCCCAACCCCCGACATCCAGCTGTAGTCCTGGCAAAACTGCTCAATCAGCCTTAAGATCCAGCACAGTCGCAACAACCTACTGCAAGCTGCACAGCAAGATCAGACGGGGAGGGAATCGGTTTCGATGTCTGCTCTGCATTCATGCAACTCTCGTCAACTCATTGAGCCGAGCCGAGCCCTCACCATTCCGCGCCCTGAGCTGGTCGCCCTCTTCGCTGCCCGACGCACTCTCCGGGAGTCTTGGGTCGATATGAGGCTGGAGCTTGCCCTGAGAGCTTTACACGTGTGCACGCCCCAGGCTCATCGTCATCTTACCGTAGCTCCCACCAGTCCCCTCCCACAGGAGCATAGGGCAGGCAGCCAAGGGGACCGCAGCCACAATAATCCTCCCTCCGCCTCACCGTGCAGCTTACGGCCACCTACTCCGAACCGTCAGGAGGTCTGCTACCTTGGCCAGTGGAGATACGGTCCTGTACAGCACTAGCGATAGAAGGAGCTGCGGATAGCTTCTCCGCCCTGTCCGAAACAAGTGGCTGCGACAGGCACTCTCGAGCCAGCTAGCTCTGATTCCTCCTCCCCACCACCTCCCTAGGTACGTCTTTCGTTGGGTCTCACTTTCCAACTACTGCACATTACATGTACATGTACATGTACATGCATCCCTCAGTATGACATCGTGCTCTCTCCGTGAACTAAGCCTCCTATATGCTGCACGGTAATGACCTGTCAGGCTTTCTGACCGTGGCTACAACTGTCCAAATCCTTCGCTGTGTACGACGTGATAGCGCGGTGCCCAATTTCGTCACGCCCCTTTTCGAAGCTCGCAGATAATGAAATCGAGAAGTCTAACATAGTGTCCTAAGTATTCACTGCCAGCAGACACTTCCACCATCACATCTCGATTAATCTATAGAATATCTGTACTATGTAGCTTACCCACCTTCGTCTGGCATGCGGTAAAACATCTCCCTCCTTATGATTTTAGCATGTGTCGTAGTGGAGATTTGTCTTCCCATTGTATGCACCGAGATCCAAGAATTGTGCGCCGGAACAATGCCCTGCAAACCCCATGATTCCCCACAATCCATTCATTCATATATGGTACATCCATATGTACAAGCCCATCAATTAAAAATATTCGTCCAGTGAATCAATCGTCACTCTCCTCTTTGCCCTCCTTCTTCTCTAATTGCTCCTTCCACAATGCATTCGCCTGTGCCCGGTCCAGATCCGGGAAGACGAAATCGAAGACGTCCGAGTACCATTTCGCCGGCCTCCCCTCGATGCCTTCTTTGATATTCTTGAAAACTCATTAGCTCGCCCTCAGAATCACATAGAATAGGGAATAGAACATGCCTCGGGAAGCTCAAGCCAATCACTCATGTTATCCTCGGGAAATATGATCATCCTGCACCCCGCTCGACGCGCTGCAACAGTCTTCTCCCTCAAACCCCCGATCCTCAAGACCTTCCCCGTAACCGTCAATTCACCAGTCATCGCAATAGCCTCATCGATCGGCCGGTCCAACGCCAGACTCAGCAGACTCGTCGCCATGGTAATACCAGCCGACGGACCATCTTTCTGAACGGCTCCTTCGGGACAGTGGAGATGCAGTCTCGCTTTATCGAAGAACCGATTTCCGGGGAAAGACTTCGCCATTACTGATTTCGCGAATGAATATGCGATAGTGGTGCTTTCTTTCATGACAGAGCGAAGATTTCCTGTGGTTGCGAGACCAGGGCGGGAGGAAGGTGTAAGAGCGGACTCCAGGATGGATTCGACATATAGAGCGGCACCGCCCATTTGCGTCCACGCGAGACCCATGGCTACTCCTGGGGGTGTGGTATCGTACAGTCGATCAGAAGTGAAGACCGGAGGACCGACGTAGTCTTTAAGATTAGCTCTGTCGATGGTAACGTGAACAGTATCTGGGACATTGAGGCTAATTCGTGGTTTCTCTGTGGTCTCATTTGAGATGTTTTCAGACGTCTCTTTGACGTCTGACTCGTCCTTCTTCGACTGTTCCAAGGCAGCCTTGCCTTCTTCAGTCAAAGCTTCTTCTTCAGGTAGAACGCTTTCGCCAAGATCCTGGACAATCTTCAGCGCAGATTTACGATATACCTTCTCAATCTGCTTCTTCAGATTCCTGACACCAGACTCTCGGCAGTAGGACTTAATGAGCTCCTCAATAGCCTCTTTGTTGAGGTTCACGTCGACATTTTTCAGACCAGCGAGTTCTTTCGCAGCAGGTGAGAGATAACGCTCTGCAATTGCCATCTTCTCATCTGCAACATATCCAGACAGCTCGATCGTCTCCATTCGATCAAGAAGTGGCCGTGGGATAGTGTCTGTCATGTTTGCAGTACAAACAAATAAAACCTTTGAAAGATCGACTGGTACGTCGAGATACTGGTCCAGGAAAGAGTTATTCTGTTCAGGGTCGAGCAGTTCCAATAAGGCAGAAGCAGGATCGCCCTGATGGCCTCTCCCTAGCTTGTCAATTTCATCAATTAAGATCAGAGGATTCTCCGTCTGACACTTTTTCAACGCTTGAATGATTCGTCCAGGTAATGCTCCTACGTAGGTTCGTCGGTGGCCCTTGATCTCAGCGACATCTGCCAGACCACCTACACTGAACCTATAGTACTGTCTGTTGAGAGCCCTTGCGATGCTTTTCCCGATACTCGTCTTGCCCACACCGGGAGGCCCAACAAAACATAGAATCTTGCCTTCCACGGTGCCTCGTAATTTACCTACAGCGATGAATTCTAGAATCCTGTCCTTGACGTCCTTTAAGCCATGGTGGTCTTCGTCGAGCACTGTCATAGCATTCTTGATCCCAAAATTCTCTGCACTTCGCTGGCCCCAGGGGATTTGCGTGAGCCAGTCCAGATAATTTCTTGTGACGTTGAACTCCGAGGCAGCAGGTTCCAAGTGTGCAAGTTTGTTAAGCTCTTCATCGAAGACCTTCTTCACAGCTTCTGGCATAGCCAACTTCAGCCCCTTTTCTCTGAATTTTTCTACAAGCTTGTCCTTTCCATCGGATTCGATACCGAGTTCCCTTCGAATTCCTTTCATTTGCTCCATTAGCCAGTATTCTCTTTGCCGCTTTTGTATTGATCTTTCCACATCTTTTGAAATCTTCGATTGTAGTTGGGCGTTCATGAGCTCCTTCTTCAAGACAACCAGCGCCTTATTCAGCCTTGACTCTACATTCATCGTCTCGAGGACATCTTGTAGCTCGTTTGTCTCGCCTGCTGAGACAGCTGCTGCGAAATCAGCGAGTTTCGCAGGCTCCTGCATCACATTCCCAGCAGACTGGCTCATCGAAAACGTAGAGATCTGGTCACGGAATAGGCTGTTCAAGTTCGCTACTTCCTTGAAGACATTAACAATTTCGTTTGTGACCGCTCGTATGATAGGGCTCTTAGGATCATGTGGCTCCTCCGACATATTCTCCACATTGACCAGACTGACAGGATACTTCCTCAGAAAAGACGTGGGCTCATAGGAAGGTGTCACCTCCGTATTCTTTCCCTGCACAGCACCCTCCTCAAAGCTGGCCACCACATCCCCTTTCTTCTCCGTGCCATCCTGTTTCGGGGGAATTACCTCAGGAACGGGTGTATCCAGGTGCGTAACATCCGCCTTCGTAACTCCAGAACTTCCGTCAGGCTTGACCAGTGCACTCATCTTGATCCTCCGGTGCGGATACAGTACAGCTGTAAGAGCCCCTTCGTCGCCATGTACGGGAAACGCACTGGTGATCTGCGCAAACACACCAACGTCATACACATCCTCCATATTCTCAATCACGTCGCCATCGGCATTTTCGTCCTTGAATAAGAAGCCTCCAATGTACGGCTGGCCCCTTTTCATCATATCCTGAATTGCTGCCACGACATTGTGATCTCGTACCGTGACAGCCTTGTAGAAACCAGGAAACAGCGGTCTTTTAGCAATCGGTATAGCCATTACCTGCGGGTAGACTTCCGGGACCATGGTCTTTTGTAACGCCTTTTCATTAGAAGGCTTTCGTCCCTTTCTGCCACCGTCACCAGATCCCGGATCTCCCCCTCCCGATGCGGCAGCACTGCCTCTGCCATCAGCGGAAGAAGCGCTTGCTGATTCGGAGCCTTTGGGCTTGCTTTCTGCAACCGTCTCGCCACTCGTTTCCTTCACCTTATCTTTCGGGTTTTCTTCCGCACTCTCTTCTGGGACCACATCCTTGGAATCTTTAGGGGCTTCTTTCCGCCGCGGAGGAAAGGTCGTGAAATTTGAGGATGATATCGGTGTCGTGTGTGCGTGGACAAATGGCCGTAACAACGAGGTTGGAATGTGACGATGCTGTGTGAATGCTGTACTATGCGGTCTACTCGAAAAGCTCAAGCTACGTCTAGTGGCTGTTCGTGTGTTGGTTCTCAGCGCAAGCCGCCATGGTAAGTTTTGGCCGTATAGCATCACTTCTGGAAGAACTAATAGACTTCGGTACCTCTAGAGGAATCCCGCTGCGGCAGAAACAGATGTAGACCTCGAGATGCGATGTGATACTAAATCGCGTATTTGCAATCCAAGAACTTCAAACAGCCGCGAGGAGTATCGAACGAAGAAATTAGGTGGGTGATGGCTACCGGGGAAGTCAATGGAAGATTTATGATCTTCTCGTCATGGAACTGCTTTCCAATCGGCTTCCTTAACACCGATCTCGGGGGATCAACGTTCTTCCGTTAGCGTATTTTAGAACTCCGCTCCGCTTCCCTTTCTGGAGGGCGTAGTAGGCCTACAAATGGAGGCAAGGAGAGCTCCTTGCTTCATCTACAGACAAAGACATATGTTTGATTTGCAAGAACTCAGCAGTTGTCACATCACCGTAAAGCTTCATGTCACAACATCACGGCCCCAAAAGCCTGAGTAGTTGTATTTTACTTCATGTTTCATTTATTACCTAGCTCCTGATCATCTATGACTACTTCCAAGCATTGAGCCCCGCCCACGGATCACTTGAGCTCTGTTGTTGCTGCGGGGGTCCTTTCTGCTGTTGGCTGTAATAATCTCCCGGAGCCGGCTGCTGGAATGTCTGTTGCGGTCCCAATGGTGGAGGGCCAGGTGGCGGGGGCGGCGGAACGTAGCCGGGAGGCACATTGTATTGACCAGGCCTTGGTGATGTCGTCTGCCTTCCATATGTAGAATGGGCGTGGTGGGGGAACTGAGTCTGATTTGGAGGTGGCGAGATAGGCTGTGACGGATCCCGTGGTCGTCCGTAGTTTTGTTGGGCGAACTGGGTTTGTGTTGGCGGTGGAGAGATTGGTTGGGTAGGTCGTCCATAATTTTGTACGCCTTGAGGGAATTGAGTCTGTGTTGCAGGTGCAGATGATGGCTGCGACTGATTTTGTGGAAGATAGTGGCCTGGATTATAGCTACCTTGAGCCGGAGGCTGAGGGGTAGGTCTTTGTGAGGTATAAATATCATTCGGCCGTGACTGAGACTGCGGTTGAGGAGGGTAATGGGATCCATTTTGTGCAGCGTAAGCAGGGTGACTTGGTTGAGCAAAAGACTGAGAGTGTGGTGGTGGTGATGTTGGCACCTGGTATTGTCCGGCAAAATTCGTGGTCGGATATCTAGCCGTAGGCGATGTTCTTTGTTCTGGTCTGTGTGAGACTGATTGTGTACGAGACGGTTTCGAAGGTGAGGTAGAAGGGTTCATCGACATCCGCTCCATAAGTCCACGCAGTCGCTCTCGTTCTCTGTCGGCTTGGCCACTTGCATTGGCTGCCCTTTCTTCTTCAATGTGACTGAGGAGCTGTGCTCCCTCAGATCTTCGATTGTTCACAAACGTCTCAACGTTCTTGTCGAGACTGTCCACAGTATCCTTCATCTCGCTATACCATTGTTTCGCGCTCTGAAGACCAGCCTCGAGATCCAAGAACTCTTGGTATACTCGCCTGTACTTGGACATGACGGAGGTCTTTTGGCGATTGATGTTTTCATATTTACTCTGCTCAGATCTCACCCTCTTATCTTGTAACAAGGTATTGAATGTCGCAGTGAGCTCCTTCATTAGAGATGACTGCTTATGGTTTGCTGAGAGAAGTCGATTTTGGTGAGGTCTAAATTTTTCTAATTCAGCCTGGAAGAGCTGAGTTTCATAGGCTGAGATAGACTTCTTGTTGAGGATGAGGACTTGCGAGATATCGTCGTTGTGAACCTAGACTATGTTAGTGAATGTAGAGCTAGAAGCTGAAAATAGTCCAGACCTTCTCCTTCAGATCCTTCAGCACTTGCGCTCTTTCACGCTTGATGAGATTCAGCTTTTTCAGAATCTCTTCCACTTTATTTACTTGGTCCATAACACTCATACCATTGTCCTCAAAGTCGTCATCCAGAAGATTCCCTTCTCCACCAAGAGGACTTCCAACGCCTCGTTTGCCACCAACTTGAATAAGTGCTCTTTGGAAAAGCACATCCGCCTCGCCAATTTGACCAGCTGATCGCAGCTCGTCAAAGTCGAGCTCATGCTGTCGCAGCTTGGCATGTAATGCATTGTCGCTTTTCGCAGCTTCTTCAAGAGCATCCCTATAGTTCCGAATATCGTTTCGAAGAGTAGTTGTTAATCTAGAACTTGGTTGCTGTGTCCAGTCACCTTCATATTTCGACCGCATCTTCTCGCACACGCTCTCTTCCATATCCAATTGCTTGCTACTCCGATCGAGGATAGTGATTACATCCTCCTTCCTTGACTTCAAGTAATCGAAAACTCCTCCAGGATGGTCGTGATTTGCTACATCATCGCACCAACCTCGAAACTCATCGTCCGCCGTCAACTCATGGTCGAAGCCTCCTTTCAGTACCTGCAGCGCACCAGGTAATCTCAGATAATCTAGACTAGCAGCCATCTCACTATTAGCAGTTTCCACCCGCTCAGTCTCTGCCCTTATTAATTTGGCCTTCTCCTCGTCATACAGGCTTGCCGACTCCGTTACAGACATCGGTACAATTTTCTGAAATATGTCTGGACCCGTGATCCGCTGAATATCTTGTCCGGCATACAGCTCACTGACAGGAATCGCCTTGGCTGCGGGAAGCTTTGGTATAACAGCAAGACCTGCTTCTGCAGGTACAGTCTGATGATAGATATAATCATTGTCTTTGATGAGCTCAAGGAGTTTGTCTTGAACATTTGAGAGTTGACGTTTGGTGATCTCACCGAGACTTGGCCCTGTTTCGGCAGTAAGATTCGAGTTTGCTGGGACGGTGCTAGGGAAGGTGTTCGAGAGCTTGTTAGCTTCTTTGGCGGCGGCTTCCGCCACCTGTAGTCGTGAGATTGCTACACCATGCGAATTGGCGTCATCGTCCGCGAGTGCTTGATAGTACTGAGCTACAGAGGTCATGTGAGAGGTTTTGATCTAATTTGTGTCAGTAACTTCAGCATGGCAATATCGAATTGTTCAGGCAGGGCAAGCGTGTCCAGCAACTTTAGAGGGCTTCCAGCTCTCAACATGCATGAAATCAGTAAAGGGCAATGACCTACCTGAACAACCAAAAGCCACACCTTCTCGAAGATAGCCTTATTTACGTTCTCTTGTGTACCTTCCATAGCTTGCGCATACAAATATCCAGCTTGACTGGCAAGTTTAGCCAGCAATCCCACTTTTTTACCATCCGCAATCTGTTTTTCTAAGAAGACCTCCTGCCCCTGAGCGAGCATAATTCCAATCAACGTCTTCACCGTCTCCCGACTTAGATCCGTAGATGGTGCGTGGAGAAAGTTTTCGTTGATATAGGTGAACATGCCCGCGGAAGCCTGGAAAGAGTGATACGCAGTTTTGAGGCCAGTGTCTTCGGATCGCGTCTGATGAGCCGCGTGGCACGAGAGTACAGCCGAAATATTAAAAATGATGGACGCCTTCTCATAGGCAAGTGAGTACTGAGAAGTAGGTTTATGTGTGAACGCATCGAACCTGTATAAGCCGCACATTAGCTAACATTCCACGCCTCCGGACAGAGCTATATCCTACCAGGTAAAAGAGATCTTGATGTGATTCTCATCGACCGGAAACCGCAGGTCTAGTAATTCCAACTGGCCATAATATCTATAGAGCAGATCCCGCCCCGCAGCGCTGTCCTTGCCCGCACCCCTCATATCTTGTCTGAGCCGATTCAACGTCGCGCATTCCTCCGCATACCGCTCCGGGTCATCGCCGTATGTCTGGCGGATGTATCCCTTCAGCGGTTGGATCCAGTCTATTTCATTTGTGGCCTTGAGAGGCACGGAAATCATGGGCGCTTGCATTGTTGCATACGCTCTATCGAGCAGGAGCTCGAACTCCTATCGTCTTCGTTGGTGATCCAGGAGGTGGTGAGAATTATTTGCTGGCTTCTATGGACGTAGTTGAGATGAGATGCCGATACGAGGGGGGTTGTGGAGTTTCTTTCGGGATCTGACGTGGAATCGCAGAACTGCAGAACTGGGGAGGGGTGACCTGGTCTGGTCCAGGATCTGACTGCCTTGACCTTACGACCGGCGCTCCAACTCACTTGTGGCTCGTCGTGATCTCCGTAGTCTCATGCGATTCATCGTCCTGGACGCAAACGAGGGATAGAGGCTGGCTTTACACGATGTCATATGTTTGCAGGTTTGGGTCGGAGGACCTTGGTCTTGGTAGTTGTGGTAAGATTTGGCCTGGTGAGACGGTGCTACAAAGGTTACGCTAGAAGCTCATTCGCGGCTGCAGCCCGCCAAATCAACACTTGCAGGACAACCGCTGTGGCCGCTCAGGAGACCAGCATGGAGTGCATCGCACTGCCGGATTAGCAGATACAAATATCCCGTGCGATGAGATAAGCGCTGAAGAACTGAGCACTATATGTGACCAGATATAAGGGGTTCTTGTTCCAGTCATCATAGCTTTGGGGTTTTCAACACGCTAAGCGCCCGGCCATCAACCCATCACGAACGTCCTGAGAGCTACCCGGCTGCCTCACCAGGGGCTGATCTTGCAGAAGCTCTCGAGACTGTGAGAGGCCTCTCCAGAACCAGGCCATTAGCTATCCCTCATGAGCAAGTTGGCAGGCACAGAATGCTCCAGACACCTAAGACAGCCGCAATCAAAGCCTCTGTTCTAAGAAGTGTCATGCAAGAAGAAGGCCCACGGTATTCAAAGATGTATGCACTTGATATGCAAGGGAGCCACCACTTGAGCCTTGTATTTGTTGATTTCCCTTGTTATTGGTTGGGCCATCAGCGGGGGTCCTTGGATCGGCGGCCCGTAGCCGGACGCCAGTTGAATCATCACACAAGCGCATAAGACTAGATCTATGAAGCTGAGGATGAGATCCAAGCAGCTACTACTTCTGTTGGCTTCATCGGCAAAGCTCAGACTTTGATCTTATTGTCACTTCCGATACCATGAGCTAAGCGCAGGTTCCGGGTCTATTATTTCTTGAGTAGAGTTACATCTACGCCGCTCTTCTAAGTGTACATACAGTACATTGCACGTCGGGTATGGCCCAGCTAAACGCCTTTGCTCCATCACCTATTGTCTCTTCACTCTAGTTGTATAGCAGAGGACCTCGACAAGAGAAACTACTGTACAGATACAATTGTACATATCACGAGCCTGAATTGGAGGCTTTCTTGGCTTCATCGTTTGAGTGTTTTGAATCCGATGATTTGTCGCTCTTTATCTCTTTCTCGGCATTCTTCATAGCGTCATTCACACTTTCTCTCGTATGATCAGGGTTGCCAGTCAGATTGTGCCAGACGGACTTCAGAAAACCCTCATTCTTATGTTCGTCGCCTGTTGATTCCGACGAGCTAGATAAGACCCGTCAGAATCGATGCAAACCATCATTGATATAACACTCACTTATTTCGTCCAACGTTCATGATCCGCTTGGCTGTCTTGTCGCCCAATTCATCCGCAAGCATCTCAACAATAGTTCTTTGGTTTGCGCTTAGGTATTTTGGCATAGCGACCTTAAACTCGACTTTGAGGTCCCCAGAGCCAGGCCTCCTGCTTTGTAGGTTTTTCATGCCCATCCCTGACAGTGTAATCCGATCTCCTGTTGAAGTGCCTGTCGCAATCTTGACCTTGACCTCTCCGTCCAAAGTAGGGATATTGACTTCGCCTCCCAGCATGGCAGTAGTCAACGGAATAGTAGCTGTGTAGAGTATATTCGACCCTGACCGACCGAATTTAGGATCCGTAGCCACTCGTACAAGGACGTAGAGATCTCCGGGAACAGATTTAGCATCCGGGTTTGCGTTAGCAATAGGCGCATCCCCTGCTCCCACAATCTGTACCCGCATACCATCCTCTATACCGCCGGGTATGTCGACTTTGATTGTTTTCCGTTCCCTCACCACTCCCACCCCAGCACAGCTCTTGCATTCTCCCCCTTTCGGAATTGTCACACCTTGGCCCCCACAAGAATTGCAGGTAGAGGCCATTTGGAATCCACCAGACATATTAATAACTCGAGTACCGGTACCACCACAAGCTTTACACTCATTTCGATTGATCCCAGGCTTGAGTCCAGACCCTGAACATGTCCTACAACTCGTCAATGGCGTGATCTGAATGTTCTTGCTCGTTCCCTTCGCAGCTTCCATAAACGATACTGTAGTCTGCACGTCGATATGATCGCCTACAAGAATTTCTTCTTGTTGGAATGGATTTCGTGTGCCACCTCCTCGACTTCGCCGACCAGCGCCCGCAAAACCTCTAAACAGATCCTCGAAATTAAAGTCGGCACCGAAGCCTCCACTTCCAAATCCAGCACCACCGAATGGACTACCTCCACCAAACGGATTCTCCGCGCCCCCAAATGGATTTCCTCCAGGACTTGGCCCAGGTCCTTGGTCAAATGCAGCAGCACCGTATTGGTCCCATGCTGCTTTCTTTTGTGGGTCTGTAAGGAGCTCATACGCGGACTGGGCTTCGGCGAATTTGTCCTTTGCCGTTGGGTCCTTGTTTGTATCGGGGTGGTACTTCTTAGCAAGGCCATAATAAGCTTTCTTTATGTCACCAGCAGAAGCTCCCTTTTCGACACCGAGGACTTGGTATGGGTTTTTCGTCGCCAGATGTCTAGATGTTGCGTGGAAAGCCTACAGAAGAGAAGTCAGATTGTCAATAGTATTTGCAATTAGATGGGAGCTTTACTCGTTTCTGAATGGACCTCAAAGGGCATTGGACTGATCGTCCAGTTTTCGATGGAGATGATGAAGCTGGAGATATCATGCATATTGAATGAGTCTGGTCGCTGGAAGAGTAGTGCCTGAAGCGTTTTTGTCGAGACGCTTGGGTTGGACATACAATCCGCGTTGTGGCGGCCTTTGTAAGGCCTGTTTTCCCAGCGATCATATTGGCGGATTGTTTGTACGCATGGGAAACAGACTTGTGAGATACTCTCTATGAAGTCGTGACAGCAATACTAGTCTGGTTGAGAATGTCGATGGAGCGCTGACTTGTTATGTACAGTATCGTGAGAAGTTGATGTTGCTGCTGAGAAACTTGGGAACTTGAACTTTTTTTGGGCCCACTTTGATTGGCTGAGATTCTGGCCGAATGGTCGGGAGATCTTTCTGGAAACCCGACCATTGGGTGCTTCAGCCTCATCCCAAGTTTTTCATCATTGACTTTCCATAATTCCTTATATTTAATTGATTATCTGATCAAGGCATAATCTACATATCTTTCAAAAGTACTGTAATCTCACGTCGAGAAATATATCCGGACGCCCGCCACGAAAGATGCCAAGGAGCGTTTATGCAATACTGATCCAAATCAGGACCGAGACCCTAGGGATGACTTGTTCATGAATTATGTCAGATTACTGATGTCTCCCTTCTCTCAAAAATTCTGGGTATAAAGGTCCGAATTGCCGAAACACCATATCATGCCCTATCTCAGTTCCAGTTCCAGCCCGGAAAAGATAGGATCTTAGTTGCCAAACGCCGCCAAAAAAAAGGATCCTGTGAAACATGTCGTACTATCATCGAGATCTCTGAGGATCGAATTGTTTGCGAAAATTTTTGTCTATAATAGGTAAGACTTCGCGTAATGAAGAAGATCACAAAGCTCGACGCCCATGCAAACTCACCCTGCCACCGAACCTTGTAAAGGAAGCCCACAACAATTTCATTCTCAGATACCCCCATATTATTGAAATGCTTCCGGGCGGCATTCGCGAGTTGCTCATGGGTTTGTCGCCGTTGCTCCTTCTTTTTGGCCATTGTCGGAGACATTCGGCCGATAGGTGAGCGGGAGAGAACAAGTTGATTGTAGGGGTTGCTAAACGCAGCTGGCGTATTGAGACGATAGCCGTAACGATAGTTATTCAGAACCGATGCGTCGAAACTCGGCCAATCGATCTGCCATGAAGATTTGTCAACTGATTCATAGTCCAGGGTGAGGTTCGGCACGAACTGTTGGAGTTGGCTCTGTAGTGGCAGTCCCTGCTATGGCCAATCCACTTTGGCCAGCTGTAACCACATCACGCAGCGAGCTTCCCACAGCAGCAGTTCCTGCTATGCGTCGAGCTTTGCCATTGAGGGCAGACGAGCTGGCCGCTGCCTTCTCTTTCGTACTGGAGGCTTCCGACCTGGCATCGTCAGGTTGCGGTTTTGACCTTGGAGGTGCCATGTCGATTGTGTAGGGAGAATCAACTAGTGACAGAGCGACACTATCTGTGAGAATGCCAACTGGGACGTATGGAGGGCGCGGCGAAGTGAGGTGAGTGCTCGCGAACTCAAAGGCACGCGTGGTCGAGGAACTGCGCCTAGAGTCGCGGATCTTGCCTTGCCTTGCCTTGCTATCTCTTAACCTTATCAGCTCGTGACCTGCTCCTCACCCTGACCCGTGTCGTGTCTTCCTCGTCCTCGTCCTTGTCGTCCTCTTCTCTTCGCCCCCTATGACTTCATGTCCCTTTTTCGGTGTCGGAGCTCCCGAATGTCTTCCCACCTTGCAATAGACCAGTTACCCAAAACTCATTAGGACGCCGTATTCATTTTCATTGTTTGAAGAATTGGTAGTTTCGTTGGCAATGTGAACGTGCACAAGAACGATAGTTTCAGCCTGCCAATTATGCGCGGAATTAAAAAAAATTTTCAAGCCATTCAATGTCTCAGATATTCCTTTTTCTCTCAGACGCGCATATTTTCCATGCATACGCCACATTGGCCCCTCCAAAGCCCTTGACGCATTGTTGGCGTTGTCTCGCAAAATCTGGGAAAGAAATTTTACCCCAACCTCAGTCTTTCTGCCCCTGGCAATCCCCAGATGTGCAAGTGGCAGAGTGGGAAAAAGCGTGCGCCGTCTCTCCCCCCATTCGCTGCCAGGAGCTAGGGGTGAGCCCCAAGAGCTGGCAAGTGCTGACAGGCGCCGAGAAGATTTTTCCAAAAAAGCAATCATGTTGCAGTCGAACCCTCATGGAAGGAATCCCGTCTAGCTGGCACTGGGAGGCTGCTTGGACTTCCTCTTCAAGGAAATCCGTGCGCCTTTGCCTGCGATCTTGTCCCCCAACCCGGCTCTTCTCGTCATTGGCAGAGAGCTTAATTCTACTTTTCTTGTCGAGACAGCTCCCTGGCCTTCCTGAAGGTCGGAGAAGGCGAAGGCCTAGCCTGGCTTGCCGTTGCCTCGACCAGGCCGGCTTGATGTTGAGAAAGCCAGGACGAAAGACGGTGCAATCAAACCGAAGCAGAGTTGCTCGGAGAGTTTTGTGAAACTTATGCAACGGGTCGATGATCCAAAAGGGTCTTGGAAGACACGCGACATCGAGGGGAAGGTGTGCAGCCATAGAGCAATAGCTTTAAGCCACTTCTAACGATCTCGTGTAACGGTGGAAATAAGGCAGAGAGCCGGAGCCCAAGGGATGTGCAGAGCAAGATTAATGCACAGGATGCATCCCGACCAGTTGAGATTCAAGCAAGCTCCAGAACTACTAAGCTCAGCCAACATCACCATACCATGCCATCTCCTACCGTACCGTATCATACCGTGCCCCTTCGACTTGGGATTTGCATGAGCACCCAGACTCCGTGGCTCTACTGCAGCACTCCAGGGCCTGGCGCAACTGATGCACACTGTGGTGATGTGGTGGTGGAGTCGCTACCTCCTCGTCGGAGCCACATTCCGGTCTAGCTCAGCGTAGCAGAAGACGATCCCGTCCGCAGAATGCGGAGAGGTGCCCACTAATCCCGTGTGCCTGTGTGGTGCCTGGGTGGGCATGTGCCACAGTTGCAGCAAGCGTGGTATAGTGTGGTGTATAGTGTGGTGTAGTGTAGTGTGGTGTGGTGCAGTGCGGTGCGGTGCGGTGCGGTGCGTCAGCGTCAGCATGGAGGAGGCTGGCTTCTGGAGGAGTAGTGCAGTGGAGTGGATAGGCGACAGAATCCAGATTAAGCACAGCGGTACCAGGCATGGCAATGCCCCTCGAAGCGAGCTAGAGGCGCAACACATGCACGCCTGGGCGACATCGAAAGACGCGGCAGGAGACGAAGCAGCTGATGCTATAAGATTTTTAATTCGATCAGGACCGGCCGAGAGAGGAATCCCGAACGAAAGGGTTTTAGGGCATGGGGGCGGGGAGGGGGGGCATGAGGCATGATGCGTGAGGCATGGAGGAGGCGTGGCCATGGCTGGGCTGGCCTGGCCTGCAGGAATCCGCAGACCGGCCACAGAGCTTCTTCTAGAAGGCCTATCAGAAGAAGTCAAAACGCCAGATGCCAGATGCCAGATGCCAGATGCCAACGACCACGAGCAAGGTGTCAAAGTGAGATAGAATGCCAACAGCCAGCCGGTACGAATGGGCTGGAGGAGGAGGAGGAGTGGGAGTGGGAGTCGAAGTGGTAGCAGTTGTCGTTGCATGGAGTCAGCCCCCCCCCCCCCCCCCCCCCCCCCCCCCCCAGTACATACATTGTTGTAGCCATTGGCTCTCTCTCATGTATGTATAGACTTGACTACCTATACAGGACAGGACTACATGCTACATGCTACATGCTGGGTACCCAGGTACTTACCAAGGTACAGCCTACAGGTACATGTACATGTACAGTACTTACCCAGGTACTGAGCCATAGCTTTACTATGTCCACCATCCGTACGGTATTACGCTGTATGCTATCCTGTACTGTCCCTCCCCATCCCTCCCCATCCCTCCCCATCCCTTTTCCCATCTATTGCAAGCACCCCCCATGTTTCATGGATCGTGCGCGCGAGCCACCGTACTGTACAGTAATACCAAGCCGTCCCACACCCACCGACGGACGGACTGACGGACTGACTGACTGACTAATTGATGGATTGACGGACTGACTGACTCCAACGCGAGACGTGGAGGGCAGAGGGAAAGAGGGAAAAAGGGAAAAAGGGGAGTCGGAGTCAGTCGGAGTCAGCCGTGACCATCGACCCCCCCTCTCTCTCTCTCCCCCCGGCCTGGCGCGGAATTGAGAAAAATGCAGGAAGCTCTCGATGCGGCACTAGGACCTGGATCTCCTTCTGCTTCTCCTCCTCCTTCTCCTCCTCTGCCTGGCCTGCTTCGTTGCCCCTCCCATCCCCCCTCTCCTCTCTCCTCTCCCAGTCCAGGTCTCCCTCGCTTTGGCATGCCTCTTCGGTTCTGCCTCTTCTTCTTCTTCTTCTTCTTCTTTACCACTCAACTCAACTCAACTCAACTCCTGTAACCCTGCCATTACCGGTCTAGCTCTTGCCTTCCTTTGCCTCTTTGTTTTCCCTCTTTGACCTCTTTTCTTACATGATTGTCCTTTTTCTTTTTCGTTATTTTTTTTTCTCTCTTCTAGGCCCCCCCCCTC
>QYAK01000056.1:0-34096 GCA_003988795.1 Proliferodiscus dingleyae
AAAATATCACTATTAAAATGCATTTTTTTTAAGCTAACTATATTAAATTCTACTTTCTTATTGTAAATATTCATAACTAAACGTGTAAGTTTTTCCATAAAATTAACCGAAAATTTTAAATTATTAAATCATAATCAATATATAAGTCTGTAATATATTTTGGTATATTTTAATTTACATTTTTGTAAATATAATTTAAAACTAGGATAAGTAAAAGTATTAATATTAAACAAATTAAATAATATATTTTTTTCATCATTAGTTAGCAAATTTTTTGCTGTTAGACTTTTTAAAGTTTCACATAATATATTTATTTTATTATATTGTATATTTAATTTATTTATAAATTGTAATATATAAGAAAAATATCACGAAGAGTAATGATTACTTAAAGATAAATACTCTTGTAAAGAAAAAGGTCTATTATATGTTAAGATAGTTTTCCTATTTCTAGAAATATTAATTTTTTCTAACTTTTTTTTAGGTGTATATAAAATATTACGAATTTTTCGTAATTGACTTAACAAAAAGAATTTTTCGGTGTTATAAACATAAAATGTAATTATTATATTATCATTAGTATGTTTTAAATCTCCTCTTCCTACAAATATCTTCTTTGCTGATAGTCGTTTATATCTAGTTGCCAATTGTTTAATTTTATAAAAATTTGTTAATTTAAGACTCATATTAAAAAAACTTTTTAATAAAGATATTAGATTTTTATCTGCTGTTGGTAATGTTTTTGTATAATTAGGATTAAAAGAATAAATACTATTAAATCATTCTTGTGATGCTGGTGTAAAATGTTTAGTTTTACCCATATCATTATATACATATTTTAAAGGTTTAATAGTTATTTTTTTTATCTTTTTTTTTAATAAAAAAGGATATTTATTAGTAATTAATTTTGATTTATTGTTATACATAATATTATAATTAAAACTATTCTGGCTATTTGCTCACTATAACCATGTGCTCAATTTTTAATCGAGGAATTGAGTCTATTTCATTAATATTTAAAATATTAATTTTTTTAGCAATACATTTTGTATTACTATTTTATATTCATAAAAAAAATTAAAAGTAAATGTTGGGTATATGATTAATATATAGTTAATATTATCTGTTAGTCGTTGAACGTTTTTACTTTTATTTTAGAAAAAAGTAAACTTCGCTTCAAGTTAACTTTTTATTTTCAAAGTCGTTCTTGAAATTTACCCAATTAATAACAATAATTAATATCCAATATTCGTTAGATAAATTATTGTAGGACAAAAATCCCTAGCGTAGCTTTTTCAAAAATCCAAGACCTTTCCTTTCCGCGTCTTGTGATCATATGCCCCGCTTACGCGACTGATAGACGTGTAAGTCAGACAGTAAAGCAAGATTAAGCCATTAAACTTGACAAGTAATAAGCATAATTATATTATTAGCATTTCATTGCTTTATATTAGCAAACTTAATAATATAACTTAAAATATTAATAATATTATTAATATTTTAATTACATCTATTTCCCATATAGTTAAAATCTTACTTAAAAAAAAAATGTTAGTTCTAACTTAATTAGATATATAGCTGGATTGATTAAAGTTTAAACTTAATCAAATAACAAACTAAAAAAAATAAATACACAATTTAAATAAATAGTATACTTATTAGTCATACAAAATATATGACAATTTTACTAAATTTACTTTGGATACACCCAGGTACTTTTTATGGGATCTGTGCCCCGCATAAACTGCCTCCTAATAATTGTCCCTTAAAAGGTTAATCTTTATATTTATGGTAGAGTGGAGTTATAGATTCTACTCATTTCTTAGCTTTATAGCTTAAGAGCCCACAATACTCTGATATAGAAAAAAAATCTATCAATATGATTATACTAAATAAAGGTGTTTCAATTTTGTTACCTCTTCATTACTACCTTATACACTAAAAATAGCAATATCATATCCAATTATTAGCAACAGTAAAGCTGCATAGGGTCTTCTCGTCTAACTAGAGGTAAACTGTATCTGCACAGTTATTCCAATTTCACTGAGCCAATCATTGAGACAGCTGTTGTATCGTTAAATCATTCATGCAAGACCGCATTTAACGGCCAAGGTATTCCGCTACCTTAGGACCCTTATAGATAAGGCCGCCATTGATCGGGGTTTCCTTCAAAACCAAGCTTAGTCAACTTAGATTATTCGTTAACCAGCCGACATCGGGCAGAAATCACACTCAATACTTTGATTTATTATCTTACTGCAGAGTGCTTTGTTTTAATTAAACAGTCGTACAACACTATTCCATGCTTCCTATTCTTTACCTAATATTAATTAGGAGGAATGGCTCTCCTTATCCCGAAGTTACGGTAGTTAGTTTGCCGAGTTCCTTAATGATTGTTCACTCAAACGCCTTCGTATTCTCTACTAGCTTACTTGGGTTAGTTTTTAGGTACGGTTTTATCATAGATTATTGTATTACCAATAATTTGATCAGTTATTGTTTTTCCAGAACCTTCTTCACATTTTTGATTCCAAAAAAGAAGGTTGTTACTTTGTAACCAAGATTTTCTCATCGTTTAATCCTTTAGGTTGGTAAACTTAGAGGCCGTTACATTACAAAAACCATAAGCTTTAGGCGAGGGTATTCCCTTTTTCGTTACTCATGTCAGCATTCTCACTTGGGTTATCTTATAATTATTCTTAAAAAGAATAAATCTTAGATTTACCCAACGTTCTGCTACCCCATTTAATATAATAAAAAAAAATTTATTACAAAATATGGACAAGGTGTCGGTATATTGTTTAGATCCGTTAAATTTTCGGAGCAACTATCAATATAATTATATAATTACTAAACTAGTGCTCTGTTACGAGATCTTCAAAAAATGACCGCTTCTAAGCCAATTTCCTAGTCGTATAAGATAGATACTTCCTTAATTTCACTCAACATTAATTTTGGAACCTTAACTCTTGCTCTGGGCTGTTTCCCTTTAGACATACAACCTTAGCGTACTATGTCCGATTATTCAATATTCATCATTGCCCTTCCGAGTGCGAATACTCACCGATAAAATCTTCACGATCCCCCGATATATGCAAAGTTACTCCTTATTTTAATTTTTCTTTAAAGAAAAATTGAGATAAAAGAATAAAAGTTGCCTGAGATCACAGTTCTGTACCTGCTATGATGTACCTTGAATTACCTACTTATATAGGTTTCGCAGAAAACCAGCTATCCTAGTCAGTGTTGTCTTTCACTAACTTACCACAGTTCTTCGGATATCTTTACAACGATAACCCGTTCGGGCTTTTATAACCCTGACTGTAGTAAGATCACCAGGCTTCGGGTCTAATTTTAGATACTAATTCATTATATCATAATTGCTTTATCTGGGCATTACTGCTCGCATCTAATATTAACTCGCTGACCCATTATGCCAAAGGTACGCTCTCACTTTTTATTTAAATTTTACTCGAGCTGCTTATAAAACTACTATTTCAAACCTTTCCTTCACAGTACTATACGCTGTCGCTTATATATTATATTTAGCCTTAGAGGAAGGTTCCCCTTTACATTCAAACAGGGTTTTCCCATTTTACTTGTTAAAAATACCAGATAACTAAAATATTTAATACTTTAATTTAAATACTTATTATTTTAATTATGTTTATAATAAAAAAATTATTTTTACACTGGTATATATTTTAGACTAATCTACTTTCATTCACACTAATCATAGAATCTCGTTTGATTTCTTTTCCTGAAGCTATTAAGATGTTTCGGTTCACTTCGTTTATTATTGAATTTATCTAAGAGTACATGTGTATTGTATGGTATTACCTATATACACAAATTAAAAAATTTTTATCGCTACAACTCTCTTTAATATATAGCTAGGCATCCCTAATAGTTTCTTTATATACTTTCCTATACTATATATAGTATAGATATAATGTCTAGATATCGTTAGCATTACTAATAACATAGTATAATTATATAAAGTTATTAATATCAGGTCACCGTGATTCGAACACAGTCCTCGTTGACCCAAACAACGCGTATTACCAGACCTACTCTGACCTGAGAATAAAAAAATAATATTGTCGTTTTTAGTATGGATTGGATAATAGTAATCATAAAAGGAAAATTACCTATATTTATTAATATTTTGTTTTATAAAATAAAACATATTAATACCTTCATCCAGTAAGTGTTATTTATTGTCCATAATATAAAATGCCTCTTTGAAATACATGAAATCTAAATACTTAGTACCCCTTAAAGGATAATTAATAAAATAAGGTATAAGAATATTATTAATGGAATTAAAATCTCTATAGCAAAAGTTATATTATTTATTTTATTTTATCTTGATTAAGATAACCACAACAAAAAAAATTTTTTACCATTTTTAACAATTCAATTTAATTATTAAACATTTTTATTATTCATATTTATATTTATTTATTTATTTAAAAAAGAAACATGATTCTCTGAAAGCTAATATAAATAATAAAATTCTTGCTAGTCCTAATATTATTATTAAGATATCACGGGAGGTAAGAGATTCGAACTCTTGAAATATTTCTATTTGGCTGTACTCAAGACAGCTGCCTTAAACCAACTCGACCAACTTCCCTTTATTTTTATTGCATATGATTCCTTGTGGACTTGAACCACAATTAGTATTCTTATCAAGAATATGCTTTACCATTAAGCTAAAGAATCAGAAAGGATTTTTATTTGTTTCTAAAAGGATTTAAATGTAATTCTATGTAAGAATTATCTAGTTTCTTACCAGCAAGTTTTTCTATCCAATTATGATTACGATATGCTGCCTTTCTGTATTTATTAAAATCCTTTGGATTTGCAGGATCCAATTTATTCATAGTATCATCATTATTATTAAATTGTTGTCATATATATTTATCCGTATTTTTCTCATCATTGGCTTTAGCTTTAACTAATTTTTCGTGTTCATCTATTTTAGCTTTTGCTTTTCTTTCTTCTTCAGTATACGAACACTTGGACTTTTTAGGACCTCTTGATCCTGAAGAGCCACTAGGGTCACCAGAGGGACCTGGATTATCGACAATACAATCTATATCATCCCCGGTAGAAGAAGAAGCTTTGTTAATTATAGACAGTATCATAATAGTAAGTAATTTGCATAATAAAAATAAAAAAATTAGAATAAATATATATCGAACCACCAAAGAAACAGTTAAAAAAATTTTTCATATACTACTGCTGTAAATCATATTGAAAAAATTTTTTTAACACCTCACTATAGAATAGTTTAACTAATTACTTTTAATTTATAAGGATATAGTAATTAAGTAAGATGTTCACAAGACTTGAACTTGTAATCATTGTGGCCGAAACACAAAGTTCTACCAGTTGAACTAACACACCATATTATTGTTATTATCGGTGCCTTCAAGATGAATTGAACATCTATAAAAATACTAACAGTATTCTGCTCTACCTTTGAGCTATAAAGGCATACTATAAATAGGAAGCAAGAGATTCGAACTCTTAAAGCATTTATTACTATTGAGTTTACAGCTAAATCCTTATTGCTCTGTGACAAGAGTATCCCGACTTGAACGGAAAATAATAAATTTGAAGTTTACGGTTTTGCCAATTAAACTATACTCTTTAATTTAATAATTAAATAATTTAATTATATAATTATAAAAACCGGAAAGAAACAGGTTCGAACTGTCAGGTGCCTTAGCACAACGTATAGCAAACGCATCACCCTTCCAATGGTAACCTTTCCTTATAATCTATAAATAGAACTTTTTTTACGGGTCAGACGGAATTTGAACCCGCATAAACTTTCCTGACAAGAAAGTTCCTTACCAATTAGGATACTGACCCTTACTTTATAAATTACGGTTAATCGGATTTGAACCGATATCAGCTGTTTGGAAGACAGTAGACCTACCATTGATCGATAACCGCTTAGATAAAATTATATTTAAACACTTTTTATTATTAATATCTTTAGAACACCACTAAAATAAATAAATGGTAATAAAATATAGTTATATAAAATAAAGATAAAAAAATAAATAGGTTAGTATGTAAGATCTATGAGATTCGAACTCATATAACAAAGATTAAAAGTCTAGTATTTTACCATTAAAATAAGATCTCTATAAACATATAAATTATTAAGTTTATATTTTACTAAATTTTTAGTAAAAAAAAGTATAAAAATAAGACGAAATTAAGCTTAAAGTTAATAAATAAACATTTCAGTGAAGTAAATTGTGTAAAAACATTAAATTTAAAAAACTTATTTTTCTAATCTTCTCCACCTGTTCAGTCACCAAACTCATTATTAGGATCTGCAAAATCATCTATAAGAGAACCTTTACCTTTATTTTCAGAATAATCGTCAGATAATGGTTTTGATTTTTTTTGTTCTCTATCTAAAGATTCTTCATAGATACTTGTTTGTTTAATACCTTCTAGAGTATTCAATTCATCTTTTAAATACTCTTTTAATTCACCAAAACCTTGCTTTTTATTATCGGAGTTACCGCTATCTTCGTCGAAAAATGAAGGGTATTGTTCTTCAATATCTTTAGCCGTTGTATAATCCCTAGGTCTAACAGGTTTTTTTTCATCCATATCACCTGGGACTTTTTTATTTTCTAAATCTTTTATTTTACTTAATGTATCATTTAAAAGATTTTTACTTTGTCTTTTGTTTATTTCTTCATCTTGTTCTTTACTTGAAGATTGTTCATCTGAACCTCTTTTTCTATTCATAAAAATAAATCCATTAAAAAAATCTATTAATCTTACTAGTAAATTGTAATAAGCAAAAAAAATCCCAACAATATCCGAAAAATATAAATATAACATACCCATTATTCTACCCACTTGTATCATTTATTAAATATTAAAAAAAAATAAAAAAGGAAACCTCCTAAATTTTAAATTGCTACTATATTATTATTTTTTAAATTTATAATTTATAATAAAAATTAGGCATTTATTGCTGGTTTGTCTAGTATATATTAATAAATTTTAATAAATTTTAATATATAAATCAAAATTGAAATAAAGATATGACTTTTATTATACATTAAAACCATATTAATGTATAATAAATCAGGATATTCCATTATTCTTAATCAAGAATTGAACTTGAATCTTATTAACTATATATTAAAATATATATAGTTATAAGTATACCTATTAAGATCCTCAGTAGTATATAGAAATAAAAAGGAAAAGTCAAACAACATCTACAAAATGTCAATATAATATACTTGATTCTAATCCCAGATGATGATTATCTGTAGTATGATATGCCATAACACGTCATAAACCAACTGCGATGAATGCTGTACCTATCATAACGTGTAATCCATGGAAACCTGTACCAAAATAAAAACAAGATCCAAAAACACCATCACTAATAGTAAAAGATGAAACAGTATACTCTACACCTTGACAAGCTGTAAAGACAATCGCCAATAATACTGTCGTTACTATACCATATAACGCTCCTTTTCTATTACCTTGAATTAAAGAATGATGAGCATATGTAACTGTAACACCTGATGATAATAAAATTACTGTGTTAAGTAATGGCAATTCAAAAGGATTAATAGCTTCTACACCCATAGGAGGTCATTGGGCTCCTAGTTCGGTAGTAGGAGATAAAGCACTATGGAAAAATGCTCAAAAAATAGCTAAGAAAAATAAAGCCTCTGATACTATAAACAGAGCCACTCCCATGTTAAGTCCTCTTTGTACAGCTAGTGTATGATTTCCTAAATAAGTACCTTCACTTATTACATCTCGTCATCAAAATGACATAGATAAAATAAGTATTATAATAGCAGATGTTAAAAAATATCCTGCACTAGAAAAAGCATGCATAGTTGACACTGCACTAGTAGTTAAGCTTAATAGTGCAATAGAAGTATATAAAGGTCAAGGAGACGGTGAAACTAAATGAAAGGGATGAGCTTGAAAATGGCTTCTAGTTAAATTAGTCATTTTATTTTACTTTTTTACTATTTTTAGTTCTAATAATAATGAGTAATATTATATAAAAATAAATATTACTTTTTGCATACCTCCGGGTATATAATATATAAAAATTTTAACATAAATACATATATATATTATAATGTAATATATGTTATATACGTACCTACTATAATCTAAAAAAAAACAGTTATATTTTTTGTTACTCCATTATTTTAATAATTAATTAGAATTAAGAAATAGGTGATTTGAACACCTAACCGACCGTGTGTAAAACGGTCGCTCTACCATTGAGCTAATTTCTTAAAAAAGCACTATTTATATAAGCTTTTTTAGTTATCCTCTTTAATGGTTTTTAGCTTTATTCTTCAATGGTTCTTCAGTTTTCATCATCTTTAATGATTTTTTGTTTAATAGTAATAACAATAGCACCTACCATAGCTAACAATAATATTATTGAAGTTATAATTAATCAAATACTATAGCTTGTATATAAAACATTACCTATAGTTGTTATATGACTACTTTCTGATAAGCTACCATCCCAAATTTCACTAGTAACAAAATACATTTGACCTCTATCAGTATTTAAGTTATTCATTGTAATATTATTCAAAAAAAAAAAATCAGTAATATTTTTTATACTAGGTATATATGTATAAAAAACAATAATAGAAAAAGGTAATATTTCATTTACCGGGTAACTAAACAACATAGATATTAATATGGCTAAAGGTATACTATTGCTGGTATTACTTAACAACTCACTTATTCTTACGTTTATTAACATTAATATAAAAAGAAATAAAATAGAAACAGCCCCAACGTAAACTAAAAGGTATGAGAGACCAATAAAACTCAAACCTAATATTATGAGATAACCTGATATACTTAAAAATAAACCTATTAAAAATAAAACAGACACAATAGGATTTTTACTAATAATAACTAATATTCCGCATAAAACCGCTATTAAGGAAAGAATATCTAAGGTTTCTACTCTATAACCATTTGTATATGATTCATATATTAAATAAAGTTTATTCATTTAATATAAATAGAATAGAATTACCTCACTATAGAATAGTTTAACTAATTACTTCGAATTTATAAGGATACAGTAATTAAGTGAGATGTGCACAAGACTTGAACTTGTAACCATTGTGGCCGAAACACAAAGTTCTACCAGTTGAACTAACACACCTTATTAATCTTATTCTTAAAGCCTCTAAGATGAATTGAACATCTATAAAAATATTAACAGTATTCTGCTCTACCTTTGAGCTATAAAGGCATACTATAAATAGGAGGCAAGAGATTCGAACTCTTAAAGCATTTATTACTATTGAGTTTACAGCTCAACCCTTCCTGCCAATAAAGGGACCCTCCTTTATATTTTTTTTTATTAAAGTAAAAAAAGAATAAAAATAAAAAAAATTATTTTTATTTTATATAAAAAAACTTTATTAAAAGAAAGAAAGAGAATTGAACTCTTTAAATATGCAAATTTGCATATTCGATCGATAAAAATATATAAGCAAAATATTTTTTTATATTAAATTAATTAATATATAGCTCAATCCGTCTTACCTGTGAACGTATTCTTTCTATATATACATATATCAAGAAAATAAAAATATCTTCTCTACACGTGTATATAATTGTTAATATTAATTAACCCCGTGCAATTTCCACTACACGAACCATATTTCGACTTAACACTAATCAAAGTCACACATACGAAGATCTACCTTAATATAACTAAGACTACTTACCTAGAATAAATAAAATATAGACCAAACTTATTGCACACACTTCTTTCAGCGCCTGACGAGTGGTAAGTACCTATCTGAGATTAGATTCACCGTGACGTGGTGATTCACGATTACTAGTAATTCCTTATTCATGCAGTCGAATTTCAGACTACAATCCATATTCTATCCTATTTTATTAGATTAGCTTAAATTCACATTTTCGCATCCTTTTGTCTAGGAATATGTGGCACGTCTATCGCCCACAACATTTAGGCCATGATGACTTATCTTGGTCCCTATTAACATATCCATTGTGATGGTGTGCAGCTTTATTCCTTTTTTTTTACAAATAAAGCAAGGGTTTCCGTTAATTTAATGGAATTAACCAATATCTCACGACATTAACTGAAGACAGCCGTGCAACGCTTGTAATATAACATTTATATTCTTACTAATATTATTCATAGTAATAATATATAAATAAAATAATATTCAAGTTGTGGTAAGGTTTTTCGCGTGCCTACGAATTAAATAACATACTTCACTACTGGTTTCAGAAACGGTCTAATGATTTCAGTTCCTGCGTTGCCGCATTACTCTTGAGGTGAAATGCTTACACTTTCATTTATAGACTAAAAATATCTAATCTATGGCATTCATAATTTTCTGCTTGGACTATTAGGGTATCTAATCCTGTTCGTTACCCGAGCCTTCGTCCCTCAACGTCAGTTATTAGATAAAAGGTTGCTTTCGCCATTACCAGTCCTCAAGGGATAAAAGAATTTCAACTCTACTCCAAAAATACTCACCTCCTCACATATAACTCTAGTATAACCGTATCTTATTGTAGACTAATTATACCGTCTAGGTACCCTTTAAACCTATTAAAGATGAATAACACTAGTCTTCTACGTCTTACCGCGACTGCTGGCACGTATTTTGGTCAAGACATTTAGATAGAAAATTGTCATTATCAGTTTTCTACCTAGAATTTTATTCGATAAAATCGATATTATACTTGTCCATGAGGATAGTTGTCCTCTATTCATATAGAAATGGTAAATTAATTAATCTTAAACCTTTAAGAATTAAATTGAATAATTATATATATAATTAAACAGCCAAGCATAATTAGCCGAAACTATTCATTCTCCCAAATTGCTGGTTCAGCCGTTAGGCTATTGACCAATATTCCCCACTGCTGTACTATACGTATTGGGGTTTTTTCAGACCCAATGTGATCGATCGACCTCTCAGCCCCGATTACGGAATTTTTGGCTAATTAAGCCATTACCTTAATTACTACCTATCCGAAATATTTATTGTCCTCTTAAAGCGAAAATTACTTTCCTTTCATAGTTTATAAGGTATTTATTAACCTTACTTTAAGGCAGCCAAAATATATTTTGCTCACCTGTACACCACTTTTAATGAAATTTACAATTTTTTACATCATATATTAAATTAAACGTACGATTAGCATGTGTCAAGCATTTGGACAGCGTTCACTCAGAGCCATCATTAAACTCAATTCATATTTATATAATGGTTTATATATGATAATTTTCACCCGAACATTCTCATTTCTAAACCATTACTATAATGTGTTTAGCAGAATATAAAAAATTAAATATTTAATTTTTTATACAAATTTGTTTTTATGTTAAATATTTTTAAACTATTTGATCAAATAGGTTATTATATATTAAAGATGAAACTGAATAATGTAGACCGTCTAACACAGGAGCAGGATAAATACCTAATACAACAGTAAATAATACTAATGTAAGTAATATAAAGAATTCACGCTTATTTATATCATTTATATTAGCTTCAAATAATTTACTAAAGGTACCACCAAAAGCTATTCTATTAAACATATATATTGTATATGCGGCAGAAAATACAATAGATGAACTAGCGAAAATACCTAATAAAGGCAATCTTTCAAATACACCATATAAAGACATAAATTCTCCTACAAAATTTAAAGTTAACGGTGCTCCACAATTACCTAGTGATAAAATAAAAAATAATATAGAAAATAAAGGCATCATTTGAGCTATACCTCTATAGAAACTAATTAATCTAGTACTGGATCTATCATATAATACTCCTCCTACACAAATAAATAAACCACTTGAAACAAATCCATGGGCTAGTCCTAAAGCAATACCACCTTCTATCCCTTGAATAGTATTACTAAAAACACCTATAAGATAAACAGCTGCATGAGATACTGAACTATATGCTATCAGTTCTTTAACATCTATTGTCCTTAGAGTACTAAAACTAGCGTAAACTATTGTTATAACACCTATAAGATATATTATATAAGTGTAATCTATAGAAGCTTTAGGTAATAATGGTAATATAAGTCTAAATATCCCATATAAACTAAGTTTTAAAACTATAGCAGCTAATATAATACTACCACCTAAAGGAGATTCAACGTGAGCCTTCAGCAATCAAGTATTTAAAAATATTGTGGGAGTTTTTACAGCAAATGCTATAAATATACCATAAAATAAGAATAATTGTGTGGAATATTGAAAATTTGTTTTATATAATGCATCAAAATCAGTAGTTCCCATTATAGATGACATAACTAATATTGATAATAATAAAAACAATGAACCAAATAATGTATATAAGAATAAATAAAAACTTGCTCGTACTTTATTGCTTGATCCAAATAAACCTATTAATATAAATAGTGGAGGTAATATACTTTCAAAAAAAATATAGAACAATAAAATATCTAAAACTAAAAAGACTGCTAATAGCAAAGTTTCTAATAATAGAATAATAATTACATAAGATCTTACATTTTCATTAATTGAATTTCAATTACTTAAAAGTGCTATAGGAGTTATAATAGTTGTTAATAATACAAAATATATAGATAATCCGTCTAAACCTAAATAAAAATCAAAAGAACTTATTTGATGATACTCTTGAACAAACTGAAATTGATTATTACTAAAATCAAACAATAGAAAAAGTATTAATGAAACAAACAAATTAAGTATAGACGTGATTAACGCTATTTTTTTTATAAGACTAGTATCTAGCAATTTGTAGGACATACCTGTTGAAATACCAAATAAACCCAATAATGGTATTAATAATAATGTTGATAATAACATATTTTTTTTTTAATACATTAAAAAAATTTCCCTCAGGATTATTTAAGATAATCTTTAATATTACTATGCATAACTGCTATTAAGCTCTTTTTTGTAAGTTTAAAAAACTTACTTACTTTTTTTTTTAATCTATTGATAAGCTTTTGTCTATAATTTTTTCTATAGATGGATATAGTAATTTTTCATCATTTATTATTATGTATTTATCATCTTCAGTGAAAGTTGCTTTACATTTATTCCCTTTTTACCTTTTTGCCCCCTATGACTTTAAATATAATCTTTTTTAACATGAAAAAAACACTTATCAACTATTTTAATACTTTCTATTTTAGTAAGAGAATAAATTATTATAACCTTGCTCCTTTTCACACTAATGCCACACTTAATGCTACGCTTAATGATAAGGTTAATTCTTTACTTGAAAGAGAGAATAACTTGCCTGATTCTAAAAAAATAAAATTTGTTGAAATTTATTTTTCTCCCTTAGAATTATTCAACTTTGATATTTTTGTTTCTAAACTTAATACTTTAGACCTATCTTCTAGATATAGTATTTTATTTAGAGTTTGTTATGGTAGTAATCCTACTTATAAAATGTTTACTGATAATAAAGCTTTCAATAATTTATTTAATTATGATGATTTAGGAGATAATAAAAATTTAATTAATGTTCCTAAATATAAATTAGATATTATAGATAAATATGTTCTTCCTTTAACAATGAATCTTAATGCTTATGGTAATAAGCATTCTTGCCTAATAGTAAAAAAATAATATTTTTTATTGTTCCATTAATCAAGCTAAAAATTTTTCTATTGACACCGATTCTATAACAATAGGCATTGAACTATGTAAAATTCCGCATATTTCTGAACATTGACCGTAAAAAGTACCTTCTCTGTTAATAAGAACAGATACTTGATTTAATCTACCAGGATAAGCATCACATTTAATACCTAAAGCAGGACAAGCAAAAGAATGTATAACATCTGCTGCAGTTATAATAATTCTCGCGTGTGTTAATTCTGGAACTATTACTCTATTATCCACTTCTAACATTCTTAATGCCCCATCTTCTAAATCAGATTCAGGCACTAAATATGAATCAAATTCTATAAACTCGTCGTCAGAAGTTAGAAAATCTGGGTATTGATAACTTCAATATCATTGATGACCTTCTGCTAATACTGACATAGAAGGGTCACTAACTTCATCCATTAAATATAATAATTTAAATGAAGGAAAAGCAATTAACATTAATATTAATGCAGGTGTAATTGTTCATATTAATTCTATTAATGTTCCATGATTTAAATATTTATGTGATATAGGTGAACTAGTATTTATATAATTTCTAACTATAGATATTAATATTCAACCTACACCAAATAAAATTATAACTAAATAAAACATAATATTATTATGTAACTCTACCAAACCTTCCATCTGAGGAGTCGCACTATCCTGAAAATACAATCCTCAGGGTCTGGGACTATCACAATAATTGAAAAAACTTAAATGCTGATTAATCATATAAAAATATTAATATTATTTCCATTAATTAACTAAAGTTGTTAATACACAGAAGCATTAAAGCAGTCTATAATATATACTATAATTATAATATATATTAAATTTCTTCTATATCATTTAATATAAATAATAGTATAAAAAAAATTAAATTAAGAAATAGCAGAAACGGAAACTGCTTTGTTATTATTCAAAGTAAGCATTTGTTTGCTATCTATTTTTAAAGCGTTTTTACCTAATTCAAATGCAAATCCTAATGTCAATGCTAAAAAAAATATTAGCATTATAACTAATCCATATATACCATTTACATGTGCACTAACAACATAAGGATAAACTAAAAGTATTTCTAAATCAAATAATAAAAAAAGAAGTGCAAAAATAAAAAAAGAGATACTAAATTGTGTTCTATTTTGACCTAAAAATGAATGAAATCCACACTCAAAGGCTGAATCTTTTTCTTGATAAGGATTATGTGGAGCAAATATTAAATTAATTGCTAATAATATTATAGCTAATATAGGAATAAAAATAAAAAAAAAAGTTGTACTTGTCATTTAAGGATTAAATAATATTAATGCTAATATATTAGCCATACTTAATCATTCTTGAGGTATAAACATAAACAATAATATCATAAGAGATAAAATAGATATTGTATTTGTTAAAGGACTTGATAATCTTATACTATCTACTTTAAATGTTACTTTTTTCTTAAAAATATTATTTCGTATAATAATACCATTTAAATTAAGACTTTTAATTTTGTCTTCGACTTCATATTCAGGCTTATAAAAGAAAACCTGTTTAATTATATTTAAGTAATAAACTGCACTAATTACACTAGTTAATATTGCAACTATAGTTAAGAAAATATAACCACTATCTAAAGCAGCACTTAATACCATTTGCTTTGCAAAAAATCCAATTAGAGGAGGTATACCTACAAAAGAAAATATTGTAATAGTTAAACTTAAAGCTAAAACGGGATTTATATAAAAATAACCTTTTAATTGACTTATTAATTGTATTGGAGAATTTTCTTTTTCAGTTAATTCTTTATATTCATCTGTTTTATTTATATAATAATATAGAGAAAACCCTATACTAATTAGTATAATAAATGCATTTAAATTACTTATAGAATATTGCATTAAATAGAATATAAATGCTTGGATAGATTCTATACTATTAATACTTAAAGCTAAAAGTATAAATCCTACATGTGATATAGTACTATAAGCAAACAATCTTTTAATTCTAGTTTGAGTTAAACCTAAAACTGTACCTACAATTAATGATAATAAAGAACTAACTAATAAACTTGATGTTCAAGAAAATTCATAATTAAATAAAGAATTACTTGTATAATGTACTAATTCTAAGAGAAATACAAATATAGATATTTTAGCTATTATTGCTACAAAAGTTGTAACTATTGTAGGTATAGCATCGTAAACATCTGGAGACCAGAAATGAAAAGGTGCGGCACTTACCTTAAATAAGAATCCTACACTTAAAATTAATAAAGAAATATTTAAATAATCAGATTTATATCAATTTATTATATTGTTATTTATTTCTTTTATTTCATTAGTTACATCACTTATACTTGTTATTACATATATTCCATCTAAATTAGTTGTACCGGAGTTTGCATATAACAAACTGGTTCCTAATAAGATAAAACATGAACTTAAACCACCTAATAAAAAGTAAGTAAGACCTCCACTTGTAGCTAATTCCGAATTTCTATATAAAGTACTAAGTAAATATAATCCATAACTTTGTAATTCTATAGAAAGAAATATAGAAACCAAATCACTAGCACATATTAAGAATATTGCTCCAGTTATTATAAATAATAAAATTAAAGGATATTCTATTATTTTAAATTGTTCTCCCATTTTTTCTATTATCTTAGTTCTATAATATAATAAGTTATATAAAAATAACATATTTATTGAAGAATAATCTGATATTCAAATTTTTCTAGGATAAAACGCAGTTAGTTGTATAATAGCAATACTTATTATAAATATAAATATATGAAATATTTGTGTAGTACTAGTTGCGTGAAATAGACCTCCAAATAGACCTATACCTTTATCTAAATATATAATATATAAACTATTAAAAGCAAGTAAAAAAGAATAAAATAAAATCAAAATAGCAACTCTACTAAAAAGTATAGATTTATCTCGTCTTAAAGTGACGGCATTAGATAATAACAAAGAAATAATTGAAATAATTAACATAAAAAAAAATAAAAGATTTGAACTTTTATTACACTAAGAAATAAATGATATTATCTATAAAATAAGATAAACTATTTCTTATGTAGTTTTGCCTATTAAACTAATTCCTTTAAATTTAAATACTTAAAAGTATAAAAGTTTTTTTTATTCAATCTGTGTCAATACATTATATTTAATCAATATTATATAAGAATAAACTAAAATAGATATTTTAATACTAGTATATATAGTATATATTTTTTTTAATATATAGTTAAAGTAAGAAAGTATTACTAGGTATTATTTCAAATATGTATAATAAACATGGAATTAAAATAACAAAAGCAATAACTATAGGTAATAAAACAGTTCAACAGAAAGACATTAATTGGTCAAAACGTATTCTAGGGAAAGATGCTCTTGATCATATGAAAATAAAAATCATAATACAAGATTTTACACCTAAAGTTAAACCATATATCAACCCTTCTACTAAAGGATCTGAGAATATACTTTCACTATGTAAATTACTTATATAATAATCAAAATTAACATATTGTACTAGACTAAAAAGTAAATTAGGTAAAGGCAGATAATCATACAAATAACCACCTAAAAATAGTATACTAGTTAATATACAAATTAAAACAATACTAGCATATTCTGCTAAAAAGAAAAAGACAAAAATTACAGCCGCGTGTTCTGTCATAAACCCACTAACTAGTTCCGATTCAGCTTCAGCTAAATCAAATGGTGCCCTATTTGTTTCCGCAATTGATCCTATAAAAAATATAATAAATATAGGAAATAAAGGAAATATAAATCAGATAGCTCTCTGAGCCTCAATAGTTACAGTTAGATTCAAACTACCTGTTAACATTACAACAAGTAATATAGCTGAACTTAATATAAGTTCATAACTTATAAGTTGTGCGGTACTTCTAAGTGAACCTAAAAAAGCATATTTACTATTTGCACTTCAACCTGCTAATAAAATACCATAAGTAGATAAAGAAGAAACAGCTAACATATACAAAATTCCTAAGTTAAAATCACTTAAAGCTATACCCGGAGCATAGGGTACCACTAAATAACCTAATAATGAAAAAATTAGTGTTATAATAGGACCAAGAAAAAACAGGGCCAAATTAGCTTGTGTTGGTGATACATATTCTTTTAATAAAAGCTTTAAAGCATCCGCAAATGCTTGTAATAAACCATAATATCCTACTATATTAGGACCTAATCTCCTTTGCATACTAGCCATAGTTTTTCTTTCCGCTACAGTTACGTAAGCTACAGTTAATAATACTGGAACAGATACAATTAATACTTCTATCACTGAAATTAATGTTGGCAAATATAACATTAGTTTTTATACTTTTCTAAATTTAATAATTATAATACTATTATTATAAATAATATTACACATTATTTAAATACTAGTTTAAAAATAACTAAAAAATTAGTTACTTATTATTAATAATAAGAGAAAATAATACAATAAAAATTATGATATTTTTCTAGTTTAAACTAGAAAGAAAAAAATTAAAAATAGTTCTCAAACTTTATTTAATTCTTTTTTACTTAGCTCTTATCCAAGATTTGAACTTGAATCTAAATATTAGAAGTATTCTGCTCTACCATTAAGCTAATAAGAGATGGCTATTTTAAATATAATTTTTTAAAATATATATAATAATTTAAATTAAGCTACATATAATAATAAGAATGCCATCATAAGAGCAAATAATCCTGTAGCTTCTGCAAATGCAAATCCTAATATAGCATATGAGAATAATTGACCTCTTAGTGAAGGATTTCTAGCTACACCAAGTATTAATGCACCAAAAACTACACCAATACCTACACCTGCTCCTATTAGACCTGTTGTTGCTATTCCTGTACCTATAATTCTAGCTGCTTGTATCATTTATTAAATATTAAAAAAAAATAAAAAAGGAAACCTCCTAAATTTTAAATTGCTACTATATTATTTTATAAATTATTAATTTTTATAAATTAGGCATTTATTGCTGGTTTGTCTAGTATATATTAATAAATTTTAATATATAAATCAAAATTGAAATAAAGATATAACTTTTATACATTAAAATCATATTAATGTATAAAAAATCAGGATATTCCATAGCTCTTATCCAAGATTTGAACTTGAATCTAAATCAATTATTCTGCTCTACCATTGAGCTAATAAGAGTTATTATATACTTTATACTAATTTTAGTGACTGAATAATTTTTTTTAGTATAAAGTACATAATAATTTAAAAATATAATTATTTTTAAATTTAATATTAAATTTATAGGCTTAAACTATTATAAATAACTTACTATTAAGCTTTTATTCCTAAGAGGTAATATAAAACTACTTACCTTTAGTTAATTTACGGGACGAATTTCCTTCGGCTTCATTATTAGCATTTCTTTTATTACTAGTATTAACTTGATTATGGGATTGTGTATTTCTGATAGCATCTCTAAGGTTTGCATTATTATGAGCAATATGCTCATCTAAAGCTTTAGAATTAAAATCATCTATTTCCTTAAAATATTCTACTGCAACTTTTTCCTCTGTAGTTCAACTAGCAGAATTCTTACTTAAGGCTTTTTTAGCATTTTTTGCTATAATTAATTCTCGTTGATAATAATCTACATCAGTTGCAGTATTAGATCTATTCAGTCCTAAAGGATTATCGGGAGTTGGTGTTGGAGAACCTGTCGATCGGGCATCATCATTTAGCGTTGAACTATTCATACTATAAGTATATTTAGGTTTTAAAAATTTAATACTTTTGTTTGAATCTATATAATCATTCGTAGGTAATTTAAAAAAAAGCATTAAATCCTCATATATAGTTATAAATAATAATCTTATAAATAAAGCAAAAGAACTTCATTTTATATTACTGAAAATATTAGTAGGATCAATATATAAATTACCATAAAAGTGATATCTAGCTAAAGCTATTATTACTAAAGTTGTAAAACCTGCCAATAATTTAGGTAAAGTAAAGCTTCTACGTATTATACTTAGAGATAAAAAACTACTAAATATATTACTTTGTAGTGGCAAACTACCAGAGGTGTTTACTGGTTTATCTTCTAATAGTTCTGAATATTTATATTCAGAAAATACGTTAGTTTTCACTATAGTAAAAAAAGACAATAGTATTAATAAAAGTAAACTATTATTTATTAAAAAAAAAAAAGGTATTAATAAATAAAAAATAGCACCTATTAATATATATAGAGCATAACTAGTAATAACGCCTGTATCTAAACTAGCAATATTTTTACTTAACGTAATTAAACCTTTTTCTAAACCATATGGTCCTAACAATTCCACACTTCCTTTATCTAAAACCTTAGTAGTTTGTCCACCTAGTTTTAAGATTAAGCCTGTTATATATTTATTATAAAATAATTCAATCAAAAAACGTTGATTGAAGAATCCAAATATATTATAACCTAACCTAGAAAATTTAAAAGATATAAGAACTTTAGGTATAAATTCTGAAATAATTATAGCTAAAACACTAAGAGAGATAGTAAATATTAAAGGTAATAATTTAAATAAAGTAGATACAGCAAATTCCGTATTTAACATTATTTCATTTATAGGATGAATAAATAAACTATTATCTACAAAAAAACCCGAACCTAATCCAATAAACATATCTTTACTAACATAACCAAAAAATATTGAGAATATAGCTAAAATTATTAAAGGTAAACTCATGAATATATCACCTTCATGAGCATGTTTATAATTAACAATAGGCCCATTAGGATTAGTTATAAAAGTTAAATATAAAACTTTAACAGAATATAAAGTAGTAAACATAGCACCTATAGTAGCTATAAAGTAAATAACTGTTCCACTAAAATAAAATTGTCCATAAGCAGATTCTAAAATAAAATCTTTACTATAGAACCCTGTCATAAAAGGAAAAGCTACTAAACTAAGACTAGCTATTAACATAACAGAATATGTCAAGGGTAAAAAGGGTTTTAATCCTCCATATTTTCTAAAATCCTGGTTATCCCCTACTGCATGAATTACGGCACCTGCACCTAAAAATAATAATGCTTTATAAAAAGCATGATTAACTAGATGGAATAAAGCTATGTTATATGAAGACAATCCTACTGCTATTACCATCATCCCTAATTGCGAGACTTACTATTACAAATTAATGACGCGAATGTCAAAAAGAGAACGTAAGTTGGACCATTTCTTTATTAATCTTGATATTTTTCTCATTTGTCCTTAAATTTAACTCATTCATTAAATTTAACAATGTCTTGGTTTTTTTTAGATAATCTAACTGAATAAAATTGTTTTATTAAATTAACTCTTTTCATTTTTTCTGTTCTCATAGGATATTTACTAAAATAATTATCTATTAAATTAAATAATTCATCCTTTCTATAAATAACATACTTAAATGCTTCAATTTTAGGGCTAGATATATCAACTCTACCCCCATATATATGAATTAAAGGTTCTAATAAATATTTATTTTTTTGAGATATACCAATAAAAACTTGCCCTGATGATTCATTATAATATATTGAACCATCACTATCAATAAAACCACTAAGTCATCCGTTATTAAATACAAGATTATTAGAATATTTTAGTTCGATATTAAATTTTACGCATAGTTTGTTCATTTGTAATAAACGCGTAGGATTCCTAATTAATCCATTTACATCATTTATTAATGCAATTAAACCTACTTTATTTCTTAGTTTGTATTTAAATGCATTTGCATTTGAAATTTGTTTAATTGTTCCTCCATACATATGCTGTATTAAATATAAAACTTTTTTATCTCTAGCATCCATAGTTATTTCACAACTATTATATCCATTTTTAGATAATAAAAAGTAACCATCTCCATCTATTAACCCTGCTAATCATTCTTTGAATCCAAGGTTTTTTAGATCATTAGGATTACTATTTTCTAATGAATTAGGATTTGTATAAATTTTTTTAATAAATACTTTTGAATATATACGGGGACTTAATTGTCTTAGTGAAACATAGTTTTTATTTACGTAAGGCAAGACTTGTCTATTTAAGTCAGAAAATTTTGGTATGGAATTAGCTAAGTTTAATTCCATAAAGATTAATATCAAACGTATGGCCTCTGAGATTCCTACTAACTTACTAATAATATTAATTTTTCACCTTATTAATACAGACAATAAATGTTGTAACAACCTTATAATGGTAGATGAATTAAAAAAATTAAAATTATAGTGATTATAAAAATAATCACGAGCTTTGGTTATCTGCGAATTGGCTATAAAAATTAACTTTTTTATAGCTTCTACGCATATAGTTTGATGCCTGAATATACTTAAATGAGAAGTATATTCTTGAGCCAATTGACTCATAGTAGAATAAGCAATAACTTTTTTAATATCTTGTTGAAATAAACCAATAAGACTACTAAAAACAGTAGTAATAGCTCCTAATCATAAACATAAAATTAATACAGTTGAACTATATTCTATTAAAGGACTAGTACGCATTAATAAATATACACCCGCTGTAACCATAGTAGCAGCGTGTATTAAAGCACTAACTGGCGTAGGACCTTCCATGGCCATAGGCAATCAAACATGTAATCCAACTTGAGAACTTTTAGCCATAGCTCCTATTAACATACATACACCTATAATTGTAACAATATTTTCATTAACAAAAGGTGCTAAGGAAAAAACAGTACTATAATCTATGTTACCAAATGATCATAGTATAGCAAACATACCAATTGTTAGAAAACAATCACCTACTCTATTAGTTAAAAAGGCAGAGATAGAACTTTGATTTGCAGCTATTCTAGTAAATCAGAAACTCACTAAAAGATATGAACAAACCCCTACACCTTCTCATCCTACAAACATTAATAAAAAATTATTAGCTGTAACAAGTATAATCATCATAAAAGTGAATAAACTTAAATAACTAAAAAATCTTTGATTATGAGGATCATGACTCATATAACCTACAGAATATATATGTACTAAAGAACTAACTATTAAAACAGGTATTAACATTGATACTGTTAAACTATCAAAATGAAAACCTCATAATACATTAAGTGATTCACTATCTATTCATCTAAAAAGGTTTATAGATACGGGTATGTTATTTAAACCTACTTCAAAAAAGGCAACTATTGCTAATAAAGTTGTTACAATTACACTTGAGCTTGTAATTAATTGGGCTCCGCTAACACCGACTTTTCTACCAAAAAACCCGGAAACTATTGATCCTAATAAAGGTAAAGTAATTATAGCTAAATACATTATTTATATTCTATTGCAATACTTCCTCTTAATCTGTAAAAAGCAACTAGAATACCTAGACCTATAGCTGATTCTGCACCAGCTATTGCAATAATATATATTGCAAATGTTTGGCCTAATATATCATCAAAGCTAAGTGAACTTATCAATATTAAGAATGTAATAGCTAATAACATTATTTCAATAGAAATAAGCATTAATATTATATTTTTTCTATTTAAAACGAATCCTAAAATTCCAATTAAAAAAAGTATTAAGGTTAAATTCATTATGTTTTTGTTTTTATTTAATTATAATCGTTTACTACATTTATACACTAAAGTAAAATTTTTATTTATCTAGCTGTTAACTTCTGTACCACAGTATCCACAAACTCTTCCAGGTATTACTCAATGTTCTTCACCATTTTCTAAACAAGTAGGACATTTTTTCCCAACCATGGGATCTTCTGGCTCTGGGTCTGTGGGATCTACTGGCTCTATCGGATCTACTGGCTCTGGTTCGAAACTATCAAATAGAATTTCCTGAAAGTCTAAGCAAAAATCCATTTGGTTAATATATTGGTCCAATCCAAAAATAAATTCCACACAATTAAAGGATAGAACAAAGCTGAATAGGCTATAAATATCTATAAATAGACTATCACAATTATTAAAAAGACTTAAAAATACAGAGATCATATAAAAATATTATTATTTCCATTAATTAACTAAAGTTGTTAATACACAGAAGCATTGAAGCAGTCTATAATATATACTATAATTATAATATATATTAAATTTCTTCTATATCATTTATAAAGTATTATTTTTTATACTTTATAATATATATATTTTTTACTTAATTCATTAAGTATATTTAACTTTATAAACCATTTTTCTAACAACTCAAAATTTTCCAAGTTTTCTACTTTTCGCATTTCTATATTAATTAAATCAATTTCTTTTTTTAATTTAACAATTTCCTCAAAAAGTTTTAAAGAATAAATATCTTTATTCTTATTACGTGGTTGTGATATCCTTTTTACCTTAAAAGATCAAGATCAAAATAGACTATTATCCGATTTCTCTTCATTAATTACAGATTTACTTTCAAAAAAATAAAAATATTTGCGGATTTTTTTGAAATAATCAGTACTATAAAATTTTCTTAATAAATTATCATAAAATTTATTAAAAATATAATAAAAGAATCTTAAACCAATAAAAAATAAGAAAGAAACTAAAGTATTCTCACTATATGAAGCTATTTTTAATATAAAAACACTTAAATCAAAATATTTAAATATTTTTATAAGAAAAAACAATAAAATATAAAGAGGCAATCTAGATAAAAAAGGTTTAATAAATAATCAAATTGAAGATAGTATTTTCATTATTCTTCAGATGCATCATTATTATTATTATCATCTTGATTAGGTCTAGATGTTTCAGTTTCATCTATATCTTTATCAAAATCTTCAGCAGGACGAGTATCAACTTCTCCATTGTTAACTTTTTCTATTCTGACATTAGCTGCTCATTTATGATCTTCTAAAATATTACGCATTTTATCTGCTTGTTCTATATTCTGATAATTTTCTATTTCCTGTTCTTCTGTTTCACAATTACCTTCTTTTTCATAGTATTTGTTACTAGATTCGTCTAATTCATCTATTTTTTTTTGAAAGAAATCAACTCTTGCTTCTAATTCTTGACGAGAAGCAAATAGTACTTCCGAAACAAAAAAACTTTGTAAAGGTAAACTAACGAATGCATGGGGTTTAGGTGGACTATTTAATGCTCATTCTAAAGAATTATAGCTTCTATTTAACAATGTTTGTAGACTATCACTATAAAATTGTGGAGTTAATCAAGGATATCTACTAATAGCTTTACCTTCAACTAATTGTACATAAACTATATATAAAAATAATCATGTAGCCACAACACTAATTATACTACCAAAACTACTTATTAAATTTCATCCAGCAAAAGCATCAGGGTAATCACTAATTCTTCTTGGCATTCCTTGTAAACCTAAGAAATGTTGAGGGAAGAATGTTACATTAACTCCTATAAATAAAACTCAAAAATGGACTTTACCTAACATTCTATTATAATCTAAACCTAATATTTTAGGTATTCAGAAATATCATGCACTAAATAGTGCAAATACAGCTCCCATACTTAAAACGTAATGGAAATGGGCAACGACGTAATATGTATCGTGGAATGCAATATCAAGTGATGCATTAGCTAAAACCACACCTGATAATCCTCCGATAGTAAACATAAATACAAAACCTAAAGCAAATAACATTGAAGGTGTTAATTGTAAAGATCCTCCATAACATGTTGCCAATCAAGAGAATATTTTAATACCTGTGGGTACAGCAATTATTAAAGTAGCAGCTGTAAAGTATGCTCTAGTATCCACATCTAAACCAACTGTATACATATGATGACTTCAAACGACGAACCCTAATACACCAATAGACATCATCGCATAAACCATACCAAGGTAACCGAAAACACTCTTATTAGAGCTAGCTGAAATAGTAGTACTAATTATTCCAAAACCTGGTATAATTAATATATAAACCTCTGGATGACCAAAAAATCAGAAAAGATGTTGGTATAATATAGGATCACCACCACCAGCTGCTTCAAAGAATGAAGTATTAAAATTTCTATCTGTCAATACCATTGTAATTGCACCAGCTAACACAGGTAATGATAGTAATAATAGTACTGCTGTAACTACTACAGCTCATCCAAATAAAGCAAGTTTATGTAATTTTATACCAGGACTTCTCATATTAAGTATAGTAGTAATAAAATTTATAGCTCCTAATAAACTACTTATACCAGACAGATGTAAAGCAAAAATAGCTAAATCCACACTAGGTCCACTATGACTTTGTACTCCACTTAATGGAGGATATAATGTTCAACCAGTACCTGCTCCATTTTCTATACCACTAGCAAATAAAAATAATAATAAACTAGGTGGTAATAATCAAAAACTTATATTATTAAGTCTAGGGAATGCCATATCCGGACCTCCTACTAATAATGGTAATAAGAAATTACCAAAACCTCCTATTAAAGCTGGCATAACCATGAAGAATATCATTAATATAGCATGAGCGGTTATAATCGCATTATATAATTGATTATCTGCAATATATTGAACACCAGGTCCACTTAATTCTAATCTAATTAAAACTGAAAAAGCAGTACCTAATAATCCAGAAAATAATGCAAATATTAAATATAGTGTACCTATATCTTTAGCGTTTGATGACAAAAATCATCTTTCCATTCAAAGAGAAATACTACTCTTATATGGTACACTTTCACTTTCAGAAGCTGTATGTTCTTCTAGCTCATTTATATTTAAATTATTTTTATATTTGAAGGTCTGAGGAATAACAAGCAAGAAGTGAAACTTTTTCACTTTGTTATAAAATTACTAAAATAGCATCATCTAAATTATTTAATATTTTTATTTGTATATTAATTTTATTAATTTTAACATAATATATTTACATTAATTTAATATTTTTATTAATAAAATACTATTTATTTAAAATAAATAATTTAAAAGGATCAAACAATATTTATTTATTTATATTGCTATAAGATAAAATAGAAAATTATAATTAAAGCTATTAATATCTAATAATTTCTTTTAATAACAAAGGTACGTTCTATTTGTATAAAAAACTAATTTATAGTTTTTTTTTTAAGGTATAAAAAAAATAAATAGTTATTTATTTTATACCTTACTAAGATGATGGTAGACAGACAGATTAATAAAAATCAGAATTTTTATTAATATGTTTATAATTTACATTATAAAAAACAAAACAAAAAGTTTTTAAATTATTAAGATTTAGTAGAAAGATCTATTAAACTATTCTCTAATAAACTAATTAAAGGCACTATAATTAAATAATGTGAAAAATATATTACAGTACTTATTTGACCAAATTCTATGAAAGGAGATTCTACATGTTTAGCTCCAAGAACCATTAAAATTAAGAAGTTAGCTATAAATATATAAAAAACTATTTTACTTAAAGGTCTAAATTGTATACCTCTACTTCTACTTAAATCTGTATATGGCATAACTAATAGCATTAAAATTGCGCTAAGCATAGCAATTACACCTAATAATTTATTAGGTATAGATCTTAATATAGCGTAGAAAGGTAAAAGATATCATTCAGGTACTATAGAAGGAGGTGTTTGCATAGGATTAGCCATAACATAATTATCACTGTCTCCCAATACATTAGGCATGAAGAACACAAATATACTTAATACTATAAAAAATATGAATATAGTTATTAAATCTTTAAATAAAAAATAAGGAGCAAATGGTAATCTATCATAATTACCAGAAACACCTAAAGGATTACCTGATCCTGCACTATCATGTAATGCAATTAAATGCATTAATGCTAAGGCAGCTAAGACGAAAGGTAATACAAAATGTAATGCAAAAAATCTGTTTAAAGTTGCATTATTTACAGAAAAACCTCCTCAAATAAACTCAACAATATCTTGTCCTATTCAAGGTATAGCACTCATAAGGTTAGTAATAACTGTAGCACCTCAAAGTGACATTTGCCCATATGGTAAAACATAACCCAGAAAAGCTGTAACTATCATTAATATAAAAATAACTGTACCTAATGTTCATACTAATGTTCTAGGAGCTCTGTACGACCCATAATATAAACCTCTTCCAATATGTAAGTAAACTATAAAGAAGAAAGCTGAAGCTGTATTACTGTGTAAATAACGTATTAATCAACCATTATTTACATCACGCATAATATGTTCAACACTATTGAAAGCTTCTAATACACTAGGGTTATAATGCATAGCTAATGTTACACCTGTTACTATTTGTATTATTAAACAAACAGCTAATAATGAACCAAAATTTCATAAGTAACTTAAATTAGATGGTTGTGGAGAATCAATTATATAGGAGTTAACCAATTTTAATAAAGGATGACTTTTAAATATTCTCATTTTTTTTTAATTTTAATAATTTTTATTCTTTTTTTCTAGATGTTAATAGGGACCAAATGAATAAAAAAATTTTTGTTTACTCTAGTAGTTATATTTAACTAAACTTATTGGCATATAAAAAAAAAGGAATATTTAAGAAAGATAAACTATTACTAAAGAGTTAATAATTTATATATAAGGTCTAAATTTTAAACTCAGCAATGATATAAATAGTATTCAACTATCATAAATATAAAAAAACTTATCTAAAATAAATCTATTGTTAGGGTGTGCTGTTTAAATGTGTAATTACATTGTTTTTCTCTCTCTAATAAAAATTCAAATCAACTAAAAATTTATTATCCATATCTTTATCCCTATTTATATCAATATTAGTTTAAAAATATTTCAAACCTTTTTAATTTATTATAAACTTAAGGACGTAGAAATTAAGAATGTTTATAATCTACATCACTATTGATGTGTTATATTCAGTATATTATACTAAAAAAAAATTTTTTTTTAAGTATAATTAATAGGGATAATATTAAGCCGGGTCCTGTTATAGTTATTCATCTACATTAAAGCATAACATTGGGCTTGCAATTTCATTATAATCTTTTACTGTATCATCAATACATATGATTATATAAATATAAAAAGATGTGAAATATTTTCTGTTAAATACCCTAATTTTTATTAAACACTATTATTATGTGTTTATGTTTATTATGCGACGGACTTTCCTATATAACACAATTGTATTATATTTTTACAGTTAATATCACAAATTTAATAATTAAATTTTACTTTACTTCACGAAAAAAACTGAGTATTATTTATTTTTACTACAGTTAGAGATATGGAGGAATTGAACCCCTAATTTAAGATCTGCAATCAAAATGTAGAACCGTCTACTACACATCCCATATATAAATTATAAATATAAAGTAAATTTATAAACTTTATATTTATAAAATAAAAAGCTTGCTATAATCAATAAAATATATTAACATATATTATTTACTTTTTTCATCTAAATAATTTAAAATAGCGCTATTTTCATCTATTCTTCCTGAAACAGTTTTATTAAATATTCTCGATCTTATATCAAGAGGTGCTGTTCTATCTTTATCAATAACAGAAGATATTGCCTCATGTTCTTCTTTAGTTAGAGTACTAGGGCTTCCTGGAATACCATGATCAGGAGTTACAGACGCTCCTAGATTTCTATTATGTTTGGCTATTGTTCTTAATTTAACCAAAGCTTTTTTAATATGATCTTTTTCTTCATTAGTTGGCTCTCCACTTGCCCATTCCATTGCTTTTATTTCTAATTGTTTCATTGCTACTTCTTTTTTTAAAACTTCTAATTCTTTATATTTCACTGTTTGTGTTTCTGCTACACGAGATAGTTGATTTAAGATACCGTAACGTCTTAAAGCATCACTATCTGCTTTTTTAACAGAATCATAATTTACTACACTTTCATATAAAGCATCAGACATTTCTTTTTTTGTATACATTTTTAATCTAATCAATTCTCTTTTAGCATATAATTGATCGGGAGTTAATGATAATTCTTCTATATCTAAAGAATCTATACCATCAGCAAATATTTTTTTTTGAGCATATCAGTAATTTGGATCCTTTTCTATAGGAGGTTCACTATGGGGTTTATCAATAGAGCTAACATTGCTATTGTTGCTATTATTGCTGACATCCCTTCCTTTACCTTTGTCCATAAATAGAGCTATTTGATTAATATTATCATTAGAACTTAAATTTTCAGAATTATTTGAATCAAATCCTCAAATAATTTGTTTTAAATTAAAATTAACACCTTTTATACCTAAATATTCTGAAAATCAACCTATAAAACCAGTATTCAAACTTCAACTAAGTAAACCTAAAAAAATTAAAAAGACAAAATCCAAAATATCTGAAGTAGCAAAATAAATATTATCTATAATTACATTCTTTAAAAATTCTAAATAACCAAATCCAAAATTTTTTGATATTGCAAATTTTATAGATGCAACTATTGTAATAGTACATATTGCAGATATAAATTTTGCCAAAGTAAAATTGGTTAAAACTCTTTCTAAGTGCTTACTATTGAAAAATCCACTTTCCAATGTTTGAGAAACTCAAACATATGGTATGGGTGGTTTGTTTATCAATACTCTCAGTCCAGCACTATATGTACTTCCCAAAATAGTTCTAGAGAGTAGTACTAATTTTGTGAAGTACTTTAATGCAAATCCAACCCGTCTTTTATATAAGATGAAGTTAACACTATAAAAACTTGAGCTTGTATAAAAGCAATTCCGAGTTCCAAACCCGAGAAAGCAATAATAAAAGCTAGGGGTATTAAGCCAAAAAAAAAGAAAATAAATCCATTAGTCATTATGTTATATGTAAAACCAGCTAAGATATTCAATAACATATGTCCTGAAAGTATATTAGCCCCTAATCTAAGTCCTAAAGATACATTTCTAGATAAGTAAGATATAAATTCAATTAAAACTAATAAAGGTAATAAACCTAAAGGACAACCTGCTGGAACTAGTAATGAAAAAAATCCTAATTTATGTTTTTGAAAACCTAGGATAGTTGCACCTAAAACTATAGTAAAACTAAGGAAAAATGTAAAAGCAAAATGGCTAGTAGATGCAAAACTGTATGGCACCATTCCTATTAAGTTATTCATTAATATAAATATAAATAAAGTATATATAAGTGGGAAATATATTTGCCCTTTTAGGGGATTTATTTGATTAACTACTATACTATGTATAGTAGCATATAAAGATTCTTGACTTATAGATCAGTTATTACTTACTATTTTGTTATAATTAGTTGCTAATAAATTTAATAATAGTATTAATAATGTACCTATAGTTAGATATAAACCGATGTTGGTTAATGATAAATTTAAATCACCTAATATTGGAACATTAAGGCTCATTAAATTTCTTAGTTCAAACTGATCTAATGGACTTGTTTGATCAGTAGTTATTATAATATAATTATACATAGTTAATTAAATATAATATAGATTAATTAATAAAGAAAAATACTTTTATCTAATTTAAATTTTAAAATTGTTGTTATAACTTTTTTTTCATATTTTATAAGTAAACTTATAATTTACTTATAAATACACGAGAAATAAATAAACGAACAAATCTAGCTAATGTATATTTTGAAAATATATATACACTTAGGATAAGTAATACAAAAGCAAATGTTATTTGATTTACAAAATAAAAAGGTACTAATTGTGGCATTAGAAGTAAACTCAATTTATTTATTTTATTTTTTTTTTATAAAATATTTTTACTACAAAAAAATATATCTATAATGATTTAAATTTTTTTAAATGTTTATAATATAGAATTGTTTATAAATAAAGTATATTTATAAAACCGTTATATATTAAGCCGGAGGAGAAATTCGAATTCTCATTATTAACGCATGAAATTAATGTTCTAACCATTGAACTACCCTGGCCATATGTGTTAAAAAATTTTTTTATGTGAATACCCCGATTCGAACAGGGAAATTGCCGTTCCACATACAGATGTTCTACCATTAAACTATATCCACAAGCATACTATGATAGTATTATAAACTTAATAAAGAATATTTATCTCGGAATGATTCGAACATTCAATGGTAAATACCAAAAATTTATGACTTACCGATTAGTCCACGAGATATTAAATTATAATTATTTAAAGCGTAGTTACATTTAATTATATAATTATAATTAATAGCATAAATTACAATTAAAAAATAAAAAAAAAGAAATAAAAGAACTAATTTATATAAAGAATATAGGTGGCAAGATTTGAACTTGCATGATAAAAATCATCCCATCCTAAGTGGAACTTGTCTGCCAATTTCAACACACCCATTAGAGAATTTGCTCCAGATAAGATTCGAACTTACAACCTAAACATCTTCAGAGTTCCGCTCTACCAATTGAGCTTCTCGAGCTTTTTTTTTTAATAATATAAAAAAATTTATCTGGAGACATCCAGACTTGAACTGGAATTAGTGACTTGCAAAGTCACAGTTCTACCTTTAAACTATGTCCCCTTTAAAGAAAAAAATATTTTTTTTTTCCAATAAAGATTATTAAAATATATTAATTTATAAAAAAAAATTTTTATCCAAAAGAGGACTTGAACCTCTATGATATAATCAACGAAACTTAAGCTCGCCCTGTCTACCAAATTCCAGCACTTGGACATATAAAAATATACATTAAGGCCAGAGTGATTTGAACACTCATCTAAGCTGTCATGAGCAGCTTGCTTTACCTATTAAGCTATAACCTTTAAAATAAATGCGGGTAAAGGGGTTGCACCAATATAAGCTGGACATGAGCCAGTTATGTTACTATTACATCAACCCGCATAGCTTTTTTTTATTTTTAATCTTAGCCTTAGAGGGGATCGAACCCTCGAATCTGATAATGAAAATATCATGTCTTAACCACTCGACTATAAGGCCATAAGTTTAGTTTAGTCCAATGCAAGTATCGCACTTGCTTCAGCTGGTTACAAAACAGCTACATTACTTTTATGCTAATCGGACATAAAAAAGAATGTAGTTGACTTACTTAAAGTATATATTTAAATTTAATGTTTGGATATCTATATTATATAGTTATATATAAAATTAGTACTTTATACCTAAAAACATTTAAATTCTTTCAGCTAAAGCCTATTAGTTGTAATAAATACATAAATATTTATATAAATATTTATGTATTTGTATACAAAATCGTAATGTTATACTACGTTTTTTTAAGAATATTATAAAGAAAACTTCGCGCCTATATGCTTTCAGCACTTATTTAAACTAACATAGCGTTCCTGCCGTGCCTATGCTATGAATTTACTTATGTGAAAGTAACATCCCTGTATAAAGCATTAAATTTAATGCAATTATACTTAAATTAATATTGGGTACATAGACAACAGGTAGACCATAGGTTAATATACCCAGCTCCTTTCGTACGAGGGGGCTATCTTTATTTTAATCTAATTTCCTCTAGAAGATAGAAACCATACTGTCTTACGACGTATTTAACCCAGCTCGTGTTACTTATTAACCGGCGAACAGTCGGACCCTTCATGATTCCTACATTCATGTGGATAAGTAAAGCCGACATCGAGGTGCCAAACCGCGCACTCAATTTGTACTTCCTGGCGCAATTAGCCTGTTCAAATTTGTTATAGAAAATTATTTTTCTATTTCCACTTTTCGCAAAATGGTTCAGACTATTTCTTCATTTACTAGTTTTTTTTTATTATAGCAACACGAAAAACAAGAATAAAGCTAATAAAAAATCTACATAAAAAAGTAATGTTTTATTATTTATTACTTACTCAACCTTTAACTCCAAAAGCTCCATTTCTATTATTAGAATTTAAAATAGAGTATTGTACATTAGATTTAACATGACCTCTTAACATTACAGTAGATAATCCTCTAAATGAAGAATCCACATTTTTTAAACCTCCTTTTCATTTCATCTTAAACACAGATCTAGATGCAGTAAATCGTCTAGTTAATCTACCTTTAGCTTCTACTCTAATACCTGCCATTTTTCTATGTTTCAAATTATGGAATATGTAGTTTTCTAAATCTAAGTTATTTTCTATTATTTTTAAACGTTTAGTCATCTTTACTTTTAAATTTTCTTTTCAAGGAAAAAATGAATATAATAATTCATTTAATGGGTCTTTATTATATTCATTAAACATAGAACTAATGTTTTTATTTCGTATTTTATTTATAAAATATTCATTTTTATCTCCTTTTACTAATCTGTTTGGTTTTCTTACATTAAGTATTTTAAATTTCCTTAAAGATCCTTTAAGAACTCTATATAATGTATTCTTCCTATTTCTTATCTTTAAAGTAACAGCTTGTGTAAAAATATCACTATTAAAATGCATTTTTTTTAAGCTAACTATATTAAATTCTACTTTCTTATTGTAAATATTCATAACTAAACGTGTAAGTTTTTCCATA
>QYAK01000057.1:0-27725 GCA_003988795.1 Proliferodiscus dingleyae
CCCCCCCCCCCCCCCCCCCCCCCCATTCAAGCCCCCCCCCCCCCATTCAAGGATCTATAGTCATTCTTTTGATACTAAGACTCAGAGTTGAGTTTTATTGAGATCGCGAGGGTGGGCCTGTTAAGAATACGTGTTGTCCACCGGGATTCTATGTTTCAGGACCGCAGATATGTTACGGAAGTTTCGAGAGACTCTGCTAGAGCCTCTGTTCTCCAAAGCTTTCCTTTCTTGTACACAGCATGAGAAGATATACTCCGACCTGTCAACACAAAAAGATTGGAAGGTGTCAGAAAAACACGCCATCTGGATTCAAATCATTAGGAACTACCGCATTCGGAATTTGAGTCCGAGAGAAGACGGACTACCTGCCTTGGCAGGTCTGGCGGAACGACTCGATCATATCTGGAAAGATATTCAGAGTACCTGGCTGGGTTCGGGAAGAGTAACCTGAGTGTAACCACTTTGCTGATACGAATTAGTGCCGTTCTATCTCCTCAGCGACGGACTATGTGAGCGGCCGCCCTTGTCATTGTTATCAGTAAAGCAGCCGATCTTCTTTGGGGAACGCTGTACACCATTGGAACTGAATACAGTTGGTTGTACTGTCTGGCTCTCAAGCTCCAAGGCTCATTTTGGGAGAGGCTTATCAAAGTCTCTTCTGAGTTTCAGAGAGATTTAGTTATCTACTATTGTCCTATAAATGTTCAGCGCTCCCAGATAGCTCATTGTGGCTAGCAATCACCGCCACCGCCCGCAGAGCTTTTCCTTCCTAGCAGATTGAGACACGTGCGGCACCGGGCCCTTTCGACCGCATTTTGTGTATGTAGCAACCTGATAAACTTCCATCGCGCATTCCCAACTCCGGCCTAGCCTTTCAAACGTCTCAGATGAAATCGACTCGCTAACCACCCGCTCATCTACAACCACATCCGTTCCATATCTGTCAGTCCACCAAACCTCTGAACACAAACCCAAGCAATGACCGACCCCCATCGCTATGCCAAATCAAAACGCAAAATTGGTATCTCGACTAAGCATTAAAATGAAATCTCCCAGCCTGAAGCGGGCCCAGCCCATCTCTCGGCGCAACATGTCTCCGTCGATAAGTATTTGTGAAATCTTGCAATACAATCCTCACTTTCCGCTGGCCATCATTCCCCTGCGCGAGGCACTCTCTTATCTTCTTCATCAGTCGCTCAGCTTCATTCTCGGAGACCGTACCCGCTGGTAGCATTCGGACAGTTTTGTCGACCCAGGAGGCTGTTGGCTGAGGAAGGAGCTGAAAGAGACCGAGGAGAGCACCGCTCCCATCGGTGAAGCAATCACTTGGAAATGTTATCATCATGCCAGCCATGATCTGCTTGACGAGATGTTCGCCATGAGATATAATGAGCTGTTGTACAGCCTGTTTTATTTCGAGTGGATTCGGGCTATTGCTGGAGCTTGGAGGATTATCACCGCCGTACCCAATGACATCTCGGAGGTAGTGAAGCGTTGCAATCAATGGATCACGCTGTTCAAGAGCCAGTGCCGAAATCCCTGCTTGGAAAATTGGGTCAAAAAGTGTCGAACGAATGATTTTGTGAGGATAATAAAGGAGGGCATCAGTGAGGAGGCGGTAGAAATCTTCAATAACATCTGGTAGATCAGTTGGGGGTAGATCGCTCATCATGCGCAGCATATTAGTTGCTTGAGCCTCGAAGAACGCATAAATGGCCTCTGTAGTCTGCTCATCCACATGCTCTCGATCCTCTGAAAACTCGCGGAGGATAGCAGCTGTGACCCACAAGAAGCAACCTTGTTTCGAAGCTGCAAATCCACTGGCGAGCTTGTTGGCCATCTGTGGTAGTAGAGGAGCCATTGCTGTGCGATATGAAATTATCATGAATCGCCAGCAGCGGCATATCCGTTCGCTGATGGGAACAAATTCGATGAAGTTCTCGAGGACTTTGGACAGAATCGGGAAGATTTCCTGGCAGTACTTAACAGCAGGGTTCTCCTGACCAGGTTCAACATAAGGTGTGACAATTTGGATAAAATATGTGAGCAAACCAACGAGATCTGTCGAGGTTAGCAAAGCACATTACATCACAGGAGCGCTACAAACCTGCAACTGCCAATTTTCCATCTTCATCAGAAGCTGCGTTAGCTCTGGCCATCAATCTGGCTATCAAAGGATCGCAGTAGAGCTTCATGAGTTCGTATGTCTGTGATGGTGGCTGAACCGCAACTACAGAAGCAACTCCCTCGGTCAACTCTTCTTGACTGACGCCGGGCAGTTTGTCCACAGTCTGATCGTAGAACTGTTGAAGTTGCACCACTTGGCCTCCCAGAAGATGCTTGCAATCTGTGCAGAAGAATTTCATTGACATAGCAGCAGCTCTTATAATCTCCTTGGAATCGGTTTCAAAAGATGATACGATATACTGGAATTGGCCCTCCAGAAATTCGGGATGATTTGCAGTCCACTCCGTGTAACGTCCTAGGACCATAATAGCGGCAAATCGTAGTTTCTCGTGAGGTGGTATTTGAATGGTCAAAGGCATAATCTGGGGTAAGATAATATTCTCTTCTTTGTCAACCATCCTACCCATCGCTCGCATACTGAAGAGAGGAGCTTCAAGTTTTTGCCAATGAGGCACCGAAGTTGCTGTAGCCTGGCTTGCATAAGTCGCCATCCATGCCTTGATACGGTCCAGTACTTTGGAAAGGCACTCAGTGACCCCCATAATTTCGCAGCAGTCCTTCAGAACATCACCCATGTGGTGCCTGAATTCGCGAAATTTTTCTTCCGCTTCACGGTCTCCATCAAATAAGTCGAGCTCGTTGGATCCGTCGGCCTGTGGAAATTCAAGGTCGATCAAAAGGATGTCTACGAGCTTAGCGTAGATATCTGCATATTGTACGCGAGCCTCAATGTATCTCTCTAAGATAAGATAAAGCTTCAGTTCATACCAAAATATGAAGGTCAGGCCAATTGCATCTCGGTCGATATCCAGCGCGCAGCATTCCAATATTGACGCTACAAGAGGGCGGAACACGCTTGGCTCTCTGGCTATCAAGATCACCCATGCCTCACCTGCTTCAGCGAAGATTCGAGTGATACCTTTCACAAGTTCAGCATCTTCTTGCTCCGATGCTCTCCTAACGCGAGGCTGCAGGGAAACAATTCGGGGTAGCAGAGCCTGGATTGTTGGAAGATACTCATCTACCTCGCGAGTCTCTCTGAAAATAGTACAAAGACAGTCTGTAGCAGCTTCAAAAGAGCTGTCATTTTCCAGTGCACTAAAGATGACATCCAAGAGCGGTGAGTTCACGATATCGGCGACTGGCACTTCACGAAGCCATGACGTGATGACTTCGAGAAGCTGAGGGTTTGTTGCGGCGGTTGCTAAGGATAACTTTTAGTCTGAGCTTGTGAGAAAGGCGGCGGGATTTAAGCATACCAGATGACTGAGCATAACTGATCAAAAGTCGTACGACCACGGCAGAATTATCTCCTAATAGCTCCTGCGTTCTCTGATGCAACTCATCTTCCTAATATTACGCATTAGACTCTGATACCATTTTCTCGCCAACCCAACGCCGTCGTAAACTCTCGCGGGATGGTGTTGATCGGCCCACATACTGTCAAATTGATTCTGCGTCCTTCGGTGACTTCTTCGGGAAGGACTTTGAGAAAGTCTAGGATACATGTATGGCTTTCCGTATCGTTGCCCAGAGTCGAGACTACCAAGGGCACCACATCCTTCCACCTCGTCATCTGAATAGCCAAGCTCGCTAAACAAACACATAATTGGACTCGAATTGGTCGCGGGCCACTTGCAAAAGCTTTCAAAAGCTGTAAGAGCTGGTCTCGAAGCGAAGGGAGTGCATCCGTGGGAATTTGGTTGACATCGTAAGTAATCTAGTATATCAGAACTGGAAGTCCACAGAGTTCTTGAGCGCCAATCCTACCTTTCCCTTCAATGTTGTGGCAGCAAACAGCTTTGCCTCTACATCTGCCTGGGATTGTAGAAGCCCAATCGTAATCTGCCATGCTTCTGTCTGCGGATTTCATAAGCCATTCAGTCACCTAGGTTTGTCGACCAAGAGTTCGATCTGGACATACCGACTTCTGGAAGCTTTCTAGGTATCGGTGGGCTGCTTCCTTCTGCTCCCTCTGACCATCACGCATGGTCGACATGGCGGTCAGGACAGGCTCATAGGCCTGCTGGGGCCCATTGCCGTTGGAACCCATGGTCGCCATGGAGTGTAGAGGGGCAGTAGAAACGAAGGTGGGGGCTCAGGCCTGCAAATTTTGCATGTACGACTTGGTACTGTACTGGGCGCTTGAGAAGAAGAGAAATTCCGATAATGTGATTAAAAAGGGAGGGGGAACGGGCGCAGGAGAGGTTTCGTGGTTACGAAGAAGAGTTACTGCACCGGCCATGCGATTACGGTTTGCCCACCAAAAGAGATTCGCTAGCGCGGTTTGTTTTGCAGCCTTGCGAAAGCAAACGGGAAACTTCGACGAACTCCCCTCAAGAGCCACGACGACCAACCTAAGCTCAGACAACACATCGATAAATTACAACTTTATAACCTCCGCACAGTGTAGAACTTGCGCGACTTCGCTATGAATCGAGGTGGTGGAGGCGGTGGGCGCAAGGTCCTACTCCCACCCATCAACTTTATCTTCAAGCTTCTCCAACAGCACTCTACGGTCCAGATCTGGCTCTATGAGCAATTGGCAATTAGGATTGAGGGCAAAATTAGAGTTAGAATCTATGAAAGCTGTCCAAAGCTCTTAAGCTAATGAACGCACATCCAGGGTTTCGACGAGTTTATGAACCTAGTTATTGACGATGCGGTGGAGGTGAAGCAAATCACGAAGACAAATTCGGAAGAGAGCAGGAGACAGCTAGGTCACAATCACTGAGCAAATCTTGGGTGTACAAGTACTGACTGATCTCAGGTCAAATACTGTTGAAGGGTGACAATGTTTCGTTGATCCAGAGTCTGAACGGATAGGGACACATAAAAGGCGTTATGCATTGAGTTAGGTGTCTGCAACGGATCAAAAGTACCATGGGAGTTGACATAGATGTCTAAGGGGATTTGATATGTCATAGGGTCCAGCTATTTTACTCGCCAGACCCATTGATAGCCCCTACAAGCTTTCCGTTCCCAACGAGCACACCATGAAGGACGTGATCATGCTTGTCCACGGGTATAGATGGGTCGGTCTCGGTCTGCAAGAGCTGTTCTTCAAGAGCTAGTCCATATAGCAGTACAGTCTTGCTCAAAATTTGTCCTGCTGCATCCTGCCGTGCCCCATACTTTTGTGAATATCTGTGTAGGAAATAGTCATAGTAGCCTTTGCCATGACCAAGACGTCTTACAAAGCCATGGTCTGGAGCCAGATCAAAGGCTACTCCGGGCATGAAAATGAAGTCTAGCATTCCACACGACTCTGTCGAATTCCCGAGGATATGCTCCCGTGTTTGTACATATTCTGCGTCAATAGTTGGGATTCCCCAGCTGTCCCTTTTTAATGAATCATAGTCCGAAACAGAACGAAGGTCGACCATATCCATCACTGAGCGTGGGCTGTCAGATGCAGAATCTAAATTTTTGTGAAGGTATGGTACAAAGACTTTCTTCCCGTTCTCAAGGGCATGACGGACGATGGCACCGGTTTGGATCTCTCCGGTCGGCATTGATAAGTATATGCCAACTCTTTGGGCATCTTGATATGGCTTGAAGCTCGTGATCTTCTTGTAGATCAGCGCGCCTGAAAGACTTTAGCCACAGAAGAAACATGTCCAGAAGGCCTCACTCTGCTGGTCGATAGAATTCTGGGTGACGACCATCAGTTTCTGCTTCATGAGAGCACGCAGTTCCTTCTTTGCTGCTTTAAGTGCAGTTGAAGAAGCCATTATCTCTGTTCTTGGCCCGTAATTAATTAAGCCGGCCTCAGAACTATCATCATGAGGTGCTGGAGGCTGACTTAAAGTCCCATCATTTTGTCTATAAGGAGTGGCGTGTTGTATTGCCGGTTTCGGATTGTGTATTGGTTAGAAAATGTCGGACAAACCTGGGTCGTCACCAGCCACAGTGGCTGAAGTCACTGCCGTGAGAACTAGCGCCACAGCCGTCTACGAAGTCCTCCGTCTCCCCAAATCTTGATCGTGAAACCTCCTTGACGTCCCACTTCCACTCGTTCAATCACAACATCCAACCACAAAATGGCCTCTCTACGCTCACTAGTACTTGCAGGCCTAGCTACCACTGCTACCGCTGCGATCGATAACCAGCTCGTTGGGACATGGTCGACAAAGTCAGGGAAGGTCCTTACAGGTCCGGTATGTATTTCTATTCTTGGAATATGAAGATTTCGCAGCAATCGACCTGAGAGAGAATACGACTAATCATAAGGTGGGTGCAGGGCTTCTACAATCCTGTTAATGACTCTTTCATCGAACCCTCCCACACTGGCATCTCATACTCCTTCACGGCAGACGGGTTTTACGAGGAAGCTTACTACCGCGCTGTCGCGAACCGTACGTCTATTCACTCCCCTCGCCCCTGTCCTACGACATTCTAATAATTCTCCTTCCATGTAGCATCGGAGCCTTCGTGTCCTCAAGCAATAATGCAATTCCAGCACGGCACTGTCGAAATGCTGTCCAATCTCTCCCTAGTCATGACCCCCTTCGAAGTCGATGGGCGGCAACTCTTCAGCGATCCGTGTGTGGGCGACAAGGCAACTTATACCCGTTATAACCAAACCGAACTGATGGCTGTACGTTTTCCCTCTTCACTCATTTGTTAGAGCTCACCTCAAGTCGTACTGGTACTGATGATACGCGCGTCCACGCATACAGAAATGGCAAGTCTATATAGACCCATACACCAAGCTCACCCGCCTCGACCTCTACCAATTTGATGGCTCTCCTGTGAACCCAATGTTCCTTGCCTACTCACCACCGCAGATGCTACCTACGTCGACTATGAACCCTACTCCAACAGCCACAGGAGCCTCCTCTACAGCCAAAGCAAAGGTCAAGAGGAATGCGGAGCCGCATCCAGATGCACTAAATAAGGACAGTCACATTTATAAAAGAGATGGGTTGGAAAAGGTCCCGTGGACGCACAGGGTAGATACGAATCTGGTTTGGTGGACAGGAATTGCGATGATTGTTTTTGGTGGGACCGCGTACTTGTTATAGATTTTATCCGACCACAAGATTTGTATTTTGGAAGAATTCACGGCGTATATCAGGGGATCCGTGGCGTTTGGGCATGTTGAATTCAATACTGCGTTAATAGACTCTAGTGAAAGAGGTCGAATGTATCCCAAAACTTGCGAGTAACCGGGTCATCATTAATATTGATGATATCTATACCTCAGGCTATACTACACGAAACACTGATCCCAATCTCCGCCTTCTCTCGCAAAGCTAAGGCTATCTACAAATGCACTCAGCCGACACCTTCCCAGCTCATCTCCGTCGCAGCTTTCCAACGGCACCACGCGATCATTGACCAGAACCCTAACAAACTCCTCTTCAGCTCCCTTGCACGTCATCTTCTCGAAATATGCTCTAGCTGCAAACGGCACTGTCCAAGAGGCGCTGTACCCTTTTGTCTGCAGCACGTCTTCCACCGTCGAGTTGCTTAATGGTTTTGTAGCGTTGTACAGTCCGATCGCAGCGAAGATTCCTGTCATGTCGTTATCATGGCTGAAATCTGCGTAAAGACTGCCATTTACGGGGAATGTGGCTACATTGTCATCAAGTGTGGAGTTCGTGGACGTGTGGTCATGGACTGGGGAGGAGGTGAGACGAGCGATGAGCTCATTAGTGAAGCCCACGCCTTGGGTAGGACCGAGGGGGTTTCCGCCCCCGAAGCCGTAGTATTTCCCCAAAGTCTGATAGTAGGAATATGCGTGCCACTCGTCTAGCGTGAAGAGGTTACAGAAGGGAGAGATGGTGCCATGGATGTCGGCGACGGTGTCGTATGGACAGAGGTCCATCATGGAAATAGCCTGATCATTGCTGAGGTTTGTGCCTGGGAGATTTTGGTTCAAGCGTGCGGTTATAGAGGCCGTGAAGATATCCTGCCAAATTTGCTGGGCGCTGTCTCCGATGGTAGAGTCGAAGCCGGATTCGAAAGAAGTACAGAGGCCATGGTCAAGAGTATTGTTTGAGCCGGTGTCTTCGCTAATTACTACAATGTTGTAGGGGTATGAGGAATCCTTAGATTTAGGCATACCCTTGAGACGGGCATTGTGGAAGCCTTGCGTCCAGTTCTGAGCGCTCTCTACAACCCTTGCTTGTCCTGACGAGCGGATGAAGGGTGTCGTGTAGTGGGTCAGGGATTCATAACGTTTGTAGTACTTAGTCCCAGAGTTGATCATTTGCTGTTGGCCAAAACCGGACAACTGGTCGGCCCCAAGTGTATAATTGTAGTCTTCGATGAAAGCATAGGAATTAGTGTACGAAGTTGCCGTGGAGTGAATATGATCTATCAATGCGGCGTATGCCTTGGTTTTGGATGCTGTTGGATCCCTGGCACCATGACGGGAAAGGATTTGTGCAAACGTGATCTGGCACTGATCTGGTATGTCTGCCGGAATGTCTGATTTCACGGTGAAGTATGGAGAGTACTGGCCCCAATAGTGTGACAGCTCCGGCTGACATTGATAGCCGTCTGTAACTGTATCACATGATCTATTGTACGTCGAACCCCTTCGAATATACAAATTAGTATTGCTCGGAAAAGCGTACGAAGAGTTCAATTCTCAAATGTGAACTATTGACGGAAGAGACCTACGGGAGGATCCAAGAGAGAAATAGAAGAAAACCTAGAGTCGAAATACCCATGAATACCACTCTTTGTTTTGTCAAGCTCTTGAAATATATCAAAAGACGCCTCAAGATACCTGGACGAGACTCAGGTTCATCGACATCGAAAGCTGTCCGGATCTCATCGTGCTCGGTCGATGCGATAGCGACATACTTATGTCTACCGAGAGACTCCTGGTTCGTGAAGCTTGCCGCTGCTGCAAGTGCCGATTGTATTGTCATAGCTTGCGGCTCTTAGCTGCATGCTTGTATAGTAACAAGGATGAACAGGGGTTCAAAGCAGCCGGTAACAGGGTCGTCTTGTTGACGGAAGGGCATGGGTGGAGTGTTAATCCTAGAGGTGTTCAAGATAGGCAGGTCGTCCGTAGCTAAAAGCAAGATTCGTGGGTCGTCAGCAGCGAGGGGAAATGGCGGATTATATTTTAGATTCCTGGGGCTTAGGAGGATGGAGGAAAGTTGTCGAATGCCTCGTCCACGTGGCTAAGGTAGCGAAAAGATGGGAGGACAACGACGTCTCCTGAAGTCTCCGCTTACGCCATCTCATTTGATACAGCTACCCCACCAACGGGTTATCTCAACAGAAAAGGAGAGGTGCCACTCTTCTTCTATATTACCTCTGTAAATTGATAATTCGGATCTTGGATTACCTTCCCACAAACGGGATTTAACAAAGGTTGTAGAAAGTGAGCATGCTTTTCTTCACACTCGGTAATTTCCCGCCTCTCGCGTAGGATCTTATAAACAGGCTATGCATTTAATCAATGATACAGGTACAGTCTAGCGCTCCTGAGAAGGATATATCTACAAACGGCTGATGATGGCACCCGCATACTCGTGTGTCTTTGACTTGCCTCCCAGATCTCCAGTCAACGTCTTTCCTTCCGCCAGGGTATCAAAGATGGCCGCCTCTATCCTTTGCGCATGATCCGTCAAGCCCATATGTCTCAACATCATGATTGAGCTAAGAAGAAGAGCAGTTGGGTTTGCAAGCGACTTGCCGGCAATGTCTGGCGCAGATCCATGGACAGCCTCGAAGATGGAGCATTCATCGCCAATGTTACCAGACGGCGTGAGACCAAGACCACCAATGAGGCCAGCGCACATATCAGACAGAATGTCACCGTAGAGGTTAGGCATGACTAGCACTTTGTCATTGTAGGGCGTTGGGTCTGTGACAATCTTCAGGCAGGTGTTATCGAGGAGCTCGGCATCGAATTCAACGCTGGGGAAGTCCTTCGAAACACGGTTTGCGGTACCTAGGAAAAGACCATCGCTCATCTTCATGATAGTAGCCTTGTGGACTGCGCGAACCTTTAGTTTTCCGATATCTTCGGCGTATTGGAAAGCGAATCTAAGAACCCGCTCGGAAGCCTCTCTAGTGATGAGCTTAATGCTTTGCACAACACCGTCCACAACAACATGCTCGATCCCCGAGTATTCTCCCTCAGTGTTCTCACGAATCAGGACAGTATCCACGTTATCGTACGGTGTCTTATAGCCGGCGATAGATCGACAAGGTCGAACATTAGCGAATAGATTAAATGTTCGTCGAAGAGTAAGATTCAAGGAGACATGGCCCTTGCCAATCGGTGTCTACAATCATCAGTAATCAACTTTTGAGCTATTTTGCAATAGTTGCTTACAGCCAAAGGTCCCTTCAAAGCTACTTTGTTCCTCTTAATGCTCTCAATAGTCTCTTCTGGGATGGTGGTCTTGCCATCCTTCAATTGTGGAGTAACATCAACTGGTTCCCATCTTACTGGAGTCTTTGAAGTGGATTAGCGGGAACACTATAGCCATTGAACTTTTATCAATACCTTAGCAGCCGCGAAGATGTCCTTGACAGACTGTGAAATCTCTGGTCCAATGCCGTCACCCTCGATCAAACTGACTGTATAGAGTCCCTATTCACGTATCAGCTTCCTTGAACCTTCCAAACTCGGGTTCAAACCCCATTTTGTCCATTGCCGTTGCGTAGATGACTATCTTGGAGTGTGGGGTGTTATCGTATCCTTACGTCTGAGCCCTTTTGTCCATGAAACTGGGCAACCTTGTCCTTCTCTGAGAAATCAGTGGCATATTGACGGCGAGACTGATAAAAGCAAAATCAGTAGAATTCATAAGTCAATCGAGCGTCTGCGAAAGAGCAATCGCTTCAGCCTCACCTGTACCACGTTTGGCGCCCATGCGCTGGTGGAGGCTCGAAGACATTGTCGCCGCGCTGGGGCAGCGAATGAGCGGACGGCCAGCATTTTGATCAATGATGCAACCGAGACACAATTGTGAGCAATTGCGTGTGGGAGAGTCGCAAGGAGTGTTGTTGGAGGAAAAGGTGGACAGGAAAACAATCTGCGCTGCAAAGTCGAGCTAAGTTCCTTGTCGGCGGGACGGCGCAAGGATTCTTCATTCTCGGCATATGACGGAGAACGGAGTCCCTTGAATCAGCACGACACACAAGCATCCGTGATTCGAAACCACCACTTGAACTCACAACAACAATGACATTTCCATAATGACGGGCTTGTGATGAGATTGCCGTGGGGGCCTAGATACGACACATTTCGGATTGAGTCTCAGTTCCACCCCTGATCCCAGACCCTTTATTCCAACTACCAGAATGACAGACTACGAGAGGCAGGTGCTGGACCACTACAATCTCTCAACCGCATACCCACTGGAATGGCCTGCGGAGAAGGATTTGAGCGATGCCTCAGATGAGGAGGACACGAAGGCTCAGCAGCGTGGCATGCTGCGGAGATCGAAGTCGAGATATTCCGCCCTTGAACGAGTGGCAAGTGATAGGAAGAGTTTAGTTCCAGGGTCGCAGAAAACTGGCGATGGGCTGGAGAATCTAGTACAAAGAGATGAACCAGATCCTTTAGGTACAAGTGAGAGTGTTGTGCGGATATTGAGGCAGCAGGGTTTGCCCGTAGCAGATGATACGCGATATCGTATGTATATGTCACTTAAGGCTATACTTTGCTAACACAAACAGGCAATAGATTTCTCCTATCATCGACAACCTTCTCTCCGTCTCTATTCCTCTCCCAAGTTCACTCGACAGCATCTACTCAAGAGCTTTTACAGGGTCTTGATACCCTTACGCGATCCATTGACCAGAAATCTGCATCATTGAAAGTCCTTGTCGAGTCGAATTTTGAGCGCTTTGTCCGTGCCAAGGCCACTATTGACAATGTTTATACTGAAATGAAGTATCGGGGAGAGACACCCACGGCTCCACGGACACGACCTCATTCACGTCATGCCAGCAGGAATAGTTTTCGAGCGAGTAGCGGAAATCAAAGCTCGATGGCCTTGGGTCCTGATATTAGCAAGAAAAAGAATGCTCTGACGAAGGAAAGCGAGTATGGTGTCATGGGCATCAAGACACCTCTTCTTGATGTTTCTGCAAAGGCTGAAGAGGTATGGGGTCCAGCATTAGGAGGAAGGGAGCGAGAAGAGAATTTAAAATTTATGGCCACAACCATGCAGCGGTACAAGGACTTATATGAAGTCAATGGGATGATTACGGACTGTATCAAACGAAAAGATTACGAAAGCTTGGTGGAGGAATATTCCAAAGCCCGACGCTTTGCGGACGATGCCAAAAGACTTGCAGATCAGCTAGGATCTACGCCCCCAACGGATGCTCAGATACATCAGCTTCTGCTAGCTGCTCGCCTGTGGCATGATGTAGAAACACAGATCAAGGACTTCAAAACAGATATCTGGCGAAGGTTGAATGCTCTGCAGAGTGTTTCCAAATCAGACAGCACTGTCGGAGGCCAGCAAGATCAGCATATGGAGCTAATTGGGATATTACTCGAGTTAGGTGTCACAGATAATCCCATTTGGGTATGGTTAGGCAGCCGCTATGACTATTTGAAGAACAAAATAACAGCAACCTCAGAGCGATCCAGAGTCGAGATCGAAGTGCTACGAAGAAGATTGGCCAGTGCCGAGAAGCCCACCTCTCAATTGATAGCGTCGCACTTACGAGCTCTTTCCCGTCAGACTGCCGAGGACAAACCCATGGACTCAGTGGATATAATCGAACTCTGGGATAAAATGCACGCATTTCTAATCAATATGTTGTCTGCTCAAGGTATCCTTGGAGAGGTCATGGAATTCTGGCAAACGGTCCAGAGCTTTATAGATGGAAAAGCTCAGAAGTCTCTGCCTGTCGGGTTGAATGGCGAATCAAGACAGCATCACAGGTTGTCTGATGCAGGCATCCTCGATCTACAGAAGGGCACCGTAGAATTGGTCAACGCCATACGAGAAAGCGTATTTTCATTCTTCGCTGACCCACCTATCGAAGACATCTCCTCCTTATTTTCACCTCTACCAGCGACCCCAAAGACACCCAAGTCTTCTGGAGCTTCTGGGCTGACACCCACTTCGATTCGGGATCCCAGATTCAATTTTGACCCAAGCAATCTTCCGCCCCCGTCTCCGAAGCGTGGGGAGGCTTGGGAAAAGTTTGCCTTCTGGCCTCCATGGTCAAATTCTGTTAGTGGGGTCAGGTATTTGGCGAAGCTGCTGGTCCTAGTCGGAACAGGTGCCAGCGAGATGGCTTCAATCTCGCCTGTCAGGAATGGCGACGCCGAGGCTTTAGAAGGCTTGAAAACTTTGGTTGGGGGTGCGAGAGAGAGATGTATTACCGCAATCTGTGCCGCCTGGAATAAGGATGCTGAGAATATCAAATTCTTAGAGGACTGGAGTAGGTCTCCAGAGAAACGTAATGTAACTAGGATGCCCGCGACTTTCGGAACCTTCGAAAATGCTATTCTCACAGGCATGCAAAAGATTTTGTATATTTCTGAGGCCAAAGCTTCCACAGATGTGGTCTTTCCCCCGCCAGCGAAACTATTGCAGATGGTCAGGAGTCAGTTCGTCACAACGCTTTACAAAGCTTTGAGTGGCATGGTGGAGAATGCGGAAAAATCACTAGTCAAGACAGAAGATGACTGGACCACGGATAATGATGGTCTTGCAAGTCCTATTGCAACGGTGATCGCGACGAGCATTGGAGCAGGTACTGTTAATGCTAGCGACAGGGTAGGTCATTTTCCAAGTTGTGAGACATTTCCCGCTGATATCTTCAGAACGTGCGCATGCTTCTTACCCTCAGCAACCTTCAAGCGCTCCGGTCCGACACCGTACCCAATCTCACAACCCAATTTGAAAACGCGTTCTCCGTCAAGCTCACCGAAGAAACCAAAACAATCCGAGACGTACTCGGTCAAATCGATGCCCGCCTATTCCAATCGTACACCCGACCCTTCGTTGAGCATCTGCGCTCTATAATTCGTACCGGTATCGCCTCTGCAGACTGGGCTCCCGCTCCTAATGAGAAGCCCAAAGAAGTCCGACCATATGTCTACGAAGCATTATTAGCTTTGGTGTTAGTACATACCCAAGTCTCCACCACCGCTGCGTCCCTTACACCTCAAGTCCTCTCCTATCTTCTGGAGCAAGCCTCTAAGGAACTACTTGCTTCTTTCCAACAACGCCGTGCCTACAACTTATCTGCACTCATGCAAGCTACGCTTGACGTGGAATTCGTAGCGCAGACGTTGAGCCAGTATACTACTGATCGAGCGAGCGAGACACAGAGTAATATATATCAGGAGTTAGACAAAGGAACGGACAATGAGGCGCGGACAAGACTTCAAAGTGAGCTACCGGAGATGAGGGCTGTGTTGAAGAGGTTGAGGGAAAGCAGTAAGAGCGAGTTCGCTTGCTTCAAGAAGGTGAGAAGGAGTGAAAGGCCAAGTGCTCCGCTACCTCCTGTATGAAAGTATTAATGAGAGAGGCAAGCTACTCAGGTAGATGCGGGGTTTCATCAAACAAGTTGTTGATAAAGACTAGCATTTCACATATCGTCCTGAACACCTGTACATCTCTTGAAGAGACTTGTCTTCCTGGTAATGCGGATTATTGAGTAACAATATATGGGAGGGCTCTATACTACCTACTGTATCAGGTCTTGCTGCTGCGATATCGCTTAAAATATATAGTGAAAGACTCTCAAGGAGTGAATAGAGGCTCGGCTTTACAGGCGGACATGAAGGGTCTTAAAATCCTTCTCACAAAGAGACAAGTGGTTCGCTTACACAATGGGAAAATAAATTGCCAAAAAGAATTGTCTGAACAGAGTAGGTTTCTAATCTTGTATCAGTATACATGTTCGCAGTTCCCAATGTGGAAAGTAACCTACCGAACTCACGCCCCAGAAATGAGATCAGGATATTCTGTTAAGCTACGCCTTGACCTGACGCCTTAAGTAACTATTGCATGTGAGAGCGAAAGCAAAAATAATAAGGACCAGAGCTTACCTCGGCCATCTATCCAATGAAGTGTTGCAGGAAATGTGGTTATTTTGAGAAATGCATGAATGCTTGTTGCGGACCCATTTTGTGAGCTTGATGCCACAACCTACCTGGACAGGTGAAATTTCGTCATAACTAGCTATTGGCGCCAGATCATATACTTATTCTCATGGCAGGGGAATTACAGTATTGATCTATATGTGGCGTCAGGAGAGTCGTGCGTACAGCTACTCAATCGCCAAATCACTGCCGGAATCACGCATCTATGATCATGTTCACCTCGTCCACAGCTTTGAGCTAGATCTAAAATCTGACATTTGTACTTCTAGCTTCTAGCCGTGGCACGTTCTGTTTCATCTGATTGAGAAAGTCAGCGCTGGCGATAATGGCTTTGTTTTGGGTAGATATCAGCAATATTGACCTTCAAATATTGACGTTCTCTTTGTGGAATGCCTTCATTTCTTTCAATCAGCCTTCCCTTCCTGATCCCCAGTATGGAATAATCTTTCCACAGCTTCAATCTACATACAAGTCACCTCCTCTATGACTATCACAAAGAATTCATATAACTTGGAGAATCTTACGGTCTTATCCGTCAACCGGGACACATCTTCCTTGTCAGAGAATAAGAAGTACCCAACGACAGAATACTCCATATTCTACAGCTGCATCCCATATATGAATTCAATGTTTTGTCTCGTGGGACTCATATCTGAGGGCCTATACCCTATGCCTAGAAAAGCCAACTTACTCAGATACCCTGATTAGGATCTTCATTAACGAGATAGCATAGAGAAGCCCCTATTTGTATTCTTCTCAGCCCTACCTTCAAACAAGTTTGATATAACGAGATTTCTGTGCTTCTCTTTCGAGATCTTTACCAATCATGCAAGACTAACATGTTAGAGTCCTTAGTACCTTTGATGGGAAGGTGGGTGTAAGTGTAGGTGAAGCCGCGAGAGGTATTGTGTCAAGATCGAGAGCATGAATCCATTTTCCCCTAAGCCTACTAGAATTGCAACTACATGAAAGAGTAAGTGTTACATGACTCTTGTCATATGCATACCCGAGGCACAGACGAACGTAGATATCAGTGCTATGTCAAAGAGCCGCATGTCTGCCGACCTTCCGCAACTAGATACTTTTTAAAGTTTTCAGGGAAGTCTCCACAACCTGGTGGATAAATGCAGTTGAGAAGTGTATCGGCGGCGAGCCAGAGCAAAACACACTTCGCCAGATTGTACACTTCTCTCATGATGGGGAGAGAAGTCTTGGGAAGCTAGTACACTCTTAACAATACTCTGTGTAAACATCGTAATCCTGCAAATTTTCATTAATTCAACGTGCAGCAAAGATGAACAGTTTCTTCAAAACGCCTGCCAGGATAGTGCGAAAGATGGGGTAAGGGGTTGAGGCGCTCTAATAACAGTATTATACCCAATGCTACGCTCTATATTTATAGACTTCCGCAGTGCATTTCGTCTCAATACCAACCAACTTTGAACGAATTCACAAAAGCCACAAATTCCTCCAAGCTTTCCCTCAAGCCACCAAATATAAGCCCAAAAATATTCGAGTCGCAGAATATAGCGTTAAGGACAACAGGAAATCTCAAATACTACGACATTCGAAGATAGAATCACGCTCACAAATGATGGTGGGGATGAATAGAGCTTGAGAAGATGATTGAAATGAATCCGGGGAAGCTTTGGAAGCCCTACGTACTTCACCGTCCACACTCTACCTATAAAAGCCATCAAAAGCTATCTGTACAGTCGATATCTAGTCCCAAGCCGTATCGACAATTTCACGGGATGGTGTACTCTCCTCGTTGGCGTGTATATTAGCAGCACGCCATGGCGGAAAGGTACGGTCTAGGATATCGAGAGCATTCCGCTTTCTCTTATCCGCCGCCTCAGGTCTCTTCCAAAACTCGCCATAGATCCTCCAATCATCCTTCTCAACATCAACCCAAGCGACCTGTCTTCCAGCTCGGGCGCCCTTCTTAGCATGGTAAGCAAGCATATCCTCCAAAGCAAAAGCTTCCTCGACGCCTGAGACGTAGCGGACGACTTCGGAATACTCGCTATCTTCGTTGAGGACCACACCGCTGAGAACGCGGAGGGTGAGCAACTTCGGCCACTGGCTTGACCAGTCGAGACTTCCGCCTGATTCATCGTCGCCGCTTGTCCACCGCAAGGCGCGTATCCAGTCAGCGCAGCCGCTGAGGTCTAAGTACTCAAGAGAGTAAAGACTTCTCGCAAGCCTGTGGAGAATCATGCTCGCCTCTCGAAAGTCGTTGTCCAGGGTATGTGAGTAGTAAGTCGTGCCTCCGTATTGAACATTTCCCCGGGCAGAAGCCATGACCGCCGTGTTGGCATTTTGGGTCAGAGAAGGAACCGGCCAATATGCAAGGGACAGATGCGTCAGAGTTGGTATGTGCTTAGTAAAAACTAGAAGCTGCCGCCAGGAAACAGAGTCAGGTGGGTGTGAAAGAGAAAGATGGGTGAGGTTTGGCAATGGAGGGCTGAGGGAGTGCGTGAAAGTGTGCTCCCATGAAACGTCAAGCTCCTGAGCTTCAGCTGGTGGCTCGCGTTTCCGAAGCAGGAGTGCGAGTTGCTTGAAGGTTACTGATCGACCAAGTGAGCCTGACAAGTCAAGACGGTAGAAGCCATCGTTGAGACCTCCAACAACAGCGAGATTACCGGTTTCGTCTCCGGCAGTTGGAGGGATGAGTAGGGCCTTCAATCCTTCAAATCCTACGCCATCCTCAGGACCATGCAGTGCAATGTTGCTCAAAAGCAGCATCCGGAGTCCCGTTGGTAAGTCAGCAAGGTTGTTCTTCTCATATACCTGTATGAATTGCCAGTTTTGTGCCATAGCCCTCAGGCACATCTCGTTCAGCCTTCTGCCATTATGATCTGCCGGCAGCCCTGGGAGGTGTGCCAGATCCGAAGGATAGAGACGTGCATCCCCCCTTTTCCGCAAAGTAGATACTGCCCATCTCGATTCAGCGAGCCAACTTCGCGGAGGTGCGGGTCCTGCCGGTAAACGCCTGCCGTTTGCATCAAGTCTTCTGCGGTCGCGGACGCGGGGCGCAGGAGGCGGTGTCTCAGGCTGAGATAACAGCTGCCGTATCTGTGGGGGCAGAGTCGGAGTCACAATGGTCGAGGGGCCGGAAGATGGTGTTGAGACGGTACTTTTCCTCAGGGACGTGATCAATTCATTTACTGAGGGCGGTGCATTGTTACCTGGAGAGCAGGATATTAGCAGTGTGGGGGAGGAGGGGAGGAGGGGAGGAGGGGACGCGGGGTGAGCACAGACTGCTGGAGGAGCTCGGTGTTGTCGCCGACGAGCTCAAGGACGGATGAACAGTGGACTTGGGTTTGGTATATTGAGATGAGAATCGCTTCTTGGGCATGGAGGAGATTGAGAGGAAAGGAGGAGCATGCTGTCTCCGCCGAGCCGTGGTCGTGAACATATATATACGGCCCACTCGATGACACATCGCGGAGACCCATGTCACTCGTGAATGTTAACTGCCTAGTCTCTAGTCTATCTGACAACATCAAGTTTTGGAACCGAGAAAATCCTTCACAACACCGCTTGTATTTTGTCTATCTCACAGTCACTCACGATGTCCTCTTGCCAATTTCCAGCATCCAAACTTTCATCCGCCGTTCAATAATTATAGTTTGTAATCCTTGATTGCTGTATAGTCCACCGAAGGAAGTGGCATGACTGTGTTCAAAGTGACATGCGCACCTATGATGAGTGCTCTATTACTCTAAATAAAGAAAATTGCCTCGTAGAAACAATCGATCATTATGACTGAATACAGAACTTGGCAAAATAATTCTTCATTGCTGCTGAGGCAATCCGCTTTCACCTTATTTAATCCAGCTATCAAGGCAGTAAAGTTCCACATGATAATTTTTCGTTGCAAAAGTTATTTATCAGGGATGTTGGGCGCGTGCAGCGCTCTTTTGAACATGAGTATTCACACAGTATGTATTGTACAGTACTGTCAGCCGCTGAAATCTCTGCATCTAATCAACAATGTAATGATGCATGTTCAAAATGTAAAGGATATAGAAGGAGATGCCTCAAAATTGGGAGCGGCACCGGAATAAAACATAGTTTGATGCGAGTCCTCTGCGTGCTTCCAGGCCTTCATCAATTTTCCCTCATCTAGAACCCTTTTTCTTGCTAGGATACGTCTATGTGTCCCTCTAAGCTCGTAGCCCATCTTTAATAGTGATACTGGTCTTCAGTAAATCTCGCTAATGCAACATTCAATATTGAAAGCGGATATGAAAGGCTAAGCATGGTGTGCTTTAAAGCAAATGGAAGCTAGCTGGCTGGTTACAAGGCATCGAAATCTTTTCGCACGTCACTATTCGCGTTCGGAATGACGTTAGACACGGTGATATTGAGAGATGTCTTCAAGATGGACAGGCCATTTGCTGCTCAGTGTCTGAAATCTAATATTCTATTTGTCACAGAAAGGGTAAGATATGGATACCAAGGACTACTACACGGGAGGATCAGTTGGTCACAAATTGCGTAAATACGCCATACTTGTAGGATAGGTCGCCAGATAGAATGGTTAAGGATTTGGAATCCAACCACGTGGAGATTTCAATACGGATATATTGAACACTATTGGCAATTCATCAAGAACTCCCGACCATTTACACTTTCACATTCTCAACTAGAGGACCGAGATCAGAGAATAAGGCTGCTATATAATTCCCCACTGTAGCAGAATGGGATTTGGAAGCATGTATGTACAGTACCAGCCCAAAAGGTCGACAGCGTCAATAGACCGATCCTCCTTCTGAAGCTCCCTGATAAGAACGAGAATTGGGAGGTAACGTTCCATGGGAAAGCATAGCGGGGCGAGCACGTAGCCCGGTCCTCTGCGTGAACGGGGCGAAATGACGAGTTGTAATTCTCCGAAAGTCTCGTCCCCGACATCGCCGAGGGGGAATGATCGTCTGTAAAGTCTCATCCATACGAGGCGGAGCACAGCGATCAGACGATCATACTCGGCCGCGAGCGAAGATCTCGAATAGGACTGGCAGAGGAGGGGCAGGATTCCGACGCCATGGTTGGGGAGATGACTGACTTTATACTCGAGTTAGTCGTGGCCCAGAAGACAGAGCTAGCCCATCTTCCCCTTCTCTTAGAGCAGACAGGGCGTCCTTCTGTTAGCTTGAGAATGATCAGTGCTCTGCTGCCATGCTAGAGCAAGAAAGCAGACTCTGAGATGGTCACAAGCCGTTGAGTCCACCGCCATCATTGCGTTCTTTGGGCCTCGAGTGCCGGCAGTGTCACTTCGGCACTCATCAACCACCACTTGTCGACGGGGGTTGACTCTTTCTGGGTAAAATCCGCCGCTGCTGCTGATCACAGGAGCCTTTAGTCTCAGGATGACGTTCTAGGCAGCCAAAGAGGGCTGGAGGATTGTTCAGCTCCAGGAACCAGGTGAGAGCCCATCTCGTGTATCTTTTTTATACCGTCCCAGGACCCAGGACTAGCTTGCTGGATCGCTGGTTACGGACGTATCTGGGCACCTGGGCACCTGGGTACCTGGGCTCCCGCTCTCGACCAAGCTTTGCCAGGCGCCGCGGCCGTGGCCACGAAGCGTCAGACTTGTGAGACAATTGTTGTCGCTCTCAGACCAGACGTTCATTCGTGCTGACAGCTCATCAGGAGCATCGTGCCGCGCAATTGCAGTATGCCAGTTCGCAATAGCGCTTCCTTCAGATCTACAGACTTGTTCTCCTGAGTGCACTTCTCCAATCTCTATGGTTCATCGTCGAGCCCGGATCCACGCTGACAAAGTGGCATATGCAGTAGTAGTCGGCCCCAATTGCAGATAATTCGTTCTGCTTCGACTCTATTTCTACACTTGTTCACCTGACAAGATGAATGACGGGAAGGTGCGTCAGGGTCCAAGCCTCTGGCGCCAATTCTGGGAGAGGACCACGTAAATGCTGCAGGAGGAGCCCATATATATCCTTGCCAATTACAGAGAATGATAGTCTCAAGAGTCCAATATAAGGCCTCCGCGTATCAGGTTTCATTGAAAGGGCCACACCCATAGCTGCGCCTGATCTCCAGAAGAGGAGAGGGGCGAGCCAGTCCTCTGGGGCGATAAATGAGGGTGTGTGTCTAAGAGTCGTACGGCAGCTACAGTGGCAAGGGAAGGGGAGCCTGTGGCACGAAGAGCAAAGGCTGCAGTAGAGATAGCTGTACGACAGGGCGGCGGCGGACGATGGGCACACAATGCACGTAATATCGCATGAACGAGCGTCGTAACCAGCGGGACAGGAGATCTGTATCCCGCCATCGTGCGTTGTGCTGGCTGGCGGTGCTGGACTTCGGGAAACGAAGACTTCATCCATCTAGGTACTGTATAGGACACTTGGCTGGTTGGCTGGGTAAGGTGGAATTCCGAGACCAGGGCACCCACCAGAACAGTCCTCCGAGAGGGGACCCAGGGGGGCGAGCAATTGAGGAACTGCCCCTTTGGGGACTGAAGTGAAGCTATTGCTGCTATGTTGGTGCAGACAATGCAAGCATATATGCATTTATTTATGTATGCACGTATGTAATGGGTGTATGTGCGTATATGTGTATAACTATATGTATGTAGGCTCTGCTAGGAGCGTGCAGAAGGTGCGCGATGTGCCCGTGAAGAAGTTATTAATTATCTATGAAGATAAAACAGCCCGTCATATCTGTATCTCTTTTCCCTCTCTTCCCCTCTCTTTCTCTCCGTGTGCACGACTGCCGCCCCTGACCACCAAGACCCAAGGCGGAAGGCGGAAGACGGACAGCCAGCCAGCAAGCATCAACACCTCCATCTACACCTCCATCTCAACCTCAAGCTCAACCTCAAGCTCAGGGACGTAAGTGGTGGTGGACCTGCCGCCAGTAAGAAACGGGGATGGCGGCGCAGATCCCAGCGGCTATGGCTCGAGCGTACGTCCAGCCCTGAAGCTGATGCGTCGCTACAATCCTGGGTCTAAACCTTGTACCAACGTACCCAACCTGCCATTTACCACTTGCCCATTTACCTTGCCCGTTTACCTTGCCTTGTCATCTCCATCCTTCAGGCCTGGCCGGTCTGACCCGCATGAAATACTGTACAGTACAGTACATGCCACCCCGATGCCAGCCTTAGTCTCTCTACGGGAAGGAGACAAAAGATCATTGTCTCCTGGTCAGCCCGGCCTCTGTTGGTTGTATTGAAGTGAGTCTTCGAGCTCTAGCGCCCCGTGGAATCTTCTCTGAGAAGGCCCCCCCCCCCAGTAGGCTCAACCCACCACAGTCCCTGGCGCTGAGACATATTCTCACTGCCATGAGCTGGTAGATACTCCGCTCTCAAAGCTACGGACTGTGGGAGTGCTTGCTGCTCGATGCCTTGCATACTATTCATGTACACGAGGGTAGCATTCCGGTCTTGGCATCGATCCTGCCTCGATCATATGCATCGGCCGTGGCGCATTCAGACGATTTATCCCCTCCTCATGTTCTCGTTAATCCCGTAAGGGTTGACAGAGAACAAAAGCATTGATTGTGAATACCAGGACTCGCAGTTCTAGCCCACGGCTTTCGTAATGTTTGTTTTCTTTTTGGGGTGGCGTGCATGGCACATCCTGACATTGGCATAGTCTGCAGCTACGAGAAGGATGGTGTGACAGAAAGCTGTTTCTTGGACAAGGGTACATTTGTTGATATGTCGCGGTGTACAGAGATCGCTCGCTACCACTGCATCACAATTGAGACCCTGCCGCTGCTGTGCAATGCAGTCAAGATACGAAGTGCTGGTATTGGCATCCCAACCACGTCGGGATTGTGCCAGGAACCCTCATTTGGCTTCGTTGTTGAATTGCTGCCTCCCAGACGCTTCAAAAACATTTGAGAAGAGGCGCCGCCATGGCAAGAAACAGGCGAGCAGCCGACTTCACTACGACTGCGTCGCGCTTCCGACCCGAACCGTCTCGACATGACAATATGCGGAGAAGGCCAGCCGGCGATATCTGCCCGGCCTGCTCAAGCTGCTGGACCGATGTCCTTGGACGCTGTCTTCGACTGACCAGGCCCCCCCGGATCGAGTTTTGGGCGCCAGATCGATCATTAGTCCTCAACTGGACCAGCCGGTCAACAGTACCTCAGGATCTATTCAAATATCGCAACAGCACACTCTGGCTCAACTAATTTCCTTGTTTGTCGAGGGTGTTCTTACTATTTTGAGGTACATCTGCGGATTTTGTTCAGATACACTGACCAGAAGTCGTACTGCAGGCAGGAGCAAGGGCGGAGGAAAATGACTTTCACGTGGCTGACTGGGATACACTGGGAAGAGACCTCTTCGACTTTCGGTATCTTGCATAAGGAGCATGTGTGCGTGACCATCGGCTCGTCGATGGCTGGGCTGGGCCTTCTAGCGGTAGGGGAGCTGCAGAGATGGCTTGAATACCTTTCTGTTGCCGGTCTGCGAGCGGCCAACGACTCTGCTCAAAGCTTCAAGCCCCCCTGATGTGCATGGCATTCCATGTCCTCATCTGCATGATAATGCCTGGTTGAGTGAGGGGAACAACTATCGCTGGCACATCATCCTGATGGCGTGTCAAAAGCTTTAGCTACGTGCATGCTACGGGTCAAGGATGTCTTCCTCGAAGTCAGAGATCAAGAAGAGGTCGTGATCACTGTCAGCCAATTGCAGCGCCAAGCTTGATATTCTGCACGGCGGTTCGATCACCGGCATTGTCGGGGCTGGGAATAACAGAAATTTGGGGTGTGGTTCTTTAAACTGCTTTCGGACGGTAAGCTGTCAGGTAGCGGGAGGTCTTATGCTGACCCTCTTCAGCATGTATGACTAATGTTTGCTGAAGATGCCAAACTCACCAACACCTGGGAGAGGACATCTTTTCATTCTCCAAGTCAAAGATGCGCGATTATCTTCCGAGTCTGGCCAGCTGATGCCATTGTGCATGGTCGGCGATCCGCATGCGCCGCTCTCTTCCTCGGCACAGACTAGGACGAGAATGAGAAGAGTTCTTTATTGGAGATTTGAGAAAGCCACGTTCTGGAGCAGGACTAACGATGTAGATGGTAAAACTCCCCCAGAGATTGTCCAGAGCCAGAGTGGGTCCACCCATCGTAGTTAAGCTTAATGCCTCACCCAAAGTCCCAGCTTCTGATGGTTTGTTAGATGCCGGATGACGCTGCGGGGAGCCTTCTCCTGAAACCTGCCCCTTTCGAGGGCAGGTACTCACTCGAGCACAGCCTACAGGAGTAGTCGGGTCATCTGGGCAATTGCCTATTGGAAACGCTAGAATTCCTCTAGTTGCTTCTAGAGCGTAGAGCTATCAGCGGACAAATATTCCTTGGTTCCTGTGCTGTGCTTGCAGCCAGGAGCATAGCGCAGTGTCACCGCCTATTGAAGCTTCTCTCTGCCCAGACGAGTATGAAGAGGCTAGCGCTGTCTCTGAGTGATTGGATGATCTCTTCCACGTCACGAATCATCCAACAGGATAGTGAAGGCAGAGTGCAGAGTGCAGAGTGCATGTACATTATTGGTAGCAAGTCCTTGGGGAGGCTTATTGAGTAGTCCAGCTCCAGCAGGCTGCCCCTCCGGGCTAGTCCCCAGGAGCCTGCACAGTTGGCCTGAAGACGCCATGGTTGGGTCTGGCACGCTGCTGCGATGGTTGATTGAGGCTCTCGTGGAGTCTCGGGTCTCTTCCGAAATTGTACCTGACGAGAGGTGACAGGTCGTATTCCTCGCGATCAGCCCCCGGCCCTTCTATAGGGATAAGGTTCAACCTGGATTGGGCATTCTTCTAGTTGATTCTGGGAGTGCAAATAATGAGGGAACGGCTTCATGCTTGCTCCTCGCCGACTTTTCTGGCTGCAGGAGGGCCCTAGAGGCCGACATCTGAGTTGGATCAGATCCGGTGCTTGTGTTGCGTCCTGTCAATCAAACTTAAAACTAGATAGCAACCAGACTGGCTTCGAGTCTTCCTCCCCAAGTTCCAGTCGAGTCTCCCAGCAAAGCACATCCCCACTACCACTACTCTTTGGGCTTGGATGGCTGTGCACACCCCGTTGATCCAATACCCGTATTGCTCTCTGTACGAGTTCCTCACCTCGGTTCATGCGGCATTGGTAATCTTAAGTTGAGTCCCAAGAGAACGGATACCCAATATCGTGAAGATCACGTCAATGCCGATCAAGAATGAGAGGGGAAAGAGCTGATGCGTACCACCCGAGATACAGATTCAGCCATCCACGTGCTCCTGCTTGAAGCTCAAGATCTCTCCGCCTCGACCTCGCCCTCGACGGTCTTAGTGGCAACAAAGTCATTATATATATCTTTCTGCTCCTCCCGATCCGCTGTGTCGGAATCTGTTCGCGCCCATATCGAGGAGCACGCACAAACCTCCTGTCCAAGCTGAAGACCGTAGTGTGGGAGGTTTCGTCACGAACATCAAGCAGATTATCATTGCTGGAAACGACGAGTACCCGCCAACAGAAAAAGCAATTCGGCTTACCATTGTAGCCCACCAGCACCCATTCACCGAAATGTCTCAATGCTAACTCGAGACAGAAAGACGGTGCCATTCATCCAATTCACACATACTCTAGAGAGCACTCTTGTTTTCGGGGCCTTCTCACGCCGTTGAAGGCTGCTCCTCTGGATTCCAACCACTAGCTGGACGAGGCTGCTCCTCCCCCGGACACCCAGCCAACACTCGGCGATATTGCGGCGCAGTTGTTGGAAAACAGCCAGCAAGTGCCGGAGGCGACAATCCGTGATCCAGAAAATTTGATTACTTTCCAGGCCGGTAAGGCCATCCGCGGTCTATCTACCTAGGTACAGACAGCACCGTAGAGCATCTAACAACAACATAGTCGCGGCTGCCACTCTGCAGCATTTCAACTGCGTCACCTCTACTCTACTCCGTTGATCCCTGTCTTTGTGTGGACACATCTGCACATCTGCACACCTCAGTCAGCTCGTAGCTGACTGTCAGCTTTTCCGGGCGTAGCTTCGAGCAACTGATCGCTCAAGTTCGCAACTAATCTTACCGCCCCCCGCCCCCTCCCTGGGCCTGGACAGACGGGAGAACGGGGATATCTTGCAGAGCCTCGTGCGAGTCGTACCGGAGCGGCACTGCAAACCAATCCTGCGTATCCAGCCCTGTTCCAGCAAAAATAGAAACGCAGGAGCCACGGACAATTCCCAGAGACCTTTTGGTGCGTCCGGCCCCCAAGGGATCTAATCTAGTCTCTTGTTCGTGTTTCGTTTCGGCCGCGGCACATCGTCACGCTACCTCCGTCCGCCAGCCAGTGAGCCAGTGAGCCAGTGCATCTATCCACAGCCACAGATCTACACACCCGCGACCCTAAAATTACCTACTCTACAGGACTAGGACTAGGAGAAGGAGACCAGGACCAGGTGCCCATCGCGAAACAAAGCAACACACATTCTTGGGAGATCGAGCGGCTGCAGCCAGAATTTGCTGCTCCTGTCTGGCAGTGAGAACCAACATACCCATACCCAACATCCATATCCATATCCATATCCACACCGGCAGCACGCTCGCTGTGGATCGTAACAATTCGTATCGCATCGCAACGCAGCGCAGCGCAGAGCAGCGCACAGTACGAGCTTGGCGACTCGAGCAGCGGGCCAGCGTTGTTTATTCATAGCAGCTGCTCTAGGCAAGGAGCGACCCGCGCACAGCACGGTTTCGGGGGCCCGCACGGCGCTGCCAGGATCGCTGACTGATCGATCATCCAGAGCTTCCCCCGCGGATAGGGCTGGGATCAGATTTCTTGCAGTTTCGGGGCCACCTTTTTGTCGTGCATTGGTGCATTGGGACTTGCAAGGACCGCGGCCTCTTCCCTGCCCTTGCCCTGCCACACCTGGGGCTGGTCGTTGACGAGCGGCGTAGTCTCGGTCGCTGACCACTGACCAGAAGCCAAAGGCCACCAAAAGGCCACCAAAAGGCCACCATACAGCACACCCGACACCCTACACCCTACACCCTACAGCATCCACCATCCACCAGGGCCGTCCAACACGGTTATCACATTACTCCAGCCAATCGCGGGACCGCATCCGGCAGGAGATAGATCGATCGAGCGTTGACGTCCTTGACTGCGTTACTGCGTTCGTTTGTTGAGTCCGTGGAGACCTTGCGGGTGCAGCATCTCCATCTCCAGACTCCCAGACTCCCAGACTCCCAACTCCCAGCCGAGTCGGGCGAGTCTCTATCCGCCCGCCTTCGCATCCGTCTTCTCGCAGACGTGCGTTGCGTTGCGCTTCGCTGCGCTGCGCTGCACTGCACTCCGTCGAGGCATTGGCACTATAACCTCCGCCTGGATCCTCCTTCACCAATTCTGCACCCCCCTTTCCCTCACCCCCTTTCCTGTCCCCCTCCTCCCCCTCCCCTCTCCTCTGCTCTGCCTCTCTGCCCCCCCCCCCCAATCCCCCCCTCCTCTCCCGGAAATCCTC